>CM019721.1:5216851-5726851 GCA_009760885.1 Achatina immaculata
GGTGCAAGTTTCGTCTGACCCTTCCCCGCGCAGACCTTCCCAGCTTGGTTGGACCTGCCAGGCGTCAAACTGCCGCTGGTATAGCTCTGGGGGTGGGTAGGGTACGTAAGCTGACATGGCACCCACACCGTGTGAAATAATACCCGTGCAAATTAAAAACTGGAGTGCGCCAAAGATGTGAGTTATGACTTGATTTATTTTCCATTTACAAGGCGTCACTACCAAAAATAGCACTAAGATGGACACCACAGGGGAACAGAAGTAAGGGTAGACCAAAAGAGACATGGAGAAGAACAACAGAAATGATGTTGAGCAATAGAGGACTCACCTGGGCAAGAGCAGAAAAAAAGGCGAAGGACAGGCATTTGTGGAAACCACTTGCGGAAGCCCCATGTGCCCTGGGCACTTACGGTTCAGAGATATATATATATATATATATATTATATATATAATATATATATATATATATATATAGATGCACTACCTGAAATATCAGCGGATGAATACAATTTGAGCAACTTGAGATATGCAGAAGATACGGTATTAAAAACAAAGAGTGAAAAAAAAACCTACAAGAATTGCTAAACATAGTAGTAAAAAAAAATAGTGAAAAAAGGGGGTCCTTACCTTGAATGAGAAGAAAACAGAAGTTATGGTCATCTCAAAGAAGAAAAAAAAATGATTTCTAAATGTAAAATAACAGTAAACGGCACAATGCTGAAGCAGGTGGACAAGTTTAGATATTTGAGGACACTGCTTACCTCTGATGGAAGGTGGCTTAACTGAGATAAAGAGCAGAATAATGCAAGCCCAAAAAAATGTTTCAGAAAAAGAAGAGCATTCTGTGTTATAAATCATTGTCATTTAGAGTGAGGAAAAGAGTACTCCAGGGCTACATAGAGAGTGAGGAAAAGAGTACTCCAGGGCTACATAGAGAGTGAGGAAAAGAGTACTCCAGGGCTACATAGAGAGTGAGGAAAAGAGTACTCCAGGGCTACATAGAGAGTGAGGAAAAGAGTACTCCAGGGCTACATAGAGAGTGAGGAAAAGAGTACTCCAGGGCTACATAGAGAGTGAGGAAAAGAGTACTCCAGGGCTACATAGAGCCAGTTTTATTTTACGGATGGGAGGAATGGTCAGTCACTAATGAGGTACAGCGCCACCTGGAAGCCACTGACAATGTGGTTCCTTAAAAGAATGCTGCGAATACCAGGGACAGCAAAGAAATCAAACGAGGGGGTTCTTAGAGAGGATGGAGAGACGAGATAAGAAATAAGAAAAGTCAGAAAAAGACACTCCAAGTTCTTAGGACACGTTCTACGGCGAGGCAAGATAGAATACATTGTGACAACAGGAAAGATAGAAGGGAAAAGAGACCGAAGTACACACACACACACAGAATGAATGAATGAATGAATGAATGAATAATCTTTATTTTTAAATGGTAAAGAATTGGGCACGCAGGCTCGTCTTACATTCTGCCCTTCATCACTCCATCTTTCATTCTTCCCACACACTCGATTCAATACAAATATACAAATTAAATTAGGGAAAAAAACATATCAAAAGAGTGTAAGATTTAACTATTACATTCAAATTAAAAGAGAAGAAGTAATTAACCTAATAAAATAGCTCTCACACACATACACACAGACACATACATTAACAAAAATACATTGTAAATACAAATCTTCTAACATATGTTTTTTTTTTTTTAACAAACATTAAAATAATTTCTAACAATGTCTAACAAATTACTTTTCGAACTAGGTCATTTTAGTACTTGATGGTTGGCAAGTCATGGGTTGAGAGAGTGCTGGTTATTCTATGGAAGCATATAATTACAGAGAGAGACAGAGAGAGAGAGACAGAGAGACAGAGAGAGACAGAGAGAGAGACAGAGAGAGAGAGACAGATTGATTGATTGATTGATTGATCTTTATTTCAAAAGGGTTAAGAATTGGGCACGCAGGCCCGTCTGACATTCTGCCCTTTATCATACATCTTTCACTCTATTCCAGACATTCTACAAATATGCTGTTCATATAACAAATATAACTAACATTGAAGCTGAGAGACATAAAATAAAATATAACATTTACGTTTCGCTCTTACACATTCACTCAGTACAGAAGTAACTACATACATTATAAATGACTATCTACTAAACAAAATTTTCGGGACTATTCAGAAAACAATTAATTGTATTCGGTGTCTGTAAGAGCAGCTTAAGATAACTTTTAAGTTTTATAATTCATGGAGGCATGTAGTCGACATCAAATAGATATTGGGAAAGCTTGTAGTTGTAGGAAGGAGTATAATTTATATTTTTATATAGGATGGAGGGTATTCCAAAGATGAGCAGCAGAATAACTAAAACTTTTCTTGTAAAGATCAAGTCTAGGTTTTGGAAGACATATGTTGTTCAAGCGTTGGCTGCACTTTGGGTTAAATTTAAACAGGTTCCATAGATAAGGCGGGCATGCCGTGAAAGAATTTGATGTACTAACTTGGCCTTGTTGAAGAGGAACCTGTTCTTAAGAGGTAGTATTTTGATACGTTTGTGATGATTAGTTGATTGTGCTTGATCTTTGTCACTAATAAGCTTTACTGCTCGCTTTTGGAGAGAGCAAAGCCTTTTGTATTTGACACTGAGCAACCATCCCAAACTGTTGAGCAGTAGTCTAAATGTGTTTGTATATGAGCTATGTAGTATGTCTTCCTAGTGTCTTGATCTATGAAGTGCTTAATTTTAGCTAATTGGTATACTTTTTGTGCGATGAGTTTTGTTAGACATTGCACATGAGAGTTCCAGGTCAGATGTTGGTCAATAATAAGACCTAGTGTTTTGTGCTCGCTAATGTTTTCTATCTGTGATGTTTCTGTACAGAGCCGAAGTGTTGTTTTTGTTGCGTTTTGTAGTTTCTGTCTTGTTGTTATGAGCATTGATTTTGTTTTATCGGTGTTTATAATCATGCCATTATTTTTGCTCCATCCAATTAAATTGTATAACTCGACCTGAAGAGTTGATTCTAGATTAACACAATCGTAGTCACTGGTGTAGATTGTGCAATCATCGGCAAAAAGGTCACAAGAAGAGTGTTTAAGATGAAGTGGAAGATCATTTATATAGATAGCAAAGAGCAACGGGCCTAGAATAGAACCTTGCGGAACACCAGTGTCAACTTTAGCAGAATTTGATAGAGAATTGTTGAAGAATACTACCTGTTGTCTGTCTGACAGAAACGATGCAATTAATTTTATTAGGTCAGGGTGCAGTCTATAAGTCTTTATTTTTCTTACAAGAATATCGTGGTCAATCATATCAAATGCCTTTTTAAAGTCGACAAAAATGGCACCACATAGTCTGTCGTCATTTATGTTTACTAACCAGTTTTCTGTCATTTTGGTAAGAGCTGTGTGGCAGGAATGATTGGGTCTAAAGCCTGACTGACTGTCTATGAGTAAATTGTTCTCTTGCATGTGTCGTAGAGTTATTTTGTGTATGTGTTTTTCGAGTGGTTTTGATAATGACGATAATATGGGATTGGTCTATAGTTGGTAAGATTGTTAGATGAGCCAGATTTAAAGCGAGGATACACCTTAGCAGTTTTAAAAGCCTCAGGAAAATAACATTTTGCAATGCACTGGTTGTAAATATATGTTAGTATATGTGAAATGACAGGTGCAGCATAGCGTAAGATCTTATTACTAATATCATCAAGCCCAGCTGTATTGTTGTTTTTTAAGGTTAAGAGATAACTGTGAACTTCACTGACTGTTAAGAGTGGAATGTGTAACTGTTTAAAATCAGTACATCTGCTGTCCAGGAATGTTTGTAGTTCATGTAAGTCGCATACAGGAGCTGATACTGATGATTTAAGAACGTTGATTTCTTCTCTGAAATGTGTACTGATATGTGCGCTAGTGTATGTACGATTGATGGCGTGAGAATCAAATTCTTTTTTTATTTGATAGGGTATTATGGCTTTCCAAATTGATTTACTGTCTGATTTATTCTGTATTAGATTCCTGAAGTAATTTTTTTCTCTTGTTTATTAAGTATTGAACTTTGTTTCTGAGTGAGCGGTAGGTCATAAAGTCCTTGATTTGTGCGCCCGATCACGTTCTCTCATGAATTGTAGTATTTCAGGTGTATCCAAGTGACTTCGTCTGGTATTTTACTCTCATCTTTCATGGGAACATGTTGTCTAATATATCTCTGAAGATCTTTAGCCAATATTCTATTGC
Organism: Achatina immaculata; assembly: GCA_009760885.1. Lineage (NCBI taxonomy): Eukaryota > Metazoa > Mollusca > Gastropoda > Stylommatophora > Achatinidae > Lissachatina > Lissachatina immaculata. Next base: position 5,221,103 of record CM019721.1, read on the forward strand.
CTCATCAGGGTCAGTTAGTTGGTACACGTGTGTAAGTGAAGATTCTTGCAAATCATTAAGGAATAAATTAAGAGAGAGAGAGAGAGAGAGAGACAGAGAGAGAGAGAATGCTGAACGGATTAACTAGACGGCAAAGAGAGAGACAGAGAGAGACAGAGAGAGACAGAGAGAGAGAGACAGAGAGAGACAGAGAGAAGAGAAGAGAGAGACAGAGAGAGAGACAGAGAGAGAGACAGAGAGACAGAGAGAGACAGAGAGACAGAGAGACAGAGAGACAGAGAGAGACAGAGAGAGACAGAGAGAGAGAGACAGAGAGAGACAGACAGAGAGACAGAGAGAGACAGAGAGAGACAGAGAGAGACAGAGAGAGACAGAGAGAGAGAGAGACAGAGAGACACAGAGAGAGAGACAGAGAGAGAGACAGAGACAGAGAGACAGAGAGACAGAGAGAGACAGAGAGAGAGAGACAGAGAGACAGAGAGAGAGACAGAGAGAGACAGAGAGAGAGACAGAGAGAGAGAGAAGAGAGGAGAGACAGAGAGAGACAGAGAGAGAGACAGAGAGAGACAGAGAGAGAGAGACAGAGAGAGAGACAGAGAGAGACAGAGAGGAGACAGAGAGAGAGACAGAGACAGAGAGAGACAGAGAGAGAGAGAGAGACAGAGAGAGAGACAGAGAGAGACAGAGAGAGACAGAGAGAGAGACAGAGAGAGACAGAGAGAGAGACAGAGAGAGACAGAGAGAGACAGAGAGAGACAGAGACAGAGAGAGACAGAGAGAGAGACAGAGAGAGAGAGAATGCTGAACGGATTAACTAGACGGCAAAGAGAAAGAACAAAATCACAGCTTAAGCACTCACAGCAGGGAACTGTGGACAAGCATGACAGACAACGCCAGTCGACGGGGCAACAGGCGGAATACTCGTACATTGTGCTCCACGAGATGGAGAGTCGAGATTTTTCCATGTAGTCTTCATGACGACTGAGGCATTTGTCTAAGTGTAGGAGATGTTTATCGATCCCTATCTCGCAAAATCTGATGTCCTTGACATTAAGCCACCATGTAACTGCTGTCTCGACATCCTCGTCACTGTTGTCTCGACATCCTCGTCACTGCTGTGTCGTCATCCTCGTCACTGCTGTGTCGTCATCCTCGTCACTCTGATATCTGTGGCCACCAAGATGTTCCTTCATAGCTACACAGACGTGAATATCACTTGGCCCCAGATCAGAACTATACGCCGGATAGTCCAGATTCCGGATGGCCCAGATTCCGGATGGTCCAGATTCCGGATGGTCCAGATTCTCCTACCGAAGAGTGGTGCAGCAGTTTCCGAATCACAGCGGCCGTGCAGTGAGCGAGCTTTATCACGACGGAGCAACACAGCTTTTGTCAATCGACCAGAACTGCGACGTCTGATGGCAGCTCATAAACGTGCCAGTACTGCACCATAAATCGCTGTATTATTTGTTGTTTCCCCTTTCCAGGAAATCGACCGCCAACACGCCTTTCTGATCCCAAGACACGGAAGCCACCATTCTGTCAATATAAGGGACGGCGTTGAATTTCCTAGTTCGTGGAGGGCCCCGATGAGTCCATTCCATGCTTGCACGTTTCGATTATGGAGTGCTATGGTGAACCCAGGTCTCATTATCTGGGGCCAATGGGTTCCAGAAAGTCTTGGCCGTAAATAGCGTATGCTGCAGGAATGGCAGGGTATATGCCATCATCTTTGCCTTGCTGTCGTCGGAAAGACTCGCGAGTATTTTCATACTTTATGAAATCCCAAATATGCAGTCATTCTGGACTCTGTTCCACGTGACAGGCTTAAGGCATGCGCCAATTATCTCACAGTCATTCCTTTGTTCTCCATTATGACCTATTCGACACTCTTTTTACTCGCTGCTGTACTTGCTACCGTGGGTCTGCCACTCCGCACTGCGTCACTATTTGTCACTCGTTCGGTTTGAAAGTCTGCACACCATTTTGCACTACGATGTCGACTCATCAAACTCTCCCCATAGACTTCTACCAACTGGCGATGAATTTCCGCACCTGGCACCTTCTTCTCTCAACCCATGGCTCGCCAGCCATCAAGTTCTAAAAGGACATAGTTGTAAAAGTAACTTGTTAGATCTTGTTATAAATTATTTTAATGGATATTAAAGTTAGCAGAACTGTAATGAAAATGCATTTTTGTTTATGTACATGTGTGCATGCTATTTTGTTCAATAGAGGTTTATGTTGTAGTTTTACAAAGTGGCAGAGGGACTGAGTAAAGTGAGAAAAAAAAAACGAATAGAAAGTATGAGAATGAATAAATGAAAAACATACAACATCCGATATTTCGGCGTGAGCCTTTTTCTAGGATTACATGCACAACGAAACAAACAAATAACTAAACAGAGAACTTATCTTAATATGGCCTCCTCCAGAAGTAGAAAATAGAAATGCGTATCTTAGAAGATGCATAGGGACCACGCAGGCCACACAAAGGATACGTCGATAGAGTCAATCGTAAATAAGAGGTGGAGAGAGAGGAGGAAAACAAGTGCTAGAAAGGGGTGGGGGGGGGGAAGGCAATAGAAACATGATAGCCGCTAGAGGAGAAGGTGTCGGGGAGGGGGAGGGAAAAGGGGACGCGGAGAGATAATGAATGAAGAACATAAACACCTGCAGGGAGTAAATGTGAAACTGGTGAATAGGACAAGGCCCTATAAACACCAATATATTGCCAGAGAAGAAAAAAAGAGGATGGCAGTAGGGAGAGGTAGCTAGGAGAAAGAAAGTAGAGTAAAAAAAAAAGGGGGGGGGAGTGGAAAACTTAAGAAGTTACAGAAAGCTGAAGACATTGTTAATTCCGGCTGGGTGGAGATAGCCAGCCTGGAAAATAAGGCGCTGTTCTAGGACCCTCCGAGATCGTACATCAGCAGAATAAGAGCGGATGCACTAACAGAAATGTTCTGTTTTCCCCTGTTGTTGCTAAGGCGAAAATGTTTAGCCACAGGTGTCCAGGCCCTCTTAGAAATATCATTAAGATGCTGGCGAAATCGATCTCCTAAGCGTAACCCAATCTTCCCTATGTACTTCAAACCGCAACATTTGTACATAATAGCATAAGTAACATTTCGTGAAGTACAAGTGAAACCCTCCTGAACTGATAACGTGGACTTAGGGAAGGAGATCTGGCTAGCCTCGACAACAAACGGACAAGTGTTGCATCTACGGCGTCCGCAACGTCTGGTACCATAAAAAGTGTCATCTGTCTTAAGGTGACTACGAATTAAAAGGTCCCTGAGGTTCTTGGCCCGTCTGTACGCCACCATTGGGTGTTCCCCAAACATTTGTTAGGTCATTTACTTTCTCTTATACTGTGAATGTAATAGTTTAATTTTGCACTCTTTTGATATGTTTTTCCCTAAATGTGATTTGTATACTTGTATTAAACTGAGTGTGTGGGAAGGATGGGGTGACGAAGGGCAGAATGTAAGACGGGCCTGCGTGCACAATTCTTTCTTATCTTATATCTTATATCCTTCCCGTGCCGTTAAACGTCACATAGGGCTCGCAAAGTAGTTCGTCAATTTTTCCTGTCTTCGGCGAGTCTTTCAACCTCATCAAAGGATTTTATGCCTGTTAATTTGGCCTCTCTTAACAATGTCCTCTTCAGAGTTTCACGCTGTCTGCCTCTTTTTCTCTGACCTGTTGTGTTCCACTTGATAGCTTGTTTTGGGATTCTCTGATCATTTAATCACAAGCACAATTCTTTACCATGTAAAAATAAAGATCATTCGTTCTTTCATTCATTCATTTGCGTTCAAAAGTCTTATCACAGCACGAACCTCCTTGTTTGGACTGCTGCACCAGTCACCCCTCTATCTTAACTGACGAATGCCGCCTATGATGATGCTGCTCAGTGCTACCATCTGACACGGCTATGCCAACTGACATAAACACGGCCATTAGTCCAACATCACTTTCATGGACGTTACACGCCTTATAAACTTAGCCGTGGGACGTCCCTTGTGGACAGACGGACGGACTGACGGACAGACAGACGGACGGACGGACGGACGGACAGATAGATAGATAGATAGATAGATAGATAGATAGATAGATAGATAGATAGATAGATAGATAGATAGATAGATAAGTAGTGCAATACATTAGAGAAGGTCAAACAATTTGTGTGAACGAATAAAGACGTGCCATTTGATAGATAGATAGATAGATAGATAGATAGATAGATAGATAGATAGACAGACAGACAGGCAGACAGACAGACAGATAGATAGATAGATAGATAGATAGATAGATAGATAGATAGATAGATAGATAGATAGATGGATGGATGGATGGATGGATGGATGGATGGATGGATGGATGGATGGATAGAGGGAGAGAGAGAAAGGAGAAAAAGAGAGAGAATGAAAGAGAGGAAGAGGGAGAAGGAGAGGAAGAGATAGAGAGGAAGAGAGAGAGGAAGAGAGAAAGATTTGCTTCCATTAGAACCGTGAACAAAATAGCGCCAGAGATAAGATTAGCAAATCAACAAATTGATCCCTAATGGTCAGAATTCGGTGACACTCTTTGACAACCCCCGAGGCTGTAGACGTCCGACAGTCGTCTTCAGTAAATTCAGAGGGCTGAAATCCCTGGCGTGCGTGTACACAAACTGGGGATAATGAGTTTATATGTTGTAGGCCATACGCGGCATAATAAAATACATGTAACGAGAGAATCTTCAGTTATGGTGACTGATGCAGAAGTTAGCAGTACTCGTATGTGCTAGCTAACTAACACATTAAAGCCATGAAGTTTTTCATCTTACATCCTTCCCGTGCCGTTAAACGTCACATAGGGCCCACATGGTAGTTCGCCAAGATGTCCTGTCTTCGGCGAGTTTTTCAATCTCATCAGGGAATGTTATGCCCACTGAATTGGCTTCTTTTAACAATGTCCTCTTTAGAGATTCACGTCATTTTTATTACGAGCACTGAGAAAACAGAAACCACTTTCTTACCAGTTATGATAACTTTATATTAACTCTTTCACACCAACACTGGAAGTGCTGGTAGATTTTGCTCGACTAATGCTAAAAGTGCGATATTTAGACACTGTCTAAGTAAAATGGAAAATAGCACATTTTTAAACCTATCCATGTTTTTAAATTATAATTTCCTGCCAATTTCTAACAGTCAAAACTTGTCATTTATTCTGGCAAAAAGTGGAAAATAAGTCAGGAGCAAAGGAGTTAATAAACAGTAAATATTATGCTAGCACTATTTCTGTCTCTGGCAGTTTAAATTACTGTTTAAATTGGAAATTAAATAAATAAATAAATATATAGGATTTTTTTATCCTTTCCTCTCGACAGCTAAATTTTAAATTACTCATTCAGCCAGTAATTCATTTGCATGTCCCTTGCGGAACTTTGCCTCCCTAACAACTCTCCTGTTAGAGTTGTAAGCAAGATGGCCTGCTGCTGATGCATCCATTTGCAGATTATCAACGATGACTTGCGGCCAACTTTCCCTTGGTCTTCCTCTCTTTAATTTTCGTATTATGTATTCTTCCAAGACGGTAATAAAAGGTAAATACTGGGCTGGTGTCATTTTCAGGTTTAAAAAAATGGCGGGTGTGTTTATTTTGCATATTTTTCTGCTTGTAAGACTACAGGCCTCCAATCTTTAACTAGTATCGTATTCTACTAAACACTAAACACGTGTTTTGCCCACATTATTCTGTACTATGGTAGTGTGTGTGTGTGTATGTGTGTGTGTGTGTGTGTGTGTGTGTGTGTGTGTATGTGTGTGTGTGTGTGTGTGTGTGTGTGTGTGTGTGTGTGTGTGTGTGTGTGTGTGTGTGTGGTGTGTGTGTGTGTGTGGTGTGTGTGTGGTGTGTGTGTGTGTGTGTGTGTGTGTGTGTGTGTGTGTGTGTGTGTGGTGTGTGTGTGTGTGTGTTGTGTGTGTGTGTGTGTGTGTGTGTGTGTGGTGTGTGTGTGTGTGTGTGTGTTGTGTGTGTGTGTGTGGTGTGGTGTGTGTGTGTGGTGTGTGGTGTGGGTGTGTGTGTGTGGTGTGTGTGTGTGTGGTGTGTGTGTGTGTGTGTGTGTGGGGGGCTAACTGTCTTGAAGTAGTGAATTCTTCATGCACTGTTACAAACGTCACTATTTACAGAGCAGATTTACTTGACTGCTACTCAAGTGACACAACTGACGTCACATTGTTATACACCTTGTGACACATGAAAACCAAGGACAGCAGCCACTACATATCCGTACACGAACATGACACGTGTAATCAACTCAATTAACACCACATTTGACACTCAACATGAATCCAATTATCACAGCCTTCCAACAAAGAATCACATTTTGTCCTAAAAAGGACAATCAAACTTACAAAAGTATATAATAAACTTTACAACCTTTTGTCCTACAAAAGACAAATCAGTCTACCAAAAACTACATTCTGACCTAAACACACATTTGTCCTAACAAGAACAATCAACTACAAAAAAACTTACATGACGAACCAAGTCCCACGAATCATCCTTTTTTAGAGAAAAAAAAACTCACACACAACCCATCTCTGTAACATTTAGACGCAAAAAACTCCCTCATTCCTCATCCCCCCTCCCCCCTCATTCAAATCCACGTGACTGAGTTCTCAATCGAAACACGGAAATACTCCCCCCCCCCTTTTTTTTTCCGTGCTCGCATAAACAGGTGAGTTGTGGTCTTCAACTATTTGACCACAACAACAGGGTTTCTCACAAAAAATCTTCGTACCACAACCGTCTTCGAGATCAACATGACACTTGTGTTTCAACACCTTCATCATTCATTCAAGTGCCATGCCGCATGGCGGAGGCAATCAATTCTCTCCACAATTCCCTGTCTTTAGATTTGATTATGAGATCCGCCGGTGACTTTCTTCCTAGCCACACTGACAGCCCATCCAGTAACTTCTCTCGCTGTCTTCCTATGTCTCTTCTTCCTTCAATTTTTACAGTTGCCACAGTATGTTCCAATTTTCTTCTTCTCAAGAAATATCCTATAAATCTCGCTTGTCCGCCTCTGATCTTTGCTATAATTTGCTTTTCAACTCCAGCCTATCTTAAGACTTCTTCATTTGGTCCTCTTGGCTGTCCATGGTACCTTCAACATCCTTTTTATAAACCACATCTCCATGGACTCCATTTCTCGCTGTACTTGGCAGCAATCATGACCCAACAAATTATTCAGTAAACTACCAAAACAAATCATCAAGTAAGCTACCGAGAGGCGAAAACTATAATCCGCAACAACTGCAGATCTGAGTGGGAAAAGGAACTGAAATGCAGCAACGAACCAGATCCAGTACACAAACTACACAGACATCAGCAAACCATCCTCTTCCGCATAAGGACAGGTCACTGCAGACTACTGAGCCAACTACATCGTCTTAAAATGTCTCACACAGACGAGTGCCCATGTGGCACTGGAGTCCAAACTCCAGAACATATCCTTCAAGAGCGCCCAAACCATGCAGACCTGAGGCGTGAGACATGGCCAGAGGACACAAGCTTGGGGCAAACCTTTGGGGGCTCCTACCATGATTGGGAGAGGACTGCGGGCTTTGCCATGTCGACAGGGATCAGGATCTGATGTGACCAACAACCTCGAGCGCAGAAGAAGAAGAAGTATTATGCCTCTTGACATGTCCAGAGTATCTTGGTTGTCCTTGTTCTTATGGTTTTCAATATTTTTCTTCACGGTTTCAGCTGATCTAGCGCTTCTCTGTTTCTTTTCTTCTCCGTCCACGGCAACCCCCCTCCCACCCCCTATTCTTTTATATATCCAATTTCAAGGGCTTCAGTTTTCTTTCCTGGTGTCTTACTAAGGGCCCGGTGCTCCTACACCATAAAGAAGCATTTTCCGAAACGTAGTCTCATTTTGCTATATTTGGTGTGTCAGAAGGATATTCTACATTCTGTTGAAAGTAGATTTTTGCCATTCCTAATTGTTCTCTTAATTTCCATTCCACATTTTCCATCCTCTGTTATCATGCGCCCCAAACACCTGAAACATGAGGATTTAATTACTACACGAGTTTTATTAAGTGTTTATATATAAGTGTTTAAGTGTTTATATATATAAGTGTTTATATATAAGTGTTTATATATAAGTGTTTATTACCTGGAACTCACGGGGAGCGAAGATCGAAAAGTGTCATTTTTTGGTTTAAAAAACTGTTCTGACTTAAAGATGTCTACTGTCATGAAGCGAACGCCCAACAGAACGCACACACCATCGGCGTCATGATACTGTCAAGCTGATGTCATCCACATCTGACGTAAGAGAAGCTTAATGGATGCGGGTTCTTCTGTTCCAAGAGGAGGTGGGGGGGCGGGGAGGGGGCGGGGGCATTAAGCTGTCCCTGGATTAAGACGAAAACTGTTGACATCAGATCCTCACAAACCTGGGAGTGGTTTTGACTGGTCTCTCAAACAAGTGGTGCGTCTGAGTAAAGCCGTGTGGTCTCTGTAAACATTTCCAAATGAAACTTGTCGTAGAGTACTGTACCACGAGACGGATAGAAAGGGAGGGGGGGGGGCACGCCTGTCCAAGCAGCCAGGAAGGGAGAGGATCGATTGTTATGAGAGCTGAAGGCGCAAGCTCGTGTCGAAACTGACGTGCGAACGACCTCTGTGAAGCCCGGTATCAGGGAGGTAAAGCACAACTAGGCCCTGATTCCTTCCTTCCTTCCTTCCTTACTTTCTTCCTCCCTCCCTCCCTCACTTCCTTCCTTCCTTTTTTGCCCTTTCCCTTCCTTCCTTCTTCCCTTTTTTGTCTTTTCCCTTCCTTCTTTCCTTCCTTTTTTCCTGCCTTTTCTCTTCCTTCCATCTTTCCTTCCTCCCTTCCTTCCCTTCCTTCCTCCCTTCCTTCCCTTCCTTCCTTCCGTCCTTCCTTTTTTGTCTTTTCCCTTCCTTCCTTCCTTTTTTCCTGCCTTTCCCTTCCTTCCATCCTTCCTTCCTTCCTAAGCTTTCAGAGCCATTAAAGTTCATCGCTGCAGATAAAGTCGTCTCTCTTCCTTCCTAATCTTCTCTCTCCAGCTGGTGACACCAGTTTACTGTACGTTGTCTTCTATGTTGTATCTCCATCTCTGTCTTGTTTCATTCATCTCTTGTATATAAATCATTTTTGTTTGTCTGTTCACTTTTCATTTGTCTACATGGCCCATCCAACCTAGTCTTTTCAGTTTCAAAACGATTATAATCCGTTGTGATTTAAATAAGCTGTTAAGATTAGTGTTCTTTTTAGTTTTCTATCACCCGCTGTCGGTATCCTTTATGGGCTCAAGATTCTTCTTAGGATCTTGTTCTCAAAGACCCTAAATTGTTCGTCCTTCATTGGCTATGATTCCTAGATCAGCCAGTTCTAAAACGAGAGGTAAAAAAAAGAGAAAGAAATTAATCGTTTTTTTTTAATATTAAAAAAATAACTCGCGAAAGACTTTTTTGTTATGAATCTTCGTGTATCAAGTTGGAGTAGGTCGCAAAGACCATCTGACATTAATAACTGTTCTTTTCTTTACGGTTCATTCATTCATTCATTCATTTGCATGTCCCTTGCGGAACTTTGCCTCCCAAACAGCACTCCTGTAGGCCTCTCGGTTGTGAGCAAGATGGCCTGCTGCTGTTGCAACCGTTTCCAGATCGTCAACGATGTCTTGCAGCCATCTTCGTCTTGGTCTTCCTCTTTTTCTTTTTCCCATTATGTATCCTTCCAGTACGGTCTTCTCTAAATTATCATGACGTTTAATGTGTCCAAAATATTTCAGTTTTCTCTCTTTAATCCTCTTCACTAGCCAGCCTTCTTCAATATTAAGCTCTTGTAGTATAGATATATTTGTTCTTTTTTGTGTCCACGATATTTGGAGAACTCTTCTGTAGCATTTACATTCAAAGGCATTTATGTGTTTCTCAGCTGTTTTGTTAAGTGTCCAGGTCTCACAGGCATATGTTGCTATGGGAAAGATGCATGCCCTTAAAAATCTTATTTTTGTGGTTCTGTCTGCTCCTCTCCACAGATTCTTTATTTGTTTTACTTTCTGAAGAGCGATAGATGTCCTTCTTTACGGTTGGACCACGCTATTCACTGACAGTTTTGTAGATATCTTATATGCCTTGTTTTGTTTTTAATCTCCCTGAAACTGAGCCTTGGCATTCTATGCAGCCGATGATGTGAAGCTGTTGAGGCGAAGCATCGTGTCGGCTTGGGAGCGGGTTATGGCAGCTTTTTTTTCAGTCCATGAATGTGACTAAAAATCACAGGGTGTGCAATACTTCTTTAACAGACTCCACCACCCATGGGGACTCTGGTGATCCCTATCCCGTCGGTCAGATCTCCTATTTAAATGTCAAACAAACATATATTCTTTATCTCTTTTATTGGAATTTTCTTCTTCTTCTTCTTGGTTCGCTTCCACCACTAAGACCGCCCCGTGATCCTCCTGTGGTCGCCCAAAGGACCACACAAGATCCACGACAGGACCACAAGAGGTTCAGAGTAACGCAGGGCTTGAGCCTGTATTCTTGGTGTGTCTCAGAAGCGGGAATGCATGACACTGTGGTTTTCGTTGCACCAGTTTAATCTAGAGTTGGACTTTCTCACCGGAAAACCTCGACGTGTTTTGGGATACCCGTGTATCCCCGCCGGGTAAGAGCTGGTTGCCCATCCAGTCCAGCGGTGGGCTTTCTCACCGGAAAACCTCAGCGTGATTAGGATACGCATACATCCCCGCCGGGTGAGAGGTGGTTGCCTATCTAGACTGCACTGTTACAATGTCCCCGATTTCAGCATTTTGTGGTCGTGGCTGCTACCCTTCCTAGTTGTGACCAGGACGGAGCTTTTGTCCAGGAGGACGAATCCTCGCCACCAGTGATTTTCACCCCTGGGTTGAGCCGATTTAGGCATATTATCCCAGTATGGGTGTGTTTAGGATATAACCGACCTCTAGAGCGGAGGTACCGTGACTTGAGTAGCCATCAAGTTTTTCCCCTGGTTTAAGCCGGTTTAGGCATATTTCACCAGTACTGGTTTATTTCGGACGTGGCTGACCTCTAGATCAGAGGCGCCGTGGTATCGGTAGCTCGCGCTGCGAGACTACTGGACATACCGATTAATCTTCTCTTTGTCCTTTCCATCACCTTTTCACATCGGCGCCGCACAACAACCCTGATTGCATTTTCCGCATTTTCTTCATTGGCCAGGAGGAGTTTCACTCCACCCGCGGCATCCGAAGAGTCTCGCCAGCAGTGTTTTAACCTCAGGTTAAGCTGGTTCAGGCATTTCGCCCGATATGAGTGCACATAGGACGTGGCCGACGTGATTTGACTACTGCTCACTTCGCTTAATCCTTTATTTCACCTTTTCCACACTTTTGCCGCGCGGCAACACCATTCGCACCTTTCTTCACTCACAGGATAAGCCCCACTCCACGCACGGCAGCTGAAGAATCTCGCCAGCAGCGGTAGATGAGCATGACTCTCACTTACCCGAAGCGTCTGGTTTTCAGGCGCCAGACATCCGCTTTCGCCCCTTCTCCTGTCAGTTTAAACAATTCTGCCACGAGAAGGCCAGGAGCTGGACTTGACTGTCAGAGGCTATTTGAGACGCACGCCTTGGAGACATTTCATTGGAGTGGAGAGCGTATCCCCCACCCCACCTCCGGCTATAACAGTCCTTGGAACCTTTTTACTGGAATGCTATATATATATATATATATATATATATATATATATCTGAACCTTAAGTGCCCAGGGCACATGGGGCTTCCGCAAGGGTTTTCCACAAATGTCTGTCCTTTGCCTTTTTTTCTGCTCTTGCCCAGGTGAGCCCTCTGTTGCTCAACATCCTCTCTGTTATTCTTCTCCATGTCTCTTTTGGTCTACCCTTACTTCTGTTCCCCTGTGGTGTCCATCTTAGTGCTATTTTTGGTAGTGAGTTGTCAGTCATTCGGAGCACATGTCCCAGCCATCGCCAGCGTCTTTCCTCAATAATTGCTGTCAGTGGCTTCATCTGCATTTCTGCCAACAAGATGTTATTTCTTACGGTGTTTGGCCAAAATATTTTTCTAATTCTTCGTAAACATTTACTCTGGAAAGAATTCAACTTGTTTTCTATTGGTTTGGTGATTTTCCAGCTTTCACTTCCATAGAGTAGAACACTTAGAACATTATTCTTAAATATTCTAATTTTCGTATTTATGCTTAGTTTTTTAGATTTCCATATAGTCTGCAGTACTGCAAAAGCCTGGGGTTTGCTCTAGTAAGTCTGCTGTTGATGTCCTCTGTGCTGTCTCCATTTCTACTACTTTACTGCCAAGATATACAAGTTCGTTGACCTCCTCCACTAACTTGTTATCTACTCTGAGTACATTTCTACTGTTCACATTTTGCTTCATTAACTTCGTCTTTCCTACGTTGATCTTTAGTCCTATGTTGTTTGCATTCTGAGTTAGCTTGTTTATTTTATCTTGCATTTCTTTGTGGCTGCTTGATAGTAGACAATTGTCGTCCGCAAAGTCAAGGTCCTCCAGCACTGTGTCAAGGGTCCATTGTAATCCTCCGCGTTTCTCTGATGTTGCCTCCTTCATTAACCAGTCTATTGCCAAGATAAATAATGTTTGTGATAGTACACATCCTATATTATATTATATAGTAGACTGAAATAGTTTGATTTATTATTTCTAAAGCCATCCCAGGAGATAAGTGATTCAAGTCCGTGAAAGGAAGAAAAAAATTAATATATCAAGTCCGTGAAAGGAAGAAAAAAATTAATCAACAAGTTGCTGACCTCTGGGAGTAATGACACCCCCTTTTTTTCTCTGTTCCCCCCCCCCCTCCTCCCCAATATTAAGTGTCAGGATTTTAGAGGGCTGAAACATTTAAATGAGATGGTGGGGGGCTATTTCCTCTGATGATCTAGGGAGTTGCGAAGTTGTTTCACTCTATCTAGTATGCTCCATACTCTCTCTCTCTCTGTGTGCGTGAGTGCTATTTTATTAGGTTAATTACTTCTTCTCTTTTACCTTGAATGTAGTAGTTAAATCTTACACTCTTTTGATATGTTTTTACTAATTTAATTTGTATTTTTGTACTAAATCAAGTGTGTGGGAAGAATGAAAGATGGAGTGATGAAGGGCAGAATGTAAGACGGGCCTGCGTGCCCAATTCTTTACCCTTGAAAAATAAAGATTATTCATTCATTCATTCTCTCTCTCTCTCTCTCTCTCTCTCTCTCTCTCTCTCTCTCTCACTCGGATGCTGCATTTTACCTACGGTCGAGTTCAAGTCCATGGAGAACAACACTGATCCAGTCTAACAGCGAGATCATTTGACATATCTGATCCTCCTTTCTGGGTGAAAGACAGGAAATTTTCTGTCAGCACGGGCGTCCACCATCGCAGCCAGCAAAGATGAAGAAGAAAAATGAAAAGACACCAAAGGTTCGATGCTGAGCGTGACAAAATTTAACCGCAATCATTCAAGAAGTCCTCAAAATGAATGAAGGAAATCAAGGAAGGATAATTTGGATTTCAGCCGATTAGAAGTATGATGGAGTCGGGAATGAGACTTTGGGAGTGACGACAAATGAACAATTCAGCAAGAGCCGGGGGGGGGGGGGGGGGAATGGTCAGCCAGCGAAGAGCAAGTGAAGGAGATACTGAAGAGGAGGACCTATGTATGTGTCCGAAAGTGCAAAAATGACGGTCCTTCCTAACTAACTAACTATTGAATGTCGGAAGTCCCACTGGGAAATCATTAGGTACCCCGCCGACCAGACAGATCCTTTCTCCATTTCTTTCTTGTCCCTGGTATTTCTGTTTAAGTAGGTTCCCTTTTCTTAAGCCAACGCAGCGTGCATAGAAATTTTACCCTTACCTTCTCGTTTTCTTTTTCATTTCAGTTTTCCAGTGATTATCAGTACATTTTTTTATTATTAATATCTTCTTCTTCTTCGTTCGCTTCTACCACCAAGATCGCCCCGCGATCCTACTGAATTTACACCTGAGGTCCTCCATAGGTCCCGTGGTCCCCCGTGTGGTCCCCAAAAAGACCACACGAGATCCCCAAGAGTACCACAAGAGGTTCAGAGTATCGCAGGACTTGAGCCTGTATTCTTGGTGGGTCTCAGAAGCAGGATTGCCTGACACTGTGGTTTTCGTTGCACCAGTTTAATCTAGAGTTGGACTTTCTCACCTGGAAAACCTCGACGTGTTTTGCGATACCAGTGTATCACCGCCGGGTGAGAGGTGGTTGCCTTTCCATTCCGGCGTTGGACTTTCTCACCGGAAAACCTCAGCGTGATTAGGATACGCATACATCCCCGCCGGGTGAGAGGTGGTTGCCTATCTAAACTGCCCTGGTCCAGTGTCTCCGACTTCAGCATTTTGTGGTCGTGGCCGCTACCCTTCCTAGTTGTGACCAGGACGGAGCTTTTGTCCAGGAGGATGAATCCTCGCCACTAGTGGCTTCCACCCCTGGGTTGAGGCGGTTTAGGCATATTAACCCAGTATGGGTGTGTTTAGGACATGACCGACCTCTAGAGCTCGTTACCGTGACATGCGTAGCCATCAGGTTTCACCCCTGATGTAAGCCGGTTTAGGCATATTTCACCAGTATTGGTTTATTTCGGACGTGGCCGGCCTCTAGAGCAGAGGTGCTGTGGTATAAGTAGCTCTCGCCGCGATACTACTGGACTTACCGATTAATCTTCACTTTATGCTTTCCGTGACCTTTTCACATCGGCGCCGCACAGTAACCCTGATTGCTTTTCCGCATTTTCTTCATTGGCCAGGAGGAGCGTGGCATCCGAAGAATCTCGCTAGCAGTGTCTTAACATCTGGGTTAAGACGGTTCAAGCATTTTACCCGATATGAGTGCACTTAGGACGTGGCCGACCCCCAGTCCAGAAGTGCCGTGATTTGACTACTGTTTACTTCGCTTATTCTTTCTTTCACCTTTTCCACAGTGGTGCCGCACGGCAACCCCATTTGCACTTTTTTTTCACTGGGCGGGAGTAGCCCCATTCCACGCACTGCAGCTGAATAATCTCGCCGGCAGCGATTGTTCATGTAAGTCCACATTCAGAATGAGTTAATGACTTTTAAAATACTTTGAATAAACATTATTATTATTATTATTATTATTATTATTATTATTATTTTAATAAACTGTATGGAAACTTAGAACATAATCTGACATGTAAATCTGATTCATGACTGAAAAAAAAGAACTGAATGAGATGGATAATGTATCCGAAAATCAGCTATCTCTTATTTAGAATAAATATCAGTTATAAGTTATTTGGGATAAATATAAGTTGTAACTGATATTTATTCTAGATAAGAGATAGGTGATTTTCGGATACATTATTCACCTCATTCAGTTTTTTAAAATTTACACCTATATATATATACAGTTATATATAATACGAGTATTATATACAGTTGTATACAGTTACGTATGTTATGTATATATACAGTTATAAGTTCTGTGTTTGGAATAAATATCAGTTGTAATAAAACAAGGGGTCCGTCAGGGGTGCATACTTTCGCCTTACTTATTTTATTTGTATTTCATTATCATCATCATCATCATCAGGTGCCGTGCCGACTGGCGTTGGCTATTATGCTTCTCCAGAGTACCCGATCCTTCATGCAGGCCATCAGTTCAGTTGGTGATCTCCTCTCACACCATCCCGTCAGACTGTCCAGTATCATTTCTCTTGGTCTTCCTCTTGATCTTCTTCCCTCTATTTTTCCTGTTGTTATAAAATTTTCAATGCCCCCTCTTCTCATTGCATGTCCTATGAAAGTACATTGTCTGTCTCTTATCTTTTTGACAAGGTTTTTTGTCTCTCCAGCTCTTCTCATACATTCTTCATTAGTTATTTTTGCTGTCCAGGGGATTCGCAACATTCTTCTAATAAACCACATTTCTGCTGCTTCCAATGATTTTTGTTCAGACTTGCCTATTGTCCATTAATTTGTATACTGAAAACATAATGAGGAATGTTAGAGAAGATGTAGACAAATAATATTACGATGACATAAAAATCGGAGGTTATGAAATACCAGAAATTAGATATGCTGGTGACACAGTATTACTGTCTACAACACAAAAAGGAATGGAAAAACTAATTATGTCAGTCCGTAAGAACAGCGAAGAGCAAAACCTCTATCTTAATGCGAAGAAAACTAAATAGATGACAACTGACAAAACAAACAAGGCAACTGAAATATGTATCAATGAGGAAAAATTGGAAGAGGTGGAGAGTTTTGAATATTTTAGATCATTACTAACTAATAATGGAGATACAATGAGGGAAATTAAAAGGGGGACATCTATCGCTCTTCAAAAAGTAAAATAACTAAAGAATCTGCGGAGAGGAAAGGACAGAACTACAAAAATAAGATTTTTAAGAGCATGCATTTTTCCCATCACAACATATCCCTGTGAGACCTGGACACTAAACAAAACAGCCGAGAAACACATAAATGCCTTTGAATGTAAATGCTACAGAAGAGTTATTCACATATATTGTACCACAAAAAAAAAAGAACAGATATATCCACACGACAAGAACTTAATATTGAAGAAGGCTAGCTAGTAAAGAGGACTAAAGAGAGAAAACTTAAATATTTTGGACATTTTAAACGTCATGATAATTTAGAGACCACTGGAAGGGTACATAATGGGAAAAAAGAAAGAGAGGAATACCAAGGCGAATATGGCTGCAAGTTATCGTTGATGATCTGTGAATGGATGCATCAGCAGCAGGGCACTTTGCTTACAACCGAGAGACTTACAGGAGAGCAGTTAGGGAGGCAAAATTCCGCAAGGGACATGCAAATGACTGACTGATCAGTTGTAAAGCTGTTTTGAAGGTTACATATCATTTGTATGTTTTGTATCAGACCAACATATCAAGGGTAACATTAGTATATGGAGCAAACATCGATTGTAAAATGTGTTCAGAATTACGCATCACTTGATAGAAGGAGGTGTACCTGGATCTGTTGTGCGATATGTATCTGGAACTAACATCAGTTCTAGGATCCACATCTGGAACTAACATCGGTTGTAAGATTTGTACCTGGAACTAACATCAGTTGTAGGATCCATATCTGGAACCACCATCAATTGTAGGATCCATATCTGGAACTAACATCGCTTGTAAGATTTGTACCTGGAACTAACATCAGTTGTGCGATCTATATATGGAACTAACATCAGTTGTAGGATCCATATCTGGAACTACCATCAATTGTAGGATCCATATCTGGAACTAACATCGCTTGTAAGATTTGTACCTGGAACTAACATCAGTTGTGCGATCTATATATGGAGCTAACATCAGTTGTAAGATCTGTATCTTAAATTAACATCATCTGTAAGATGTGTATCCGGAACTAACATCAGTTGTAAGATAACGACATGAAATGTTGACCGTCTACTGGTACTAAAAACAAAAAACAATCAGACAAGGGTGTGTGGTGTTATTTTCCTTTATTTTCCCCCACATTTATAACGAAGCAAAAAACATCAGTGAAGTATCGGGTGAATGGTAACCATAGGATAAAGCAAATATTTATCAGATAAGTGTAAACATATTCGAGAGAATTGGCAATAAGAAACATGCACCTACAGAGAAAGTCCAAGAGAAGACGAGCGAAATGTGAGGCTACGAGAGACGAAAAGTCTGTCTTCAGGCAAGACATTACAAGCAGACTTGAAACGTTCACTACGAAGGACTAGAGAGCAAGGCGGAACTGACACACTCACGCGTCGCATATCCTCCCCCCTCCCCCCAAATGACCGCGGCCTCCCCCCCCCCCTCCCTCAACCCCCTTCTTCTTATATAAGTCTGGTTACATTTTTTTGTGTCAGATACGGCGTTCCGGCCTGAAGGATTTACTCGAGACAGTCATAAAGTCATGTTATGTAAGTACTGCACTGCTGAAAACATCACATGTAAGTGTCGTGCCGAATATCGGTAGGCAATCGTGTTTGCCATCTTTTACCATCTTTTGTGTACCCGATCAATGCCTATATTTTATACAGAATATGCCATTTGGTCAATGGGCTGAGAAAAAAATGTTCACTTGACCTCTCTCTCTCTGTCTCTCTGTCTCTCTCTCTCTCTCTGATTGTTTGTCTTGAATTTTCCGGTCATTATCGTGTTCTGTAACTTTTGTCTTCTCATGACAGCTTCGGGAAATTTGGACTCTTTTTCTTCCAATTTTAACTAGTTTTCGTTGCTCTAAAACTTGTTCAATGGCCTTTTCATTTGTGTTTCTATATAATAAAAAAAAATCGCATAAATGTGCATTTGGAATGAAGAAGCTACCCACGAGTATCTTACATCCTTCTCGCCCCGTTAAACGTCACATAGGGCTTGCATAGTTGTTTGCCAAGTTTTCCTGTTCTTGGCTAGTCTTTCAATTTCATCAAGTTATGCCCACTAAACTAGTTTCTCTTAACAATGTCCTCTTTAGGGTTTCAAGAGGTCGACCTCTTTTTCTTCAGCCTATTGTGTTCCACTTGATAGCTTGCTTTGGATTGTTTCTTCTCATCACACGGCTTACATATGTCCATCTTTTGTTTCTGATTACCCATGAGACAGGTTGTTTGCTCATCTGACTTATCTCTGTGTTGTTCTTAAATTCGTTCCACTTTATACTAAGTATTTTCCTTAGGCATTTGTTTTAAAAATATTCTAATTTCTTGTCTATTTCTTTAGTTGATTTCCAGCTTTCTTATGCATAAATGAGGATGGATATCACATTTGAATTGAATAATCTTAACTTGGTTTTTATGCTTATAACTTTTTAATTCCATATGTTTTCAAGATTTTTGAAGGACAATGCTGCTTTTGTAATTCTAATTCTAACTTCCTTCCTGGTTTCACCATCCTAGTTTATGTAGCTGCCGAGGTATGCAAACTGGTTTACCTCATCAACAGCTGTTCCTTCTACGTATCTTTTTTCCTTTTTTTTGATTAATGAGAAATTTCATAATTTTTGTTTTGTTTTTGTTAATTTCAAGACCTATTTGCTAGCCAAGGAAGACATGGAATCTGTTTTTTTTTATGTTTTAAATAAAGCAGTAAATCACCATAAATGCTTACTACATACCACATGTATGACCTAATAAACGTGTATTCATTCATTCATTCATTTGCCTGTCCCTTGCGGAACTTTGCGTCCCAAACAGCACTCCTGTAGGCCTCTCGGTTGTGAGCAAGATGGCCTGCTGCTGATGCATCCATTTGCTGATCATCAACGATGTCTTGCAGCCATCTTCGCCTTGCTCTTCCTCTCTTTATTTTTCCCATTATGTATCCTTCCAAGGCGGTCTTCTCTAGATTGTCATGTCGTTTAATATGTCCAAAATATTTAAGTTTTTTCTCTTTAATCCTCTTTACTAAGCAGCTTTCTTCAATATTAAGTTCTTGTAGTATGGATATATTTGTTCTTTTTTGTGTCCATGTTATTTGAAGAACTCTTCTGTACCATTTACATTCAAAGGCATTTATGTGTTTCTCAGCTGTTTTGTTAAGTGTCCAGGTCTCACAGGCATATGTTGCGATGGGAAAAATGCATGCCCTTAAAAATCTTATTTTTGTAGCTCTGTTTGCTCCTCTCCACAGATTCTTTAGTTGTTTTACTTTCTGAAGAGCGATAGATGTCCTTCTTTTAATTTCCCTCATTGTATCTCCATTACTAGTTAGTAATGATCCAAGATATTCAAAGCTCTCCACTTCTTCCAGTTTTTCCTCATTGATACATATTTCAGCTGCCTTGTTTGTTTTGTCAGTTTTCATCAAAGTAAACGTGTAATTTAATTATATATGCTGGAATTATTTGCTACGTTTCGGTTATTAACTAAATTTAGTTTTACAAGCTTGGATTCGTAAAATATAGAAATATGTGCGTACATGTGTGGGAAGGGTTCCTTTCTTCCCTGCCTTCTTTACATCTGTATGGGGCATCGGCCATCAACAAGTGCTCTCCACTAATTTCTGTCCTGGGCAGTTTCTTCTGTCCTTCTCCAGTTGTTGTCAATTTTTTTGCTGTTTGCTTCAAGACTCCTTTGCCAGGTGTTTCTTTGTCTTCCTTGTTTACTACGCTGACGATGGTTGAGACATGTGCTCTGGATGACTGACAACTCACTACCAAAAATAGCCTTAAGATGGACACCACAAGGGAACAGAACTAAGGGTACACCAAAGGAGACACAGAGAAGAACAACAGAGAGGATGTTGAGCAATAGAGGTCTCACCTGGACAAGGGCTGGAAAAAAAGGCAAAGGACGGGCGTTTGTGGAAAACCCTTGGCACTTAATATATATATATATATATATATATATATATATATATATATATATATATATATATATATACACATATATAAACTGCTTAGGACTGAAACATTAGTGACATGTCAGACAACGTGTACACGGTATTTGTGAGAGTATTCATTTCTGTGTACAATATCTCTACCAGAGCGAGCAGCCGGATCTAAAATTATCTGCGAAATGTGGAACTCTACTGCGAATAGCTCCCAGATACCGAGACATATCGAGACGTCATTAAGGTGAGAGTTTAGAATGTCATGCAGTTTTTGTGTGCCATCAGTTAAATATTATTTGAACAGACAGACTGACAGAACAGACAGACAGATAGATAGATAGATAGATAGATAGATAGATAGATAGATAGATAGATAGATAGATAGATAGATAGATAGATAGATAGATAGATAGATAGATAGATAGATAGATAGATAGATACTTTATTTTCAAAGGGTTAAGAATTGGGCACGCAGGCCCGTCTAACATTCTGCCCTTCATCATACAGCTTTCACTCAGTCACAGTCTTTCGGCATTTATTAATGAGCATAATAATGATGAAGACACAATTAAATGATTACATAAATAAATATTAAACTTATCTCTTGTCCATACACTCCACACTCTGATTTATGCAACAACATGAAATAAACTTGTATTCTTACACTCATTCAAAACTAACACATTTATAGAAAAGCAGTATAAAAAATTACAACACTCAAGCCATACTTTAAACCAATTCAGACTATGCTTAGGGAGGCATATAATCCATATCAAACAGATGTTGACAAAGTTTGAAGTTATAAGAACGAATATTACTTGTAAGTTTTACATTAAGTTGGTAAGGCATTCCAAAGTTGGGCAGGTGAAGAGAAGCTTTTTTAAACATGTCAATCCTTGGTTTTGGGAGAATACAATTGCTTAAGCGTTGACTGTGTTTTGAGTTGGATTTGAACAACGACCACAAATAGGGTGGAGCATTGTGCCATAGAATTTTATGAGGTAACTTGGCCTTGTTGAAAAGAAATCTCTTCTTGAGGGGTAGAGTATCAAGATGTTTGTCCTTATTTGTAATGCGTGCTGCACGTTTGTCATCTATAAGCTTTACTGTCCGTTTCTGAAGTGAGTAAAGTCTTTTCATGTTTGACATGGAACAACCATCCCAGACTGTGGAACAGTAGTCCAAGTATATGTGATGTATAGTATATTTTTCTAGTGTCTCGTATGTGAAGAAAATGTCTAATTTTAGTAAATTAGTAAACTTTTTGTGCAATGAGTTTGGTTAGATTGTCTACATGATGATTCCAGCTGAAGTGGTGGTCAATAATGAAACTTTTTTATATTCACTAACATTTTCTATCTGCGAAGTTCTAGCGTGGAGTTGTAGTACTGTTGTTGGTGAATTTGTTAATTTCTGTCTTGTTGTAATGAGCACGGATTTTGTTTTGCTAATGTTTATTAAACCTCTATCTTAATGCGAAGAAAATTAAATTGATGACAACTGACAAAACAAACAAGGCAGCTGATATATGTATCAATGAGGAAAAACTGGAAGAAGTGGAGAGTTTTGAATATCTTGTATCACTGTTAATTAATAATGGAGATACAATGAGGGAAATTAAAAGGAGGACATCTATCGCTTTTCAGAAAGTAAAACAACTAAAGAATATATGGAGAGGAACAGACAGAACTACAAAAATAAGATTTTTAAGGGCATGCATCTTTTCCATCACAACATATGCCTGTGAGACCTGGACACTTAACAAAACAGATGAGAAACACATAAATGCCTTTGAATGTAAATGCTACAGACGAGTTCTTCAAATATCATGGACGCAAAAAAGAACAAATATATCGATACTACAAGAACTTAATATTGAAGAAGGCTGCTTAGTAAAGAGGATTAAAGAGAGAAAACTTAAATATTTTGGACACATTAAACGTCATGATAAAAAAACTGTCTTGGAAGGATACATAAGTGAAAAAAGAGGAAGACCAAGACGAAGATGGCTGCAAGACATCGTTGATGATCTGCAGATGGATGCATAACCAGCAGGCCATCTTGTTCACAACCGAGAGACCTACAGGAGTGCTGTTATTGAGGCAAAGTTCCGCAAGGAACATGCAAATGAATGAATGAATGTTTATTAGGATTCTGTTGTTGTTGCTCCAGTTAATTAGACTGTTTATTTCAATTTGAAGAGTTGACTCAAAGTTAATACAGCCATTTTCACTAGTGTAAACTGTGCAGTCATCTTCAAAGAGGTCACAAGATGATTTTTTGAGATGAAGTGGAATGTCAGTGATATAGATTGTAAACAGGAGAGGACCAAGAATAGATCCCTTTGGAACACCATTATCAACCACAGATGAACTTGACTTAGAGTTTTTGAGGCAAACTACCTTCTATCTGTTGGAAAGAAAAGATGTAATAAATTTTGTCAAGTCACAGTGTAATTTATAATTCTCAAGCTTTCTAACTAGGATTTCATGATCAATCATGTCAAATGCTTTTTTTTAAGTCAACAAAGACAGCACCACATAATTCATCATCGTTTATAACCAACAATCTGTCATTTTTGTGAGAGCAGTGTGGCAGGAATGTTTCGGCTAAAACCTGACTGACAGTCAACAATCAAATCATTTTCATGCACTTGTAGTAATGTTGTTGTTGTTTTGTTTTTTTTTGGTTTTTTTTTTGCATGTGTTTTTCTAGGGGTTTTGACAAAGGCGATAGAATGGAATTTCGTCTATAACGTGAAGGATTTTTCTCTGAGCACGTGGATGTATTTTTTGCAGGTTTAAAAGCCGGAGGAAATGACAATGTGGAATGCACTGATTGTAAATATATGTTAATGTATCTGTAATTACTGGGGCTGAGTAGCGTAATATCTTGTTGCTAATTATATCAAGACCTGCTGTGTTGTTGTTCTTTAAAGATGAAAGATAATTGTAAACTTCACTAACTGACATGAAAGGAATAATGAGTTGCTTTAGATTTGCACATTTGCTACCTATAAATTTATTTAATTCGCTTTAGTCAAAAGTAGGGGTTGGTAGTAAATATTTTAAGATATTGACTTCTTCTCTGAAGTGATTGCCGAACTCTTCACAAGTGGGCACATGCAAGTCAGACTGTTTTCTCTTGCTTGCTAGAATGTTAATTGCTTTCCAGACAGACTTACTGTCTGATTTATTTTGAACTTGGTTCCTAAAGTAGTTTCTCTTTTCTTGCCTAATTAATTATTAAATTTTATTTATAAGTAATCGGCAGCTAGTGTGGGCCTGATCCCTTTCCCTCATGACTTGCAATATCTCAGGCGTTATCCAAGGGGACTTTACTTGATGTTTAACTCTCACCTATTTAATAGGAACATGCTTGACAGACAGACAGACAGACAGAAAGACAGACAAACAGACAGACAGATAGCCTGTGTTTGTGTTCTGTATATTTTGTCTATGTAGCAAGCAGTCATCATGACTTTTAAATGTGAAAAATTTCCTTTACGAAGAATTCTATTGTTACTGAAAATAAAGAAGATCAGTTTTCTACTGTGGAAACAAAAGTTATTATTTTTGAGTCAAGCGATAATAGAGAAATTTCTTTATTTGTGTTTGATAACAGCGTACGTATAGTTCCAGTTTTTGTGTGATAGCAGTTGGTGCAGTTTTGCCTTGTGTGTGATAACAGCAACAGCCGCTACAGTTTTGGCTTGTATTTGATAACAGGCGCTACAGTTTTGGCTTGTATTTGATAACAGCCGCTACAGTTTTGGCTTGTATTTGATAACACCCGCTACAGTTTTGGCTTGTATCTGATAACAGCCGCTACAGTTTTGGCTTGTATCTGATAACAGCCGCTACAGTTTTGGCTTGTATTTGATAACAGCCGCTACAGTTTTGGCTTGTATTTGATAACAGCCGCTACAGTTTTGGCTTGTATCTGATAACAGCCGCTACAGTTTTGGCTTGTATCTGATAACAGCCGCTACAGTTTTGGCTTGTGTGTGATAACAGCCGCTACAGTTTTGGCTTGTGTGTGATAACAGCCGCTACAGTTTTAGCTTGTGTGTGATAACAGCCGCTACAGTTTTGGCTTGTATTTGATAACAGCTGCTACAGTTTTGGCTTGTGTGTGTTAATAGTCGCATACAGCCCTAATTTCAGTGTGACATTGGTCGCGTATAGCTCTGGTTTATGTGTGACAGCAATCACATACAGCTATGGTCTGTGTATGGCAACAGAACAGCATTTTTATATGTGAAGCACATGTCAGTTGCTTCCTTTCGCTCTCAGTAGCAGGATGTTGTATTCTTAAAGTCTGGGTAGCGGCTTGTGGCTTAGCATGGTCGCCATGATGGTAGCGTCAGGCAAGAGGTTTTCTTCTATGATGCTCCCCTCAGAAGTCAAAACACCCCGCGGTAAACCATTCCATTATTACAATGCTCATGTTTCTAAGTCATCATGTCGTTTTCTGGGGACACAAGAATTCGTAAAATCAAAGAAGAAGAAGAAGAAGGAGAAGAAGAAGAAGATTGATTGATTGATTGATTGATTGATTGATTGATTGATTGATCTTTATTTCAAAAGGGTTAAGAATTGGGCACGCAGGCCCGTCTGACATTCTGCCCTTTATCATACATCTTTCACTCTATTCCAGACATTCTACAAATATGCTGTTCATATAACAAACATAACTAACATTGAAGCTGAGAGACATCAAATAAAATATAACATTTACGTTTCGCTCTTAAACATTCACTCAGTACAGAAGTAACAACATACATTATAAATGACTATCTGTTAAACAAAATTGTCGGGAAGAAGAAGAAGAAGAAGAAGAACAAGAAGAAGAAGAAGAAGAAGAACTGGACTGTAAAGTTATACCTCACTGGCCAAATTACTCTCCTTGTCAATAACACGAACAAATCCTATTTGGTTTCCGAATCTGGAACTTTGTGTGGTTACTAGGAGCAGATCATTCAGCCACCTTGTGAGCTGAAATCAAATTCTCTGAGCGATTCGTCCAATTATCCGTTTGGGCACGCCATATTGTCCAGCCTGTGTTTGCGAGAGCGAGCGCTCGCGTGTGTCTGGATGTTTGTGTGTGTGTATGTATGCGGAGGTCAGGAATGGTTGTAATTTAAGTAGTTACCATGGATACAGCCTTTCTGTAAAGGGGATAGGGGGCAGTACTGAAGCTAAATGAGATAGGGGTCAGTGATCCATTGGCGACTGCTTGAAGGGGCAGTACTGAAGCTAAATGAGATAGCGATCAGTGATCCATGGGTGACTGCTTGCGGGGGCAGTCCTGAAGCTAAATGAGATAGCGATCAGTGATCTATTGATGACTGCTTGAAGGGGCAGTACTGAAGCTAAATGAGATAGCGATCAGTGATCCATTGATGACTGCTTGCGGGGGCAGTACTGAAGCTAAATGAGATAGCGATCAGTGATCTATTGATGACTGCTTGCGGGGGCAGTACTGAAGCTAAATGAGATAGCGATCAGTGATCCATTGATGACTGCTTGCGGGGGCAGTACTGAAGCTAAATGAGATAGCGATCTGTGATCCATGGGTGACTGCTGGCGTGAGGGGCGGGAGAGTCATGGCCTGCCAAAAACTTATCCTGTCTCCCAGTGATTGAAGTACATACTTTGCAATAAGTCTGTCTATGAGAGTCAGGAAGAGAGTGCTGCAGTATTACCAATGAACCAATCCTGGTCTATGGACGCGAAGCCTTGACGGTCAGTAAAGAGACACAAAGAAGGCTGGAATCAGCTGAAATATGGTCATTAAGAAGAATGCGGTAGGTACAAAGGACAGCGAAAAAAAATCGAATGAGGAAGTTCTGAAAGAGGTACAGGAAACAAGAAAAATTATAACGAAGATCAGAAAGTGGCAATATAAATTTGTGTGGACGTGTTTGGAGGAGAGGCTGGCTAGAGCACCTAAATACAACAGGGAAGATCGAAGGTAGACGAGACAGAGGTAGACAGAGAGAAAAGATGTTTGATGGTTTGGCATCCTGGCACGGGAAATTCTCAGTGATAAGCCTGTTGAGATGCACAAGGGGATCGAGGGTTATGGAAGGACATGATATCCTACGCCCATCGGCAAAGACCTTGAGAAGAAGAAGAATTGGCACCCCTGGACTCAGGTAGAAGTGCTGCCAGTGGAACAGATATCGTAATGGGAAGGCAAAACCCATTGTCCTTTTATATACACTGAGCCGAAACTAGGTGTGTCAAACTGCAAGGCGCGTAACTGCGATACAACACAACCAGACCGCAAGGGGCGTAACTGCGGTACTGACTACTGGGGGAGGGGGGAGTGTTAACGCCAAAGTAGTTTTCCTTTAGAGTCATCAATGCAGAGACAGTAAAAGTGATAATATGCTGTCTTGACACCAGAAATTTTTAACTGGTGATCCCATAGAAATGTGCACTAGCCGATTTTGTGGCAGTCTGGGCACCTGACACAGATATGTTCAGAAAACTCTCTTTGAAAGAGGAGAATATCTTGTCTTCAGGGCGACAAAAAAGAGAGTACTCAGTGTGGTAAGTGGTTGTCAGTCCAAGAAGGGAATGTTATACATTCACATTGTTCCAGAATAAGAGAGGCAATCGCTTTTATATATAGACGCATAAACTAGGAAAAAAGTAGGAGCAGCTTTATTACTTAACGATTACAAAGTTGTGACGTTTCGGCGTGAGCCTTACTCATACAAAAACATACAGGACGAAGAAATAGAGAGAGGAGATAAAGTATAGATTCAAATGAATACTATTTTTAAAAAAATCTTTTTAAAGAGTACTTAGCTGTAAATTGTAAGATGTGACTTGTCCGGCGGTGTGTGTCAGGAATGGATTTAGTATAACGTGGATACTGTTTAAATAGAGACCCGTGATATGTGGTGGGTGGATTGTAACTGGGGGTGGTGGATGGGGAACCGGGGAGGGAAGAGAGAGTGATACAGTGTTGACCTAGCCAGGAGAAGTTGAAGAGAGTGATACAATTTTGACCTAGCCAGGAGAAGTTGAAGAGAGTGATACAATGTTGGCCTAGCCAGGAGAAGTTGAAGAGAGTGATACAATGTTGACCTAGCCAGGAGAAGTTGAAATAGATGATTGGGGAAGAGGGGTTGCAAAGTGATACTGTGAGGAGGTTTGAAAAGTAAGAAGGGGTGGAGCTTAGTGGAGAGGTACTATAATGACTGAGGAGAATGTTAAGTGTAGCTAAACAGCGAGTTTAACCCATATGGCTCCAGCGTCCCATAATTTTGAATGCAGCGGTTCTCAAGCGCCAGGCGGCTTGTGTCATCTGCGTGACTATATATAGAGATTATATATAGACGAGGATATTTGTCGCCCTTGTGTCATTGTCTTTTGGGTAACTTCCGGGGTAGAGATCGTTTGAGATGGTTATAGACCACGTGAGACAAGAAGCCCTTGGAAAGGTGATTTGTGGGGAAAATGGTTGAAGAGCAGGTACTCTACGTTTGATGTGAACTTGAGCGGATGGATTTTGTCGTGTTACTGTTGAGAAGACGGATGTCTTGTAATTGTTACTGGAGTTTTTTGGGGGGCTTTTTTTTTGGAAGGTATGAATGGACTTGCCATATGGCAGGGCAACCTTCCGGCATTCAACGTTTTCATTGCCATCAAGTCCATCAAATAAACCTCATGAGGAGAGGGAGAGAAAGAGGAGAGGGAGAGAGGAGAGAGAAGGAGAGAGAGAAGAGGAGAGGAGAGGGAGAGAGAGAAAGAGAGGAGAGAGAAGAGAGAGAGGGAGTGAAGCTGTTGTCTGGAGACGGTGAATAGCTAATTCAGAACTAATCAGCGTTCAGAAAAATTAGTCCAGTGTAATATTCAACAGTACCAACTAGTGGCCCACAGCATACGAACATACACATACTGCTTCAACATAAGTTATCACAGGGAGTGGAGCTGTTGCAGTACAACGCGTCTTGTCATTTCTTGCATATCATCAGGGTTGTGCCCACGTCTACGTGAAAGCCAGTCTCGTTGACAGCTTTCCAGGAAAATGCTAGATTCAGTGGCTGTACACGAGAATCAGAAAATTATTTTCAAGATGATACGAAATTTAAGAATTAGACATAACCGTCAATATTGAGCCCACGTCTAATTTCATGAGTTTTTAAAACAATGCAGGATTTTGATGACAACCATCAGGGTTGTGCCCACATCTTTTATGAATGCCAATCTCCTGAAAAGCTTTCAAGACAATCCAAGATTTTAATGAGTGTATGCAACTATTAGGCCTGTGCTAACATCTTTGTGAAAGCCAATCTCATGAAGAGTTTTCAAAACAATCCAAGAGATGTAATGATTGAACACAATTGTCAGGATTAGGGCCAAGTCTTTATTAAAGAGAACGCCAAGAAGAATTTTCAGCACATTCCAAGATTTAATCTTCGTACACTACGAAGCTCACAGAGTGTTCCAAAAAAGTCTCCACACGAAGCTGAAGTTTGGGCGAAGTGTGATATGATGGCGATATTCTTGTCTTGTCTCTTGTCAAATTCCATTCCAACCTTGTGACAGCTTCCTGGTCCAGCCCTGAGAATGACTGCTATATTTTCTTCTTTTGTCAAAATCATTCTTCAATGGTATCTCGAAAACGAGAAAAAATATTAAATAAGGACGGAGTCCCTTTTTTTTTTATTTTGGAGACACCTTGAGTTGGATACAGAAAAAAAAAACAACTCAGCTCAACTTGCCTTTATTTGATCCAGGAATAAATATCTGAATACATCTGGCAAGAATTAATGAAAGAAAATGAAAGCTAATACGGACGGAAAATCTTCAGCTTCACAGTCTATTCTCATGTTTGTCATTTATTATTGTTGATTCCTTGTTCTTCTTTGGTACTTGCCCTGCAAAGGGCATTGGTTGCTTGCGTTGCAGCTATGTCTCTTTCGTTCAAACTCATTTGACTTCAGTTAGGCACAATTTTAAAAAAAATATCTGGTTGGCATTTCCATTGCTGTGCTATTCTTGACCAGCTACTATCTATTTACAGGAGTAACACTGGAAAGTAGAACAGGGTTTTGGTCGGGTATAGTTAAGCAGCACTGATGACGAGATTCATTTTGCACAAGTAACAGTTTAATCTACAATCTTTTGCGTTGAATAATGTACTCGGGCGCTTGTCAGGCCGAGTTTAAATAAACTTTTATTATTTACATGCTAATCATCATGATCGTAGCAATTGTGTTTGACATCACGAAGTGGCTGAATTAACAAAGAGAGTGAAATAGAGAAAATGGATACACTTATCACATCGTCAACTTTTATTATGAACAATGAACAACAAAGTGAACTTATATAAATAAAATTCGCAATACCGAAACCGACATGGACACTACTATAAATTCCTCAATGGATATGTTTATAAATTCCAAATCTGAGTAAGTTAAATTGACACTTAAGTTTTGTTTTTCTTTTTTCTTTTCTGTTGGGGGTGGATTTTTGCATGTATTCATCTGTTATTTTGTTATTTTTATTGTCCGTGACAAAGGCATATTGCCGAAATTATGGATTGTTCCATTTTATTTTCCGTTTCTGTGTACTCATCTTGGCAGTCTGGTTTGTCAGCTAAGTTGTTAGACGTCTGGTTTACTAATCCAGTGATACAAGGATCAAGTCCCAGCAGTGAGATTTCTTTCTAATACACGCATAAAAAAAACAGATAGCCCCCGGGTCCGCCCAACCTCTAAAAATTGATACCAGAGAGATCTGGGAAGGTAAATGCGGCCATGCGTGATACTGACCACATCACACTTTCATGTGCCGAAGGTCGTGGAAATACAGGGCTAAAACCGTATGGCCAATATGCTTTAATAGAATGGAAACGGGGATTGTACTTTTTTTTTTGCGCGATCATCTTAATATCTACTTCTGCTGTCTCTCCTTCTCTCTCTCTCTCTCTCTCTCTCTCTCTCTCTCTCTCTCGCCACCCCACCCCCTTTTTTTTTCGTACTCTGCCGTTTTGTAAATCTGAGCTGTGTACCTCTGTCTAGCTTTAGTCTGTAATGTTCTACTCAACACATGTAATGAGTGTAAACAGCCTGTATGAATAATCACATGTACCTCTGTCTAGCTTTAGTCTGTAATGTTCTACTCAACACATGTAATGAGTGTAAACAGCCTGTATGAATAATCACATGTACCTCTGTCTAGCTTTAGTCTATAATCTTCTACTCAACACATGTAATGAGTGTAAACAGCTTATATGAATAATCACTGCCAGTTTTTTACTGCCAGTGTTAGAAAACGAGTCCTAAAATGCTATATTGAACCTGTCTTGTTATATGGAAGTGAATCATGGACAGTAGGCAAGTCTGCACAAAAATCATTGGAAGCAGCAGAAATGTGGTTTATTAGAAGAATGTTGCGAATCCCCTGGACAGCAAAAATAACTAATGAAGAATGTATGAGAAGAGCTGGAGAGACAAAAAACCTTGTCAGAAAGATAAGAGAGAGACAATGTACTTTCATAGGACATGCAATGAGAAGAGGGGGCATTGAAAATATTATAACAACAGGAAAAATAGAAGGCAGAAGATCAAGAGGAAGACCAAGAGAAATGATACTGGACAGTCTGACGGGATGGTGTGAGAGGAGATCACCAACTGAACTGATGGCCTGCATGAAGGATCGGGTACTCTGGAGAAGCATAATAGCCAACGCCAGTCGGCACGGCACCTGATGATGATGATGAGTTTTTTACTGCCGCCGATACCGATAATGTTTCTTTTGTCTTTATATTCCGAAATATTTAATCCTCGAACTGTCCATTCTGTCTTGCTCATTTCCTAAAAACTGAAGCTGAACTCCGGTATTTCCTGCTCCCCCCCCCCCCCCACCCCCACCTTCTCTTCTTTAGAGTTAAGGGCTCCACGGTTCTAATTTCCTGGTTTTGCAACAGTCTGGCTCTGTTTGCCGCGCATGAGTATCCTGCTATTCTAGGCGACATTTCTGTGACAATCCTTGTCAGCGGTCGAGTGAAATCACTAGTCCATCAGGGTTAGCGTACGAAAGTGGACTCCTTTTGACTTTCGTGTGGTGTTTGTATTATTTTTCTCTTCTTTTCTTTAATTTTTTTTTTTTTGTGGTCAAAAGAGACCCTTTATATTTTTTGGAAGTCAACTCTTAAGCAGACTGGGTAGTTGGCAGACGGACAGACTGGGTAGTTGGCAGGCCGATATGCCAGTCTTGGTAAGTGGAAATCTTACCTCTAGGTAATTTATCTGAACTTACTGAGTTCTTTGGAATTCTTGGACCTTGTTAGAACTATATTTTTTTTTGTGTCGATAATCATGATTTATTTGGGGGGGGGGGGGTGTGAAGATGATGTCTGTTTTGAACCTATAGCTGACATGTTAGCGCCAGGGGTAAGGAGCCATAAACCCTGCCCCACCTCTCCGTTGATACTCCCAGTAACAGGCCTACCCTGGGTAACGGGGTGGGAGTTGGGGGGGGGGGGGGAAGCAGGGATCTATATAGTCCCCCATGGCGATGGAGTCTGCTAAAGAAGTATTGCTACTTATCTCCACTCAGTGATGTGGATAATATATCCGTACTACAAGAACTTAATATTGAAAATGGTTGGCTAGTAAGTAAATATTTTGCACATATTGAACGTCATGATAATTTAGAGAAGACAGTCTTGGAAGGGTACATAATGAGGAAAAGAAAGAGAGGAAGTCCAAGGTGAAGATGGGTGCAAGACATCGTTGATGATCTGCAAATGGATGCATCAGCAGCAGGGCATCTTGCTCACAACCGAGAGGCCTGCAGGAGAGCTGTTAGGGAGGTAATGTTCCACAAGGGACATGGTATTTGACTGACTGGTTGAACCGGCTCCACAGCTATGCTATGCTTGAACACTTTCATCACAGCATCGGCTGCAGATAACACCAGCTCGGAGTTCCAGGGAGGCAGGAGATAAGATAAGACAAGGTGTAATCATGATTTATTTTTAGTGATTTATTAATCTCATTTCGCAGAGACGCTGTGCTGATTTTATATATCAAATATAATCCAGATATGTCGAACCAGAGTGATATATATCCTCGACCATCATATCACAATGGTCGAAGTGCGCGTTTTGTTATCTAAAACTATGTCACGAGAATCTTAAATTGGCACGGCTTCAATCTTAGTTTTGACTTGAGCGTCGCTAGAGCACGTGATAAATCTCTTCTTGCCAATTCTAAACCAAGCTCTTCTGGCATCATCTTAACTCTTTCACACCCCCCCCCCCCCCAAACAGATGCAAGGATTCTTTTTTCAAAACTTACCATAACAAAAAATGAATACAAAGTACGGTATCACATTTGCATCATCATCATTAAATCTTGTCACGCTTCCTGTTGTAACGGGAATAATGTAACTTGTATCACTTGAGGTGCTGGTTGTGTCTAGCCACGGAATTCAGGACTCACTAAAAACGAGAAAAGAGTTAAGAGAGACCTTCTTTTTTTTTTCTGTGTTTGACTTGAATCTATACGTACAGAGTTTGCAGTCGAGATAGAAAATGTGACGTAGAGACATAGTTCGTGTTGTCACATGCAGGGTCTGGAAGCACAGATATAGAAAATTTGACGTAGAGACATAGTTCGTGCTGTCACATGCAGGGTCTGGAAGCACAGATATAGAAAATGTGACGTAGAGACATAGTTCGTGCTGTCACATGCAGGGTCTGGAAGCACAGATATAGAAAATTTGACGTAGAGACATAGTTCGTGCTGTCACATGCAGGGTCTGGAAGCACAGATATAGAAAATTTGACGTAGAGACATAGTTCGTACTGTCACATGCAGGGTCTGGAAGCACAGATATAGAAAATTTGACGTAGAGACATAGTTCGTGCTGTCACATGCAGGGTCTGGAAGCACAGATATAGAAAATTTGACGTAGAGACATAGTTCGTGTTGTCACATGCAGGGTCTGGAAGCACAGATAACCCTACTGGAGGTGCTCGTGGCCAGAAAAACCGCGAATTAGTCGAGGCTGTCTTAAGATATTCTCCTGGAGTCTCAAGCTGTTCTGCGGATATGAACCAATATGTATAGTTTAGTATGGCCCTTTACAATGTGATGTGGACGAATGACTTCTCTCATTTGCGCCTGAACAATGACACGGCACCCTCGATCACTGGCCTCTAACGCTCTCAGCTTATGGAATCCCGACCTCTTAAATTTCTTTCTTCTCGTCTTTTATACCTGGTCAGCGACGGGTTCTCAGCAGGACTGCGCCCTTCCGTAAAGCCCGTCTCTGACCAGTGGGGTTGCCAATCAAACCGGGCAACTACTTGCTTTATTATCTACTCCCTACACCAATCTGCAGGCCATCTTGCTCACAACCGAGAGGCCTACAGGAGTGCTGTTTGGGAGGCAACGTTCCGAAAGGAACATGCAAATTAATGAATACCAATCTACCTGGGAAAATATTGTTAGAGATCAAAGTGTTCTGAACGACAGAAAATTCTGTCGACAAACGTTTTAAAAGGATAATTTCATCCAAGAATAAAAGCACGCCACTTCCACCTACTCCTCATCCGACTCGAGCCCTCTTTCAGAATCTTCAGAACTACGTCAGCTGCTAAGAATTAGGTCAACTCTTTCATTCCAAAACAATATTGGCAGTGCTTGTAGATCTTACACACCCATGGAAATCAATGCTCATAGCGATACTTAGGATGTCTACATACAATTTTTTAAAATGGCTCATTTCTAACCCAGCCCATATTTTTAAATTATAGAGTAATATTCCTTCCAGTTTCTTTCTAGCAAGATTTCTCATTAAAATATATTCTACCAGAGCATAAAAAATTTATTCAGGAGTGGAAGGAGTGACACATTAAACATCCAAAAAAAAAAAACAACCAAATTCCAGTTTGATGTAACAAAACTTTGACATAATTACTTGTTCACTGGTTTTCAGAAAAATACGGAGTACAAAATATTATCAAAAAAAAAAAAAGGGTTACAAGATTTCATGCTGCGCCACATTATGATATTTTGAGTCAGCTATGCCAGATACGGCAAGCCTGGATCGATACTTTAGTCTAGTAATAAAAGTCATACAATGAGTGTTTCTCAATAGATTTTTTTTCCCCTTTAATACCCGTGTTGGTAATAAAAGTATTCAATTTTGCCCGTCGAAAGATTATTTTCTTGTGTCAAGATTTAATATTGATTATCGCGTGTCATCTTCAGCGCTCTTCAACACTTGCTTTTTTTTCCCCCTTGATCTTTTCATTTCCTATTTTTTGCTTGTTTATAAATAATAGATTAATAACCGAATTTATTGCTTTATTCATTCAGTCTCTCTTGACTTGAGTGTCACCTCATATTCACGTTTCTGAGTCTTTTATGTTTCTGATTTTTTTTTATCGCTGACAGATAAATCTGTTGTTATTATAGTTCATTTCTTCCCGCGTTCTATTGTTTATTTCCATTGTGTTTCATGAAGAGTTCCGGACGGACAATCAGCCGAAAACGATTGTAATCAGTCCCTGTCTGCATCTTCTTATCAGAGAACACGCAGACAAAGAGTTGTACAATGCCTTAAAAATTGGAGGTTGTGAAATACCAGAGATTAGACATGCTGATGACACAGAATTACTGTCCACAACACAAAAAAGAGTGGAGAAACTAATTATGTCAGTTCGTAAGAACAGCGAAAAGGAAACCACCTATCTTAATGCGAAGAAAACTAAATTGATGACAACTAACAAAACAAATATGGCAACTGATATATATATATATATATATATATATATATATATATATATATATATATATATACGATCTAACAATGAAGATACGATGAGGGAGATTGAAAGGAAGACATCTGTCGCTCTTCAGAAGCTAAAACAACTAAAGATCCCTACACATGCCTATGAGACCTGGATATTTAACAAAACAGCTGATAAACACATATGTCTTTGAATTTAAATGCCATAGAAGAGTCCTTCAAATATCGTGGGCACAAAAAAAGAACACAACTAAGGAAAACAAAGAACTTAACATTGAAGAAGTTCGACTGATGAAGAAGAATAAAGAGAGAAAACTGAAATATTTTGGATAAATTAAACGTCATGAGAGTTTAGAGAAGAGTCTTGGAAGGGTACATATCGGGAAAACGAAAGAGAAGAAGACCAAGGCGAACATAGGAATGGATACATAAGCAGCAGGGCATCTTGCTTATAGCCGAGAGGTCTTCAAGAGAGCTGTTAGGAAGGCAAAGTTGCGCAAGGGACATGCTAATGAATGATGAATGAATAAGTTTCTGTACCCTGAAGGAGATACTGAAAATAAGATTGGAGCAGATATGAGTTTGTCAAGAATGTTGTGGATGATGGTTCTTCTTAACAAACATTATTGAGTGCTATACAACAGCGGTGAAAGATTAACTAGCATTATTGATTTTCAGAATACCACAGTGGTGAGAGATAAGCTAGCATTGTTGATTTTCAGAATACCGCAGTGCTGAAAGATTAACTAACATTATTGATTTTCAGAATAAGACAGTGCTGAAAGATTAAAAACTAAACAGGGGGATATAACTGAAATGGAAGCGTACATGAACTGGATTCTTGTGCACAACTTTATGTTTTTGAAGTTAATCTCAAAATGTCGTTGGACACGAGGCATCTCTGGCAACTCTAAGGGAGTCTTGCTTGTGCTGAACACCCGAGTGTTCTGTGAGGGTTAAAAAAAGGTTTGAGAAAGCTCATCTGATGTTGTAAACTCACAAAGAATGAAGACAAACTCCTTGATCAGAAGAAAGAGAGAAAGCCAGGAATAAGAAGGAAAGCCAGAAATAAAATATAAGAGATAGGAGATAAGTCTTTTGTTTCAAACACTAATCATCTAAAGGTGAGGAATGATTTAAAAAACACTAGCCATTGTTTAAGCAGTCAGTGAAGCACTGCCCATCAGCTGAAGTGAAAGAGGTCAGAGTTTTGTGCTGTTCTATGAGGGCGCTGTCCGATTTGGGGCAATAAGCAATCCATATCTGACATGCTGTATTAACCATGGCCGACAAAGAACCCTGTCGTACCTCATCGTAGGTGTCCCTAGTAATAGGATTAGCCTGGCTAGCGAGTTAGGGATCGCCTTGTCCCGATGGCAGTGGAGTTTGTTAAAGAAGAATTGCACACCCCCCCCCCCCTTTTTTTGCTTTTTCTTTCTGCTTCACTGAAGGACTGAATAATAACCGCCCTAAGCCTTACAGACACGATGCTACGCCTCAACATCTTCATGGCACAGCTGCAACAGAACACCAACTCTCAGTTCCAGAGAGACAGGAAGAAAAAAAAAGAAACAGTAGAAGAAGAATGTTCTACGGATTTGTGGATACAAATGCCCTCCGCTAGAAACAAACTGTAAGAGAGTGAATTTTTTATTAACATGCGATGTAAAATGCACAGCATAGTGGTCTGTGGCGTGGACGTTAAAATACCTTCATTGTTTTCCAAATCAGGTCTTCAAGTAGCAAAACTGATATCGTGAGAGCTATAAACATAAATTTTGAGAGCTATAAACATAAATTTTGAGAGCTATAAACATAAATTTTGAGAGCTATAAACATAAACTTTGAGACCTACAAACATAAATTTTGAGACCTACAAACATAAAGTTTGAGATCTATAAACAGAAAGTTTCAAATAGATTCTTCTTTCAAACTTGTCAGACATTTATTTTATTTCGGACACGGAGAAACATGCTGAAACTGAAACTGGACCCTTCTATCTCCTGGGTGTCTTGGGTTCGAGTCTTCAAATCAGCCGTATAAACTGGAGACGGATCCTAAAGAGTAGTGCGGGGGGGGGGGGGAGGTCCTTTTCCTTTTGTCTCTTCTGCTTTTTTTTTTCCCTTCCCTCGTTTGCAATACGCCCTGGCCATTTCTACTGCCCTCTCTCATCCTTCCCGATGTCGATCTTAGTCTAAACCTTCTGTAATGTTTAACAGTGGGTCGTAACATATTAACACAGGTCCTTCTATTTTAATGGCTCTTCTATAGCATTTACATTCAAAGACACGTGCTGTTTCTATCTTACATCATCGTCGTCGTTATCATCATCATCATCATCATTATCATCATCGTCATCATCATCATCATCACCATTATCGTCATCATCATCATCATCATCACCATCATCATCATCATCATCTCTGTCAATAATATTTGCAGTATCATTATCAACATGGCTGCTCTTCCAGTGAAGCAAATGTGAACTGCCAAATAAAGGCACCCGTGTACATATTACATTCATTTCTTTGTCACTTTCATTCACTTATATACAAACTTACATCGAAATAACCGTAACAACAATGGTCAGACTTTCAGACCAGTTCTTGTGCCATATTTTATCAGTAACAAATCTTGGTTGTAAATCAGGTTTAACTATAATGGCCAGCAGACAGGCTGGCTAGTAAAGAGGATTAAACAGAGAAAACTCAAATATTTTGGATACATTAAACGTCATGATAATTCAGAGACGACAGTCTTGGAAGGGTACATAATGAGGAAAAGAAAGAGAGGAAAACCAAGGCGAAGAAGGCTGCAAGACATCGTTGATGATCTGCAAATGGATGCACCAGCAGCAGGGCATCTTGCTTACAACCGAGAGGCCTACAGGAGAGATGTTAGGGAGGCAAAGTTCCGCAAGGGACATGCAAATGACCGACTGACTGACTGACAGTGCTGTTTGTTTATTGACTGATTATTATAATTATCTGTCGTCTGAGTGGCGAAGTGGTTAGTGCACTATGACTCTCATGGCGAAGGCCGGAGGTTTGAATACAGCTGGAAAGGCCCCAGTCACCCAGCTGTAGAAATGGGTACCAGACTTCTTTAGGAGCTGGGGAAGGAAAGGCGGCCAGGCGTAATATGGACCATATTACACTCTAGTGTTCCCACAGGTCAGAGGAAAATATGGGCACTAACACCATTAGCCCTTATCAATGTTCCCTCTAAGGGTTCGGGATCTGTGAGCAAAATGTTCAGCTTATGTGCAAAAAAATATTGTGCGTGCAAATGTGTGTAGTAACATATATATATATATATATATGTGTGTATACTACTGTGTGTTGTAGTAACATAGCCCTGTGTTGTAGTAACCAAAAATATATATACATATACACGCATATACACACACACTGTAAAGGCCTGTACATTTAATAACAGGATAAACCTGTTGTACTTTTCAGTTACTGGTATTTAGTTAATTGCAATGATGATTTCTTTGTTTACTTATTCAGTGACAGAAGTTATTTATTTACGTAATTGTTTATCCTATCATATTCGACTTACTAAGGGTTCTTTGAAACATAATACCACAGTGGATTTACTCATCCACAGCGATAGTACATCTACTGCTATTTTTAAAAAAACTGACGGTTCTAATATTGGTGGTCACGACGTCTGGAATTAGTTACCAAGATCAATTTGCATACCTGAGCAGCTCAATGGACTATCTCCTTTTCCACGACGCAGTGGAAATTCATTTGTCCATTTCTTTTAATTACCCTCTATTCTCTGTGTGCCCACTTGCCTTGTCACGATTCTGCTACAGTACCACCGAAACTACGCGATAAAAGACCTGTTGAAACATCCGATCAGAAAGTCATTTCTCAACAAGAAAGAAACAGCAAAGGAAAAAACATGTGCCATCGTTGTACTTTTCCTGATGGTAATTATAGCACGGGGTAACATCTGGAAACTGGAAAATAAAAAGTAGCAGTTTCATGTTTCTTTTTACGCGGTTCCAAAAATTTTGTGCGGGGTATGGTTTTTTTTTCTGTGCGCGGCCGCGCAGCTTAGAGGAAACAGTGACCCCTGTGTGATTCTAAGGCATGACATGGTGACATTTACCTTTACCTTACTATTATAATTTTCACATGTAAGCTTTATATTTTTCCCAGAAATTTTTGTTCTCTGTCTACAGATTCGGGAACATCATGGTCATGTATCTCTTGCCAGTCATCATATTTCCTGGGATGATCCTCAACGCGGTGTCATGTTTGGTGTTCACATCTCGAGAACTCAAGAACTTCTCGTCCAGTGTCTACATCTTCGCTTTGCTCGTCTCTGACACCGGCGTTCTGATTGGTTTGCTCTTTGTGTGGATGGAGGCGATTGGCTACGAAGTTAACCATCTGAACGGGGTGTGCCAAGCGTTGGTGTTTTTTACCTATGTTTTCAGTTTCTTATCTGTGTGGTATGTCGTCTGTATAACAGTAGAAAACTATATAACCGTTTGTCATCCGTCGTATTTTATCGTTATGTGCACAAAAAGACGAGCATCGATAGTGGTAACCAGCTTTTTAGTGCTGTCTTTGCTTCTATACTTCATCACAGCAGTTGCAGCGGAAGTGACCCCACCTCCTTTCGCTGGAGACAGAGGGCAGTGCTCGCTGCGGATAGAGCTGCTGTCAGTCATGCACCTGATGACCTACATAGACTCAGTAGTGACTTTGCTAATACCTTTGATAGTCATTTCAGGCATGCTCATCACCACCGTCCTGACGATAATCCACAGGTTTAAGTGGAAGAAACACCACAACAGTTTCCCAATGCTGGACATCTGTGAGCGGAGACCACTGAGCGACTGCAGGCAAGGACTTCTCAGAACATGCGCTGAGATCCGCGTTGCTAAGATGCTCTTCGCGCTGTCTGTCTCTTTCGTCGTGATGAACGCCCCTAGTCACGTGACGAGACTCTACTATCTGATTCGTCCGGGAAGGTCAGAGGTCGTAGAGGTGACCCACTCCGAAGGCCTGCTCCAGCTGGTTCTTCTGTACATCAGCTACGCCCACCACGCTTCCAAGTTCTGGATCTTCGTGACTGTCAGCAGAAACTTCATGAAGAGCTTGCGTCAGACACTGACTGACATGGCTAGGTGTAGGTGATTATAGTGCTCATGTCCAAACAAACACAGGCTACTGTAGCCAGCCACACTCTGGTGTTTGGACGAAACATAAGCACACACTGATTTAAAAGGGTCAGCACGATAAGCTCTTGTGCACCACGCGAACTCAAGAGTCAAACGAAACGAACAAAAGACAAAACAGAGCTCTGAAGGAACTAAAACTACAATTTTAATCCGTCTCAAAACAACGATCTTCCAATCAGAATGTATATATGTCATCACAGTAACAAGCAATGTAACAATTTCTGGCTTAAACTTCCACAAAACATAATCTCCACTTCATGGTCAGTGTTACAGATGTATTGCGTAAGAACTGTATAGAATCACACACAAAAAAAGCACAAAGTGCTGTACAGATACACACACAGAACGTATAAAGCACACACATTAAAAAAATGTATATGAACTCACAGAACTATAGAAGCATACATAAAAGCACAAAATACTGTATAGAAACACACACAGAAACACACAGAACTTATACAAGCACACATAAAATCACAAAGTACATAAGTGCAAAGAACAGACCACACAGAAGAACAAAATCGTCTACAGAAGCGTAAATAGAAACTGTATTCATAGTAAATGTTTAAAAAATGGAACTCTCCCTCGAGAATATAATGCTTAGGTACCGTCGTGGTAAATTGATTGATGTTCATTTTCCTGGCAAAAATTTGATCAGCTGAATATGTGGTGTGGATTTTATTGCTGACAGAAGGAATATGTGATATGGACTTTATTGCTGAAAGAAAGAATATGTGGTGTGGATTTTATTGCTGACAGAAGGAATATGCGATATGGACTTTATTGCTGAAAGAAGGAATATGTGATGTGGATTTTATTGCTGACAGAAGGAATATGCGATATGGACTTTATTGCTGAAAGAAGGAATATGCGATATGGACTTTATTGCTGAAAGAAAGAATATGTGACATGGATTTTATTGCTGAAAGAAAGAATATGTGATATGGATTTTATTGCTGAAAGAAAGAATATGTGATATGGATTTTATTGCTGAAAGAAAGAATATATGATATGAATTGTATTGCTGAAAGAAAGAATATGTGATATGGATTTTATTGCTGAAAGAAAGAATATGTGATTTGGATTTTATTGCTGAAAGAAGGAACATGTGAAATGAATTTTATTGGTCACAGAAAGAAAATGTGATATGAATGTTATTGCTGACAGAAGGAATATTTGATTTGAATTTTATTGCCGATAGAAAAAAATATGTGAGATGGAAGGGATTGTGTGCGAATGTACATTATTTGTTTACCAAATTAACTGACTCCTAAGCTACTTTTCACGTAACTGTCTTGACAAGAAAACACCGTTTGATAGATTTCCAAGTACGCAATAATTTTTTTAAAAAGGGAGTGGGGGGGGGGGGGGGGGAAATAGGAAAAAAATTAGATAAAGAATGCAGGCAAAGATAGCAGAGATACGGTAATAAGAAGAATTCTTGGATAATGGTGATGTGGTTCATGTTGAATAAAGAGATTGGAGGGGAAAAAAAAAAATTCCTGAAACACAAACAGGACACAACAAAGAAGAGAAAAACCACAATTTCCTCATTAACTTATATATTCTGCTTATTTACGTCAGTTAACAGTTAGGGATTTTTTTGTTAATTTCTCATATTTTCATTCTTTCCTTTTGTAAAAAAAAAAAAATCTGTCATTCAATGTCACATCAGTAAAGTTATTGTTAACATTATGAGTTTTTTTTGTTAAAAAAATCTCTTGTAAGTTGCAGTTGACACACCTGCATCCATCACTTTGATTTTCTCCACAATTTCACAGTCAACATTATATTTTCTGCATAAAGTTAACAGTAAATATCAGATTTCCTTTCAAAATGTGCAGTCAGTATTAGATTTGTTGCGTAATGTTACGAACGACATTAAATTTCCTTCATAAAGTTACAACCAAAATTTGATCTTCTTAGACAACTGATATTATATTTTTAATCATGATTTTATTAGATCTGACATTATGGGCCTTTTTTCCGAAAAAAATGTTAGTGGCTGATAGTATCTGACAAAACTCACACAATTAAAACAAGATTTCTACTCTTCTTACCTACCACCACAACAGAAAAGCCCCGGGGGTCTACCCAGCCTCTAAAAAAATGGGTACCACAGAAACCAAGGGAAGGTAAATGCGGCCAGGCGTGATACTGACCACGTCACACTTTCATGTGCTGATGGTTTTTGGAAATATGGGCCTAACACCCCATCCCCAATATGCCTTAACGGCATTTAAACCGAAATGTTACCTAAGTTTTATTTTCTAAATCTCCTTAGTAGTGAAGTCGATTCTCAGTAAGTCGACTTTGAATATAAAACTGGAGATTTAAATTTAGGAGCAAAACTTGAACGTAAAACTGGAGATTTAAACTTAGGAGCAACACTTGAACGTAAAACTGGAGATTTAAACTTAGGAGCAAAACTTGAACGTAAAACTGGAGATTTAAATTTAGGAGAAAAACTTGAACGTAAAACTTGAGATTTAAACTTAGGAGCAAAACTTGAACGTAAAACTGGAGATTTAAACTTAGGAGCAAAACTTGAACGTAAAACTTGAGATTTAAACTTAGGAGCAAAACTTGAACGTAAAACTGGAGATTTAAACTTAGGAGAAAAACTTGAACGTAAAACTTGAGATTTAAACTTAGGAGCAAAACTTGAACGTAAAACTTGAGATTTAAACTTAGAAGCAAAACTTGAACGTAAAACTTGAGATTTAAACTTAGGAGCAAAACGTGAATATAAAACTGGAGATTGAAACTTAGGAGCAAAACTTAAACATAAAACTGGAGATTTAAACTTAGGAGCAACACTTCAGTGTAAAACTGGAGATTTCAACTTATGAGCAAAACTTGAACATAAAACTGGACATTTAAATTTAGGAGCAACACTTGAACATAAAACTGGAGATTTAAACTTAGGAGCAACACTTCAGTGTAAAACTGGAGATTTAAACTTAGAAGCAAAACTTGAGCATAAAACTGGACATTTAAACTTAGGAGCAACACTTGAACATAAAACTGGAGATTGAAACTTAGGAGCAACACTTGAACATAAAACTGGAGCTTTAAACTTAGGAGCAAGGCTATACTGTGAGAACAGGGGGATTATTTTGTGTTCATGGCGTCAAGTAAAACGGGCAAATTACTCTCCTCAAAATGTCACTCACTGACACAGCCACACCTATTCCTCTCAATCAAGTCAGAAATGTGACTGCTACGAGATTATAATTGAAATGAAACGATTTACGCCCCGAACGATGACTTAGAAGAAGAAGAAAAAAAGAAGAGCTGTGTTCAATTGTTGGAAGTTAAACGGCGTAACTAATGGGTTTAGCCTTATTACTGTACCAAAGAAAAGAGAAATACTTAAGAGCTATGGCGCTATTACCTTCTATTTAACAATTTTTGAGAACAAACGAGGACTAGACTCCAGTTATTGTTGCAGTTTATAAATATAGTTATTAAGTTTGAAAGCACTGCAGCAAACATTTGGTGTATGTGTGTCTGTGTGTATATATATATATATATATATATATATATATATAAAAGAAATTATTTGAATGTTTTGAACTGGCTCCATGTGCTTGCCACGGCAGCATTCTTCCTCGCTACTTGAAGACATAGTTTCACTTTATCTGCTCTGCTACGCCCTTCCATAATGAGCATGTCGATGTGTGATGTCCAACCACGATATTCCCATAACGATTTTCTAAATATGACTTACTCCCCCTTTTTAACTCCCTCGTCACGTGATCAAAAAAAAACAAAACAACAACAAAACAACTCGGCAGGATATGTGTAGCGAGATGGAAGAATTTATGGACCGATAAGAGACATTAAAACACATCAATGTAAGACAAGAAGTAAAGAAGAAATCTACACATTGTTTAACACTTCGATTATAATAGCCACTATGAAAAACAACAGACTGCGGACAATGGAGGATGAGAAACAAACAAC
Source organism: Achatina immaculata (assembly GCA_009760885.1). NCBI lineage: Eukaryota > Metazoa > Mollusca > Gastropoda > Stylommatophora > Achatinidae > Lissachatina > Lissachatina immaculata. The sequence continues at coordinate 5,265,471 of CM019721.1, forward strand.
GACGGCCTATACAGAAGTGACGAAAGGGGACAGACCAAGAAGCAGACCTAGACAATGACGGCAACACAACCTAGAATAAGATGTACGCCCTTGGAATCGACAATTGGTAAGAAAACAGAGGAATGGAGATGTGTCTTGTCTGAAGCAGTGAGCCTCGGTAACACGGAAAGCTGCTGAATTCAGCGATTACTCAAAAAAGAAGAAGAAGAAGAAGAAGGGAGAGAACTTAAATTTGTGTTCTGGGAACTCAGTATTTAAACACTTCCCCCCCCCCCCCCCCACATTTAGAGTTGCTGATATACAACACAAACAAACAACAACTTGTTAAGTCAATGTCATTATTTATCTTAATCGTCCTCATTTATGTTTCTCAAAGTCGCCTGTCTCTTTTCTTTTTCTTTATTACTAGAATTTTCTGAGAGGAAGATAGAGGTCGGAACATTACATAAAGTGTTCTGTAGCAAAACATCAGTAGTGTTTCCTTCTTTTTTTTGTTCAAATCCTGAATGTGTGTAGCAGTTATGTTACATTCCACGGAAGGTACCATGATCAACAAGGTGGTCCTCCCACCCAGGCCAAGTAGATTTTAATCTGGTCCTCCCACCCAGGCCAAGTAGATTTTAATCTGGTCCTCCCACCCAGGCCAAGTAGATTTTAATCTGGTCCTCCCACCCAGGCTAAGTAGATTTTAATCTACAAAACCTCACCACCGCGAGCTGGTAAACCTATCTAGCGAGCCCTTGCGGGTTTTTAAAAAAAATTTATGTTACATTCACCCAGTTATTTATAAAGCATAACACGTACATAACTGGCTACACGGGACATTCACAAACGTGTTCTACGTTCCAAGGGACTTTATTTCCGCGTACAATTACATACATTTTCTCCTGTTTTATCCCTATATGTAGGCAAAACATATGCTTTCCTCTAATCGCGAGCATATAGTCTTATACACATATAAGAAGAACTGCGTAAAGAATCACATATTGCTTATATTTACAACGAAATACTGTGTTGCGTAAAGCGTAAGGATACAGCCAATAAGAAAAGCTCCTGCTGTCCACGTGATTTGGCTTGTAAATGAACCTGGGAAAAATTTTTTTTTAAAAAAAAAAGATTAGATAGATACTTCAGTATATAATGTTGGCATACTCATTACATCAATAGCTAAGGATGTATACATCAGAACCAGTATCATTCATTAGAGGCCGTGCATTGACGATCATGCATCTCCACGTCCGTGACATTCCTAATAAAATCGTGGGTTTTCTCCTGCTGTACCACTTTCTGAAGCTTTTCAGCTGTTTTTTTTTTTAATTTTCGCAATCTACTTCTTCCTCGTCTTCCTCTTTCTTTATTTTTCTTCGAGTTTTCCTATGACTGTCAAAGTCTCTTTCTTCTCTTGACATGTCCAAAGAACTCGCTCGTTGCCTTTTCATGTTTCAGCTTGGTTTTGTGCAGTTTTTCTGAGAACTTTCCATATCAGTGCCAGAGATGTGAGAAAGCAGTGTGCACTTGCAGGCCCTCCAAGAGAAATTTTGTAAGCCAGTACTAACCCCCACCCCCGCCCCACCCATCCCCGCCTCCACTCATTTATCTTTTTTCCATCCCCTATCCCAGTGCCCTCCTTTACAACAGGCTTCTAAACATTGCACCAACTGGACCCACTCTCCCCTCCCCCATCCCCGCCTCCACTCATTTATCTGTTTTTCATCCCCTACTCCAGGACCCTCCCTTAAAACAGGCTCCTAAGCATTGCACCAACTGGAGCCCCCCTCCCCTCCAACCCGCGGGGCCTGAATACGTGCATAACAATAACCACACGACCAATAAGGACAACACCAGGAGTAAAGAAACAAAGTAACAGGGACCAGCAAGCAAAGTACAGAGACCAGTAAACACACAAAAGGGGCTATTAAATAACAGGAAATGGAGAACCACAAACAGAAGACAATGACAAACAAATAGAAGACAATGGCAAACACATAGAAGACAATGACAAACAAAAAACAGAAGACACTGAGAAACAAAAATAAAACATTGACAAACAAATGGAAGACACTGACAAACAAAAATAAAACATTGACAAACAAACAGAAGACAATAACAAACAAACAGAAGACGATGACAAACACACAGAAGACAATGACAAACAAAAAAAAACATTGACAAACAAACAGAAGACAAAGACAAACACACAGAAGACAATGACAAACAAATAGAAGACAATGACAAACAAATAGAAGATGGCAAGAAACAAAAAAGAAGATTATGTCAAAGAAATCAGAAGACAATGACGGACAAACAGAAGAAAGTCACAAGCAAACAGAGAAGACAGTGACAAACAAATAGAAACACACAGAGACCAATAAACAGAAGATCAAAACTAACGAACGAATGGAAAACCAAGAGACCACGAATACCAGAAGCAGCAAACACATACCAGCAACACTGAGAGGACACAGCTTCTGATACTCTTTACTGGCCTCTTCTATAAGATCATGAAGTGTTGCAGTTCTGTCTGTTATGTCAAACAACGGAGCTTCTGATTGGACGTTCCCAGCGGTTCCGGAAGTAGAACGGCTTCCGTATGTGTTATTTCCGGAATCTGCTCTCCAGATGTCGCGATCTGCATCTGGCTGATAGATTTTGGGAAATTCGCCAGAACTTTGATTTGAATGGCTTGTTCTTTGCACTGGAGTACCATCTGTAGAATCTTGACCGCAGAGAACTGATTCAGAGTTGTTCAGACAGTGAATGGCTTCTTTGAGGTACCTGTAGAGCCAAGAGAAAAAAAAATCAATCAGTCAAGTGCCATGCCGCGTGGCGTATGCGTTTATTTCTCTCTTATAAGCTTCGCCGGTGACTTTCTTCCTAGCCACACTGACAGCCCATCCAGTAACTTCTAAGAGAGAAAACAGAAAATTATATTTCCTTACTGTACTTGTATCTGATTTATGTATAACTTGTTATATTTACGTATATGACATAAATTTGATTATGTCTATGTGTGTGATCTACGTATGAAAATGGCTGTATGTACTTGTATATGTATGATCTATGTAAAACTTGTTCTGTGTATGTGTGTGATCTATATATGTAAAAGTGCTCGTGTGTATGACCTATGTAGAACTTGTTTGTCTCTGAATGTGTGTGATCGATCTGTATAGAACTTGTTATATTTATGTATGGAAAACAGAACTAGCTGTATGTAAGTGTGTGATCGATCTGTATAGAACTTGTTATATTTATGTATGGAAAACAGAACTAGCTGTATGTATGTGTGAGATCTAAACGTAAATGTAGTTCTATGATCTACACACACAAAAAAAAACTGATTGAATGTTTCTGTGTGATCTATGTAGAACTGATTTAACATATGTGAGTGATCTATATGTAGAGCTTGTTGGATATATGTATGTATGTATGTATGTATGTATGTATGTATGTATGTATGTGATATCTCTGTAGAACTGGGTGCGTCCATGTACCTGTCATTTGCATGTCCACTGCGGAACTTTGCCTCCCTAACAGCACTCCTGTAGGCCTCTCGGTTCTGAGCAAGACAGCCTGATGCTGATGCATCCATTTGCAGATCATCAACGATGTCTTGCAGCCATCTTCGCCTTGGTCTTCCTCTCTTTCTTCTTCCCAATATGTACCCTTCCAACACGGTTTTCTCTAGATTATCATGACGTTTAATGTTTCCAAAATATTTAAGTTTTCTCTCTTTAATCCTCTTTACTAGCCAGCCTTCTTCAATATTAAGTTCTTGTAGTATTGATATATTTGTTCTTTTTTGTGTCCATGATATTTGAAGAACTCTTCTGTAGCATTTACATTCAAAGGTATTTATGTGTTTCTCAGCTGTTTTGTTAAGTGTCCAGGTCTCAAAGGCATATATTGAGATGGGAAAGATGCATGCCCTTAAAAATCTTATTTTTGTAGTTCTGTCTGTTCCTCTCCACAGATTCTTTAGTTGTTTTACTTTCTGAAAAGCGATAGATGTCCTCCTTTTAATTTCCCTCATTGTATCTCCATTATTAGTTAGCAGTGATCCAAGATATTCAAAGCTCTCCACTTCTTCGAGTTTTTCCTCATTGATACATATATCAGTTGCCTTGTTTGTTTTGTCAGTTGTCATCAATTTAGTTTTCTTCGCATTAAGATAGAGGTTTTGCTCTTCAATATTCTTACGGACTGACATAATTAGTTTTTCTGTTCCTTTTTGTGTTGTGGACAGTAATACTGTGTCATCAGCATATCTAATCTCTGGTATTTCATAACCTCGAATTGTTATGGCATCGTAATATTCTTTGTCTACATCATGTATGCGATCTATATATAGAAATTGATGTATGTATGCGTGATCTATGTAAAATTTGTTCCATGTATGTATTGTATAACTGATTATATGTACATGTATGATATATGTTGATATGATAGAACTGAGAATAAGTGTGAGATGTGACTAAGAAATTTATGTTATACGAGAAAGAACTGTCTCGTCTATGACAGACAGCTATGAGAGATATGACAGAGAACTATGCCCAGATATGTCAGAAAAATATGGAACGATTGCATAAATGTATCGCGTGCATTTTCTATATCAGGGGGAGAGACTCGCAACCGATCAAACAAGACATCATTGTAATGCTTAACTCCCCTAGCAGCTTCTGTATCCTTTACAAGCGCGTGACCTTCAAAAAATTCACGGTAAATGCTTAAATGTCTGTTTCTAGTTTTTCAATAAATTTGATAAAGTTAACACTTGAATGAATTAATTAGCTGTTTGTATGTAAGTTACAAACAAAGTATATCTTTTATGTTTACGAATAAATGTACATGTTTACTGTCACATTTATGTGTTTATTATCCTTTTATTGTTCTTATGTTTGTACGTGTTTATATATTTGTTTCTTATGTTTTTTATATATTCATGTTCGTTTCTTTTTTCGTGTTAAATTGACACTTTCATAGTGTCTGAGAGTGCTCTTCGATCAACTGATAATTAATGATGATGATGATGATGATGATGGGCTTCTCTCTCATCCAAAAGCCGTGCACAAGTTGTTTGAAACAATGCACTTCCAATAAAAGCTACAGCATCATGCTTTCAAACAGGCTCCACCTCATAGTAGCCCACACTAGGCTGCTGGGGTGCAGTCGGCTGTCAGGTAGCATTGCTAGAAGAGAGATAGAACTTTCCCTCGGATCTCCGACATTTACGTGAAAGAAGGCATTTCACTCATCCGGCCTATTCTCTGTCAAAGTCAGTTAGGGACCTCCGACAAGATGTTCAGAGTTGAACAAATACAAATAAAATAACAACAGTTATATGTTCTTGAATATGTTATAGTTATGTGTTCTTGTTTATGTTATAGTTATATGTTCTTGTATATATTATAGTTATATGTTCTTGTTTATGTTATAGTTTATGTGTTCTTGTATATGTTATGGTTATGTGTTCTTGTGTATGTTATAGTTATGTGTTCTTGTATATGTTATAGTTATATATTCTTGTATATGTTATAGTTATATATTCTTGTATATGTTATAGTTATGTGTTCTTGTATATGTTCTAGTTATATGTTCTTGTTTATGTTATATATGTTCTTGTTTATGTTATAGTTATATAGTTATATGTTCTTGTATATGTTATACTTATATGTTCTTGTTTATGTTCTAGTTATATGTTCTTGTTTATGTTATAGTTATATGTTCTTGCTTCTGTTATAGTTATATTTTTTATTCATATTATTTTATATGTTGTTGCATATGTTATAGTTATATGTACTTGTTTCCAAGGACAGAATTTTAAAATTGCCATAAATGCTAAAAATAAACAACAAGCCATTTTATATTTCATTACAAAATGAAATACGTCGTGGATTTTATACGAAAAGATAGTGATGAAACATGACAACAGAACCATTAATAATAATTGAAACACATTCATAGCGTATAAAACGACAACAATAACAACAACAGCAACAGCAAATAACAGAATACTTCATATGACAGACCTGCACAGGCGGTTGGCGTGGAATTTTTCAAATTTTTGTAAGCAAGTTGCAGCAAGCTCCTGGCATATGTGTTGTGTAGAAGGATCTTCAGACGGTATAGATGTCACCATCTTCACGACTGTAATTTTAGACAAAGATAGATTCATTAATGGGTACACCTGCTCACCCATCCATCCATTCATCCGCGTACCACTCCATCTCAATTATACCAGAATAGAGAAGATACCAACATACAGATCAGGATTTACGTGACATTTGTAGAAACACTGAGGTAAACAAGAAACTGTAGGATAATACTTCAAGAACACGCAGAATGTGACCACACAACACTTCGGAACACGCAGAATGTGACCACACAATACTTCGGAGCACGCAGAATGTGACCACACAATACTTCGGAGCACGCAGAATGTGACCACACAATACTTCGGAACACGCAGAATGTGACCAAACAACACTTCGGAACACGCAGAATGTGACCAAACAACACTTCAAAACACGCAGAGTGTGGCAAAACAGCACTTCAAAACATGCAGAATGTGACCAAACAACACTTCGGAACACGCAGAATGTGACCAAACAAATAAACACAGACAGAATATCACAGAAAATGAGTTCGTTCAGACAAAATATAGCAACAAATAGGACACTGCAGACAGAACATATCAACAAGTGGGACACTGCGGACAGAACATATCAACAAGTAGGACACTGCAGACAGAACATAGCAACAAGTAGGACACTGCAGACAGAACATAGCAACAAGTAGGACACTGCGGACAGAACATAGCAACAAGTAGGACACTGCAGACAGAACATAGCAACAAGTAGGACACTGCAGACAGAACATAGCAACAAGTAGGATACTGCAGACAGAACATAGCGACATGTAGGACACTGCAGACAGAACATAGCAACAATTAGGACACTGCAGACAGAACATAGCACTAAGAAGCCCTGCACTCTCCCTGCTCTGCAACTGCGCTCATAGACTGAAAAAATGGCTGCCTTGGCCCGTTCCCAAGCGACACGATGGCCTCAACATTTTCACAGCATCGGCTGCAAATAACAGCAGGTAGCACTCCAGGGAGACAGGAGAAAAAGGAGGAGGAGGTGGAGGAGGAGACGAAGAAGGAGGAGGAGAAAAAGCAGAAGAAGGAGTGGGAGGAGAGGAGGAAGAGAAAAAAAGAGGAGAAGGAGGAAGAGGAGGAGAAAAAGAAGAACAAAGAGGAGGAGAACAAAAGGAGGAGGAGGAGGAAAAAGAATAAGGGGGAGGAGAAAAAAGGATGAGGAGAAGAAGGAGAAGAAGAAAGAGGAGGAGAAAAAAGGATGAGAAGAAGAAGAAGAAGAAAGATGAGGAGAACAAAAGGAGGAGGAGGAGGAAAAAGAATAAGGGGGAGGAGAAAAGAAGAAGGAGGAGGAGGAGAAAAAAGGATGAGAAGAAGAAGAAGGAGGAGGAGGAGGAGGAGGAGAAAAAAGGATGAGAAGAAGAAGAAGAAGAAGGAGGAGGAGGAGGAGGAGGAGGAGGAGAAAAAGAAAAAAAGGAGAAGGATGAGAAAAAAAGGAGGTGGAAGAAGAGGAGGAGGAGAAAAAGAAGGAGAAAAAAGGAGGAGGAAAAGAACGAGGAGGAGAAGAAGAAGAATAAGAAGGAGGAGGAGGAGGAGGAGAAAAAGAACAAGCTATTAGACCAGGCAAGAACAACCCCAACTGATGAGTAGACAGTGCACCGCCCTCATACACATGCAGACTAGCTAAACCACCAAGAGAGTTTCAAGCCCAGTCTACGTACATCAACAAAAACTACTGAAAGGACTGTGGCTGTCTGAAGCCAGGAAATCGAATTTCACAAGACTCTGCCTTCTTCTTGGTGGCATTTTCAGTTACAGACCAATAAGCCTCTTCAGCCCAAGTAACTCGACGTAACCAACCTTGGTGGCTGAGTCAGTATTACTTTAAGTGCTCACGCCGAAACCCCACGTAAGCCGCCATAATCCACTCACTATCGGGTAGCTGGATGTGCTTCAGTACAGTACATTAAAGTTTATAGTTGTGGGGAAAAGTGTAAGTAGAAGGCAGGACCATCGCTAGATTGTACGTGCTAATAGCCACGCTACATGTGACACACGTTTTTAGATGTAGGCCAGTGCACGTAGTCAAAGTATACCATGAAATAATGGGAGGTGGGGTGGGATGGAAGGGGAGGAGGGGGAGAGATCCATCTCTGGTTGATAAGTACTATTTTTTTTTACCTCGATTAACCTCCTTTGTCATTGATAATTTATTAAAACCGCGGAAATGATAGGCGCATCCAATCAGGTAATCGTTCTGTCCGAATTGTTAGGTCAAGCTGGGATTCGATTTCTGTAATCGTCTGCGGTAGCGGGGAAGGCTCAGGGCGCGCGCATTATTAAATCATGGACATAAATCAGAGCGGCGGGGCGGGGGAGCCAGGTCAGAGCTCTATGCTCTGGTGGCCCAGAGAGAGAGGGAGAGAGGAGAGACAGAGAAGAGAGAGAGAGGATATGGAGAGAGGGAGAGGAGAGAGGAGGGAGAGAGAGAGGATGGAGGGAGAGAGGAGAGGGAGGGAGAGAGGAGAGGGAGAGAGAGGAGGGAGAGAGAAAGAGGAGATGGAGAGAGAGGAGAGGGAGAGAAAGAAGAGAGGGAGAGAGAGAGGAGAGAGAGGAGGGAGAGAGAGAGGAGGAGAGGAGAGGGAGGAGAGGAGAGGGAGAGTGAGAGGAGAGAGGGAGAGAGAGAGGAGAGAGAGGAGGGAGAGAGAGAGAAGGGAGGAGAGGAGTGGGAGAGTGAGAGGAGAGAGAGGAGAGGAAGGAGAGGAGGGAGAGAGGAGAGAGAGAGGAGAGGGAGAGAGAGGGAAAGAGAGGAGGGAGAGAGGAGAGGGAGAGAGGAGAAGGAGAGAGAGAGGAGGGAGAGAGGAGAGAGAGAGAGGAGAGGAGAGAAAGAGGAGAGAGAGAGTGAGAGAGAGGAGAGAGAGGAGGGAGAGAAAGAGGAGAGAGGAGAGAGAGGAGAGAGAGGAGAGGGAGAGGGAGGAGAGGGAGAGAGAAGAGGGAGAGAAAAAGAGGAGATGGAGAGAGAGGAGAGGGAGAGAAAGAAGAGAGGAAGAGAGAGGAGGGAGAGAGAGAAGAGAGGGAGAGAGAGGAGAGGGAGAGGAGAGGGAGAGGGAGAGAGAGGAGAGGGAGAGATGAGAGAGACAGGAGAGAGAGGAGAGGGAGATAGAGAGAGAGGGAGAGAGAGAGAGGAGAGAGAGGGGGAGAGTGGGAGAGAGGGGAGAGGAAGAGAGAGGGAGAGAGAGGGAAAGAGAGGAGAGAGAGGAGAGAGAGGAAGGAGAGAGGAGAGGGAGAGAGAGGAGAGAGGAGAGAGAGACAGAGACAGAAGCGCTAACATAGTGGTCTGACATGCTGAGTGCCACTTCGTTTATGTGTCTTCTTCTTCTTCTATCTCCCTGCAGCTACGACCTAATGCGCTCTCTGCCTTCTGGCGATCTTCAAACTAAGGCATCGTTTCCACATCTACTTGCTTGTCTACTCAAGAAGACGGCATCTGGACAGACTTTGTCGTAGAAACCGTGTCCAGATCTACGTAAAAGGACACTGAAAGAGAATATCAACCCGTTAGTAGAACTGTAAGGGATGGGGGGGGGGGGGGAGGGGAGAGTGGGATATCTTCTTTGCCATCCATAGTTCACAGGAACTTATAATTATTCCTTCTATTTAGCATTAATTCATCTGAACGTATAGTCATTCTTTCTATTTAGCATCAATTCACGGGAGCTTATAATCTTACTTCTATTTATCATCAGTTCACAGAATAATAGTTCCTTTTATTTAGCACTGATTCACGGAATTTATAAACTGTTTGTTATACAAAGGTAAGTAAAAAAAAAAAAAAAATTAACAGTAATTTTGCTCCAAAAATTCAAAGTCCAGTAATAAATATTTGTAGTGAAGATATGTTAAGCCCTTCCTCTTTAGATATATGTGCGCGAAGTCAGTTCGGCCATTTTGAAAATATGGCGCTATCAAACAAGATCAGATATGGCCGCTCCCTTGAAAGCATGCATGAGAGAGGAACAGCGCGCGGTTGTTCGTTTCTTGGGTAGTGAGAGTGAAAAACCTGCAAATATACACAATAGAATATAAAGACAGCATGGAGACGTATGTATCGCCTCTGCAGGTACATGGATAGCACAGGAAGTTTAAAAGTGGAATGTCAAATATGGCTGAAGCAACTCCCCCCCCCCCCCCCAGCCTGCCTCACACTGCGAATACGCCTGACACTAACACTGAAATGGAGCGAATGATATGAAAAATCGACGAATAACAAATGAGGAGTCGACTGAAGAATTTGAAGATTTGTCATGGCTCGACACGTCACATCACTCACGACAATTCAAAAGGTGGGTACCAAAACAACTCACCCTCAATTTGAAAAAAAAGATAATGTTTCTGAAAACTCTTTTCTGTTGTTATGAAGCTGGAAGAGATGCATTCTACGACGTGTGGTCACTGGAGAAGAATGTACATTACTTCTGGCCAGAGACAAAGCTAACAAGCAAAAGTTGGCAAAATTCTTCCTCTCCGAACCCAAAGAAGTTTCCTACAACTAGGTCGGCGAGAAACTGATGCTCGCGCTCTTCCTGGATTGTAAAGGTCAAATCCTGGAACATTACATGCTCAGAAGAACCGCTATCAAAACATACTGTGGCTGGCTTGAGAATCACTTGAATCAGGTCGAAAATCTGAAGTTTGCTCACTTCTGATGCGTGCTAAAACTCCACACAGCTCAACAAATTATGGATCTGCGTTTCGAGGCTCTTCTACATCCAGCACAATGTGAACGTGTTCGTCCGTCCACGTGTGTGCAGCATGAACTGGGTGAGCAGGTTCCAGGTTTAGTCTTGAGATGTTAAAACGTCAGTCTGAGGTTGGCCAGTGGTTGGGGGAGCTTTGTGTTCGTGGAGTGGTAGTATCTGAGATTGTGCGTGGTTTCTTTTCAGTATTAAGGTATTAAAGACGTAGCGTTGTGATGTGGCAAGAAAGTAGTGTTTAAAGCATTGTTCTCAACCAGCGTCTTTCAACTCGTGTAAGTTTGTTTTTTTTTTTTTTTTGGGGGGGGGGGGGTTGTAGATGAAGAGTTTTATAGGTGTTGTTAAACGAAGAGATATGTGTTGTATTAAATATGTATTTTATTAGAAGCTATAATTAGGGTGAACCAGAAGAATTGTGAAGTAAATTATTATGAAAATATTCTGTGTTTTTGTAAATGTTAAATACGTAACATTTGTTGTGCAGTCATGATTTTCTGTTTTATTATGCTAAAAAAATGTGCGGAAAAGTAACAAAACACACTGCTACATGGTTAGACCTTGAGAACAAAATCGTAGATTTTGAGACATGAGAAAGAAAAAATGAACAGAGAATTAATTTTGGGACTTGAACCACGGACTCCGGTAGGACGAGCAACCGTCTAGTCACGAGGGAACAGCGCTTTAATTAGCTTAGTCATCTAGCACCCGTTAAAAAATGAGCTTTGAAAGCTAAGCCATCAATACCTACCTGGCTGAAAATCGTGACACCCAGAATTATATATATATATATATATATATATATATATATATATATAATATATATATATAGTGGAGATGTGCTGTATGGTTTTATTGATGTGTACGAGTACTACGTATCAATACAGAAGTCAATAAGTAAATAATGTATGCTATGACAGTATTTGGCCAAGGGTATCTAACCCTTGATATAACTCTAAATTATTGTATTAGAGTTAAGCCCACCCTTGTTTTCTCTGTCAAAGTTCGTGATTTTCAAGTCATTCGTTGCACGTGGAAAGTAAGTTTTGTGTTCTGGGTCTGAGACGAAAGTTTCAGCTGAGAGAGAAGAAAGATTTTGACTGCTGAGGGAGAAGGTAGTGTAGTCCGGTCCGGTTGATAAATGGTAGTCGTGTTAAGTATGTTTTAGCCTGCTTGAATTCTTATGGCGCTATCCTAGTAACTTGGCTAGATAGCAGCCCGGAATTATTTGTGTTGGAGTATGCGTGTTTCGGAGAAGTCGTTTCCATATATTTTCATCGTCAGCCATCATCATCACGTTCACGCAATAAAACGGATGTGAGTGCCAAGGTAACGCAGTCTTGATAGACATATCCGATGTGCCAGTATATGATCGTCCTGGGTGTCCTGTAAAGAGTATATCATTGCAGGGAGCGTTTCGTCGTCTTCTGTCTGTACAATAGTAACCGTAGTCAGCGCAATAGACAACCAGCAGCATACAAGCAGAAGCAGTATAAGTCAGTTAGAAGATTCATTCACTCATTCATTTGCATGTCCCTTGCGGAACTTTGCCTCCCTAACAGCACTCCTGTAGGCCTCTCGGTTGTGAGCAAGATGGCCTGCAGCTGCTGCATCCATTTGCAGATCGTCAACGATGTCTTGCATCCATCTTCGTTTTGGTCTTCCTCTCTTTCTTTTTCCCATTATGTACCCTTTCAATACGGTCTTCTCTAAATTATCATGACGTTTAATGTGTCCAAAATATTTAAGTTTTCTCTCTTTAATCCTCTTTACTAGAAGATTACACCATTTATTTATTTACTGTGCTCTATTATAAAACAGAGAATATGCCTTCAATTTTATTTTCCTGTATGTATTTTGGCTTTTTTTATAGTTATTTTCAGCGCTTGTCTTCCCTTTTTTTTCTTTAAGTTTCACATACCAACTACGCTAATATTCTAGTTTCACATACTAATCACGCTAATATTCTAGTTTCATATACTAATCACGCTAATATTCTAGTTTCACATACTAATCACGCTAATATTCTAGTTTCACATACTAAGCATGCTAATATTCTAGTTTCACATACTAAGCATGCTAATATTCTAGTTTCACATACTAATCACGCTAATATTCTATTTTCATATACTAATCACGCTAATATTCTAGTTTCACATACTAAGCATGCTAATATTCTAGTTTCACATACTACCCATGCTAATATTCTAGTTTCATATACTAATCACGCTAATATTCTAGTTTCACAAGTCGTGAGTTTCTTGTTCACACCTTTTCTGCAGTTGTTTCGGCGTCAAGCTGAAGTGCCGTGCTGTTGATGTTAACAAACTGGCTAAATACGTTGTCGGTTTGATAGCCAAATCTTGTGTTTTGATTGCATTTTTGTTGGCGGTGTGTTCGGAGCGAATTAACTTAACTAGTCAGATATAGGTTACGGGAAGCTGACATTTTCTTGGATTCCTCAAACAACTGGGTCATGATGATTTAAGACTGAGAGCAAGAAAGCGGGTTTGATTTTCTTTAGTGCTGCTGCACGCAATAAAAGGAAGAATCAAGATGAGGGACTGAAGAAAGAACATTGAATAAAATAGTGATCCATCTAACCTCCCTCCCCTTGGATCACTCAAGAAGACACTAAATGTGACCCAGTTCAGTACGGACGATGAGACAGAGAAGACAGAGATGTGTCTGGCTACACAGTCAGTCAGAAGATTTTTCTTTTCAGGAATCCAGGTATTGCTTAAATCTTTTTTTTTTTTTTTTGTGTGCCTCGATTGCAAACCTGTGTTGAACGTGTTGTCGACTTGTACGTTGAAAAGTAATCAGGAGTTTTCGATCAAGTAGGTAGATTTTATGTTAATAAAAAATACTGCGATTTCTTTTTGATTCGGTGTTGTATTAATAGACTGCTCAGAAGAAAATTATAAATCATTTCTTATATTTTGCACTGATTCACGAGAACTTATAATAGTTCTTTATATTCAGCACCGCTTCACGAGAATTTATAACAGTTCTTTATATTCAGCACCGCTTCACGAGAACTTATAATTGTTCCTTATATTCAGCACCGTTTCACGAGAACTTATTAACAGTTCCTTATATTCAGCACCGCTTCACGAGAACTTATTAACAGTTCCTTATATTCAGCACCGCTTCACGAGAACTTATTAACAGTTCCTTATATTCAGCACCGCTTCACGAGAACTTATTAACAGTTCCTTATATTCAGCACCGCTTCACGAGAACTTATTAACAGTTCCTTATATTCAGCACCGCTTCACGAGAACTTATTAACAGTTCCTATATTCAGCACCGCTTCACGAGAACTTATTAACAGTTCCTTATATTCAGCACCGCTTCACGAGAACTTATTAACAGTTCCTTATATTCAGCACCGCTTCACGAGAACTTATTAACAGTCCCTTATATTCAGCACCGCTTCACGAGAACTTATTAACAGTCCCTTATATTTGTAGCATAGCCTTGTAAGTAATGATTATAGTTATTATAATTATTATTATTATTATTATTATTATTATTATTATTATTATTAGTGACATGATCAGGAATAAAGAATGTATTGGGGGGGCAGAGAAGTTATAGTTAGAGGAGCGAGGAACGGATACTCGGTACTTCAAAGACCTGATCAAAGGTAAAACCGTATCGATAGATCTGATAGATCGTGAGAGTGGTCCAGTTCGAGAGGTGCGACTTCGCGCGCACATGCAGTAGCCCAGGGGGAACAATTGACCAGTAGATCAAAGACTGAACAGAGAACGGACTAGGTCCCGAAGCAGGGAACATGAAAGAGATGGTGGACTTGTTAATGGGAGGTAACAATTAGACGACAGAGAAGAAAGCGAAGACACCAGTTGCGACCGGTTTTGGCGTGGTCAGAACTTACGAATATAAAGAAGGGAGGAGGATTCAGGAGGGCGGAGAGCAGATAGGGGTTCTGAAAGAGAGAGGAGGAGAAGGAGAGAGGAGACGCAGAGAGGAGGGGAAGAGGCATTCAGCAAGAGAAATGTAGAGATAGAGACATAGAGTTAGATTGAACTAGTGTAGCAAGAGATCGTACAGTAATTGTTACCAAGAGCTTTTGTATTACTGAATATTGTGAACGCTGCTTAAATACTGCTTGTAGAATTATGAGAATTTTGATATTGTGATTTTGTGAGATTTCGTGCTACTATGATGAAAATAATGAAATGTGTATAATCTTGCCTATGACTATTATTACAAGTGAGTTATCAGCTATACGTATTGATCATATTGATATTATTTGTCAAATTAAAATGAATCAGTGAAATGTTCATGAGAAATCTTCTATTGCCATGTATGTGAAACTTCGACGTGTGATGTACCAAGGTGAGATGTGATGATAATAGAACATTCAATAATAACAATAATAATGAACAATATAAATGAATTAAAACATTGTTAAACTATTCAGCACCGCTTCACGAGAACTTATTAACAGTCCCTTATATTCAGCACCGCTTCACGACAGTAAAATGTTACCTGCTCCAGGTCGTGGAGACTTATACATGATTTCGGGTTTATGCTCGCTTTCTCCTTGCCATTTCCATGCCACTGAGACATTCTCCTTCAATATCTCTAGGACTACGAGCTGGTATTCTTTGCAGCCGATGCGGTGAAGATGTTGAGGCACAACATCGTGTCGGCTTAGGAGCGGGTTATGGCGGTTGCTCTTTTTTCAGTCCTTGAGTAGAGCTAGACAAGCAATATTTCTTCGGCAGACTCCACCGCCAAGGAGACTATGGCGGTCCGTGCCCCGTTAGCCATGTTACTGGGGCACCAACAGAGAGCTGGGATATGGTCTTTTTTTTTCTTTTATTCAGTCCTCTGTACCTCCCAGTGGACTATAAGGCATCAACAAAGGTTCTCCAGCCAATCCTCTCTTGAGCAAGTCCGGATATCTCAAACCATGTCTTTCCTGCTTCCTTTAGTTTTTTCTGTATTGTGCGTCTCCATGACCCCCAATGGCCTGCCCAACTTTCTTTTCACATGAGGTGTTCAAGTAAAGGTGATATAGATCTGGGGGTCTTGGTCAGCTATATTTCGCCAACTATGACGCCAGCTTGTCAGGTATGGGTCGCTGATTGCCAAATGCGTCTTCATGCCTAACATTGAGATATATAGGAGGAAGGGAGATAGGGTGGGGAAGACTATATTTTTCTTGTCCTATCTAATGTGTCTTGGAAGGGTGCATAATGGGAAAAATAAAGAGAGGAAGACCAAGGCGAAGATGGCTGCAAGACATCGTTGATGATCTGCGAATGGACGCATCAGCAGCAGGGCATCTTGCTTACAACCAAGAGGCCTACAGGAGAGCTGTTAGGGAGGCAAAGTTTCGCAAGGGACATGCAAATGACTGACTGTCTAATGTCGTCGATGAATAGAAAGGATATTGTGTTAGTGTCCATATTTTCCTTCCTCTCCTGACCATCTAGGCATCCTTTCCTTCCACAACATCAAGAGATATCAGGTACCTATTTTAACAGCCGGACTGACTAGAGCGTGTAAGATTTGACTCAAACCTCCAACCACAGATTACGAGAACCTGGTCTGCTACTCAGTTCTCTTTTCAGAATTATATTATGATAACTATCACAAGAGACGAGAGATTGATAGAGAAAGAAGGGAGATCACACTGCAGCTTTAAGGACAGCCTTGTGAATACGTTTCTAAAAGTCAACATTCTTCTGTGGTTACCTTCTCCTTCCTTTCATGGGAAAGAGAGCCATTTTGTCTGGATGAAAAGTCTATAAGTTTTTCAATGTTATGTATTGTAAATAAAAAGTATAAGGAATAATCTATGCTGTAAAACAATCAAGTAAATAAACAGTGTTCTGGATAAACAATGTTGTAAATAACCAGTATAATAAACAAATAGTACTGTAAATAAGCAATGTTGTAAATAATGAGTATTATAAATAAAACGTATTAAAGTAAATAGTGTTGTAAATAAACAGTGTTGTAAATAGAAAGTACTGTAAATAAAAGGTATTGTAAATAAACAGTGTTGTAAATAACCCGCATTATGAATAAAAAGTATTGCATAATAAACTGTGTTGTAAATAGAAAGTATTTTGTAAATATAAAGTATTGTAAATAAACAATATTGTAAGCAAGCAGTTTTATAAATACGAAGTGTTGTAAATAAACAATGTTGTAAAGAAGCGCTATTATAGATACAAATTGTCGTAAATAAGCATTGTTATGAGTGGACGGTGCTTGATACTGCGGAGTAGAAGAAGAAAAAAATAATAATAAAACTGGTTATCAGCTCCAGCTTGGGCCACGATGGGCATGTCAGAGGGCCAAGGTTCAAGGTTCAAAATTCAGACTCCTGCGTCAGTGCGTTCAGGACAGCTCCCTATACGCTCCGCTGCATGCCGCAACGTCTACTCAAAAGTTTGTTTGCTAAAGTTCCTGTCAAGTGTTGGTTGTTTACTATGCGTTGCCACATGGTTCCGATTTTTTACCAGCACCCTTAAATTGCCCCATCTCCAGGAATGTCCTTATAACTACATTGTCCTTTTTAATAACTCTCTCCAGTTTCCCTAAATCTGTTCGATACAGCTGTGCATTTGGCAGGATGCGTAAGCCTAGACCATACTCCGGTGATGATATCACAAAACGCCATCATCAACAAGAACAGAGTGCGCTGTGGAAAGTTTGCTCTTGTCCTTAAACCTAACCGCTTCTAATATTTTCCTGGCTTTTTTTTTTGTGTAGAATATTGTCCACGTGGTGATTGAAAGACAAGGGTCTATCAAATGCGATCCTCCCAGATACGTCATGCAATTTGCTCTCTTAATATTTTGGCCCTGACACTTCCAAACCGGAACACTCAGGGGGAGTGACCTGTAGCTTCCTGAGTCAAGACCATACCTCTTCGTGATGATCCCAGCTGGTGTATGTACCATATCTCTTCTTGTTGATCCCAGCTGGTGTATGTACCATACCTCTTCTTGCTGATCCCAGCTGGTGCATGTATCATACCTCTTCGTGATGATCCCAGCTGGTGCATGTATCATACCTCTTCTTGCTGATCCCAGCTGGTGCATGTATCATACCTCTTCGTGATGATCCCAGCTGGTGCATTAAATCAGTCTGGCTGACGGGACAGGGATAAAAAATATCGTCATCATGATCATCGTCATCATCATCATCATCAGCATCATCATCATAAACAACAACAGAAATAAACGAAACAAAACCAAATAGAAAAATGTCGTACTCACACAGGCACATTCCAAGAACATACTGATGACGTAACATTCCTTGAATTATATTTCACCCTCAGCTACAACCACCACCGAAATTTCGGCACTCTTTAGCTACACAGAGAGAAGGGGAGAAAAAAATAGATGAAAAGTTTTCAGAAAACAAGTTAGCGTAACTTCACATTAAGTCTATACTTCTTACTTTAACAGGAAAAAAATCTGTGGTACAAATTTGGTGACCGTTCTCCTGTTTTTAGCACGGGCTGTTGCTGAAAGTACCAGAGCGAGGGACTGATATATCAAAACCTCCGAGAGACAATGAGAGACACTTAATTACTACCAGAAGGGAACCAATTACTCGAGCGATGCTTTGTAACCGGAAACTGTAAACCACCAGTGTCAGGGGCGTATCGTTATGTTTGAACTGATGTGGGTTACTGCAAATGCTTTAAGTTTTAAAAGTCGTAGGCCGGCGTTGTCCCCCGTATTAATAAGTAACATCCAAACATTTCGCTCAGACATCCACGCCAATGTCTCACAAATGCGCAGTTGGTCTCTAAGTTTTCCGTATTGCCGTAGGGTTTCTATAGAAGGGGACTGAGGTCAGCCCAAGTGCTTGGCCTCAGTGGTTTGTCTGGTAAAGATATCATGGCGTCTCTGACTCCTTGCCGCTGCCACATAGGTCCTTTTAGCCAGTTTTCAATTTGTGGTACAGATGGTGTCTCAATTTACAATGTTGTGCTCTCGCTTGGAAGATTACTCCAGGCACCTATAGCTTTTGTGGACCCCGCCTACTTTTACCATACAAGGCATATATTCTCCCATTTAAGAAGCAGTTCTGTCTACCACATGTGGGCAGGATATTCCTTTTTTTTTTTTTAAAGATTTAATTCTGCTCGACCACGCCCACTGCGGTTCCTCCAATCCGTAACCTTCGTGTGGCACGACAGCTCAGTCCAGATTGTATTACGCTCTTCTCCCTTCCCGCTTTATCAATTTGGCAACGTGACACTTTGTGTGTTACAGTATGACATGTAGTTTACGGTACTGACCATTCGTGTGTTACAGTAAGACATGTATTTTACGGTATTGACCATTCGTGTGTTGCAGTAAAACTTGTATTTTACGGTACTGACCATTCGTGTGTTACAGTAAGACATGTATTTTACGGTATTGACCATTCGTGTGTTGCAGTAAAACTTGCATTTTACGGTATTGACCATTCGCCTTTTTTCAGTAAAACTTGTAATGCGGTCTGTAATGACAAAGAAAAGAATGCTGAAGTCTTGGTGCTTTTGAGAAGGAAGGAGCAGGTGGGGAATCTTTGGCGAAATTGAAATAAAACTTTCAGTGAAACAAAAACAGACCTATCAGGTCAAGAATAAAGGATATGAAAGGATAGCTACGTTTAAGGAAAACAGACGGAAAATATTCTTAGAGAGAGCTGGTGCATAACGAGAACTTCTTATATCTTATATCCTTCCCGTGCCGTTAGACATCACATAGGGCTCGCAATTTAGTTCGTCAGTTTTTTTTTCTGTCTTCGATGAGCCTTTCAACCTCATCAAGGGATTTCATGCCTAGTAATTTGGCCTCTCTTAACAATGTCTTCTTTAGAGTTTCACGCGGTCTGCCTCTCTTTCTTTGGCCTGTTGTGTTCCACTTTATAGCTTGTTTTGGGATTCTATTAGTGTTTCTTCTCATCACGTGACCAACATATGTCCATCTCCTTTTCCTGATCACCCATGAGACTGGTTGTTGTTCAGTCATCTGTCTTATCTCTGCAGTGTTCTTGAATTCTTTCCACTTGATGCCGAGTATTTTCCTTATGCATTTGTCTTCAAAAGAATCTAATTTCTTTTCTATTTCTTTAGTTGTTTTCCAGCTTTCGCATGCATAAATGAGGGCGGATATTACATTTAAATTGAATAGTCTTAACTTGGTTTTTGTGCTTATAACTTTTGAATGCCACATGTTCTCAAGATTCTTGAAGATCGATGCTGCTTTTGGAATTCTAACTTCCTTTCTGGTATCACCATCCTGGTCTATAAAGCTGCCATGGTATGCAAATTGATTGACTTCTTCAATATATGTCCCTTCTGAGTGTATTTTTCCATTCTGATTAATGAGAATTTTCATTATCTTTGTTTTGTCCTTGTTAATTTCAAGCCCTATTTTGCTAACCAAGTAACGAGAACTACTGGCAGTTAAAAACACAAAAGGATGAAGAGACGATCACAAGTCTTTGGCCGGGTTATGAGATGACAGAAGCTAGACATCAGAATAACCAATGAAAAGTTCTGATGAGATTGATGATGATGATGATGATGATGATGATGATGATGATGATCTAACCTGTCCATTGTATCTCTCTCTCTCTGAACCTTAAGTGCCCAGAGCACATGGGGCTTACGCAAGGGTTTTCCACAAATGCCTGTCCTTCGCCTTTTTTTTCTGCTCTTGCCCAGGTGAGCCCTCTATTGCTCAACATCCTTTCTGTTGTTCTTCTCCATGTCTCTTTTGGTCTACCCTTACTTCTGCTCCCCGTCCATTGTATACTGTATGTTTAATCATCATCATCATCATCATCATCATCATCATCATCATGTACCGTCCACACTAACAAAGTTGGCAACAGCGAATATCCAACTGTTTTCGGTGCTTTCATTACTCATCCAGCAGAACTGCTTCATGCCCATCTCCTTTTGTTCTTCATGAATCTCCTCCTATTCTTCATCATCAATCTCCTCTTATTTTTCATCAATCTCCTTCTGTTCTTCATCAATCTACTTCTGTTCTTCATCAATCTTCTTTATGAATCTCCTTCTGTTCTTCATCAATCTCCTCATGTTCTTCATCAATCTCTTTCTGTTCTTCATCAATCTCCTTCTGTTCTTCATCAATCTCTTAACGCCGTTTCCTCATCTCGTAATATTGTTCACCTATATACTGATGTCCGCCCGTCTCTTCATGTTGTCTACCAGTCTACTGATATTGCCTACACATGTTGTCTACCATTCTACTGATATTGCCTACCCATGTTGTCTACCAGACTACTGATATTGCTTACCCATGTTGTCAACCATTATACTGATATTGCCTACCCATGTTGTCTACCATTCTACTTATATTGTCTACCCATGTTGTCTATCATTCTACTGATATTACCTATCCATGTTGTCTACCAGCCTACTAATATTGCTTACCCATTCTACTTATATTGCCTACCCATGTTGTCTACCATTCTACTTATATTGCCTACCCATGTTGTCTACCAGACTACTGATATTGCTTACCCATATCCCAAAACCGCTCATGTATATTCTAGAGTTCCCCCTCCACCCCCAATCTCTTGACGATGTTCATGCATCTACTAATTCTGTCCACCTACTTCTTCATGTTTCTCGCTACCCATATTTTTCGCCCATCTCTTTATGTTATCAATCCATATCTTAGTGTCTACCCACCTCTTCATGTTATCAACCAATCTTTTGATACTGTCCACCCACCTCTTCATGTTGTCAATCAATCTTTTGATACTATCCACCTACCTATTCATGTTGTCAATCAATCTTTTGATACTATCCACCTACCTATTCATGTTATCGACCAATCTTTTGGTACTGTCCATCCACCTCTTCATGTTGTCAATCAATCTTTCGATACTATCCACCTACCTATTCATGTTATCGACCAATCTTTTGGTACTGTCCACCCATCTCTTCATGTTATCAACCAATCTTTTGATATTGTCCACCCATCCACCTTCATCGCTTCTCACCTCATCTCCTGACGTTATCAACCAAAACGTATCAGTGTGCTCCAATTTTTAAAATGTCACTTATTTCAGTAATCGCTTTAGTTTCCACAAAACGTAAGCAATTTACGTTACAGTCCTTTTGTTGCATATACTCACTCATGCAAAAAGTATCAGACCATACACACAGTTCCCACTGTCATTTCCAGAAACTGTATTAACATTGCAGTATCCTAAACTGTACTGGTAGTCGGGTGTTTCCGCCCCTGGGACACTACACAGACGACTAGAAAATGAAAATGACATCCTTTCCATGTCGGGCCGTTGCGAATACATTGTATTCGATTATTTATTCCGATTATGAATGAAATAATGTGAACTTGAGCCGTTTATAACTTTCCACAATAACATAACTATAACAGTCTTTCTAAATATATAGCTGCGAGTACTATATACAAGTATAACATTTCTTTATAACTTCTCGTAGTTTATAACAATGCTCTCCACAGCGTTATCCTTTCTTCATATTTTCTCGCTGTGAGTTCGTGGGTACTTGCATGCTTATAACGGATTTAATTTTACGTGAATATCTGTTTTCTTTAACATATTGATGACCTGTTACACTCTCATGATCAGATGGCTTAAAACTAATATCTGATGATGTTCTACTAATATCTGATGATGTTTTACTAATATCTGATGATGTACTACTAATATCTGATGATGTTCTACTAATATCTGATGATATACTACTAATATCTGATGATATACTACTAATATCAGATGATGTTTTACTAATATCTGATGATATACTACTAATATCTGATGATGTACTACTAATATCAGATGATGTTTTACTAATATATGATGATGTACTACTAATATCTGATGATGTACTACTAATATTTGATGATGTACTACTAATATTTGATGATGTTTCACTAATATCTGATGATGTACTACTAATATATTAGTGTACTATTAATATCTGATGATGTTTTACTAATATCTGGTGATGAATATCTGATAATGTTTTACTAATATCTGATGATGTTTTACTAATATCTGATGTTTTACTAGTATCTGATGATGTACTACTAAGATCTGATGATGTTCTACTAAGATCTGATGACGTACTACTAATATCTGATGATGTACTACTAATATCGAATGATGTACTACTAATATCGGATGATGTACTACTAAGATCTGATGATGTACTACTAATATCGGATGATGTACTACTAAGATCTGATGACGTACTACTAATATCTGATGATGTTCTACTAATATCGGATGATATACTACTAAGATCTGATGACATACTACTAATATCTGATGATGTTCTACTAATATTGGATAATGTACTACTAAGATCTGATGACGTACTACCAAGATCTGATGTTGTTCTACTAATATCGGATGAAGTACTACTAAGATCTGATGATGTACTACTAAGATCTGATGATGTTCTACTAATATCTGATAGTGTACTACTAAGATCTGATGATGTACTACTAAGATCTGATGATGTTCTACTAATATCTGATAGTGTACTACTAAGATCTGATGATGTACTACTAAGATCTAATGTGTACTACTAAGATGTGATGGTGCATAACTAAGTCCAGTTTAGGACTACGAGATCTGGTGGCCCATTTTTTTTCATAGCTTTCTTTAGTCTGTCTCTTTCTCTGCCTGTCTCCTCCTTCTGTTCTCTTTAAGTCTCGCTTTATTTCAGTTATTGCCCAGTTTGGAGGGGGTGGGTGGGGGGTTGGGGTGAGAGGTGAAGGTGCTGTCCAATCTCTCATTCAGAGACCAACTGTTGACGTGCTAGAAGCAAGGTTAGCGAACCAAAGCTGACAAAACCCTGTCCCCATCGCTCTTTTGGTACCCCTCCCTCCCTCCCCCCAAAGTATAACAGGACTAGACTGTCTGATGGGAGGGATCGCCATAGCACAAACCCACCCACCCCCCCCCCCCTTTCTCTCTCTCTCTCTCTCTCTCTCGCTATCTCTCTTGGTGGCAGAGTCTGCTAAAGAAGCATTGCAAACCTCCTGCTTTTTACTTGAAAAAAAAAAAAAGAAAGAAAAAAATAAACGAACCGTCATAACCCGCACCCAGCCCTGAGCCGATGTTGTATCTCAACATCTTCACAACATCGGCTGCAAAGAACCTCAGCTCGCAGTTCCAGGGAGATAGAAGAAAACTGCAGAGTTTATTCTAGTACTGTTTTATAGATGGATGCATCAGCAGTAGGGCGTCTTGCTTACAACCGAGAGGCCTACAGGAGAGCTGTTAGGGAGGCAAAGCTCTGCAAGAGACACGCAAATGACTGACTGACGTATATCTTATGTCTCATACACGCATCTTCTCTTATAAATAAGTAAATTTTCCTAAATTTAAGTAAGGACATTGATATTTACACAGGATCATCTCTTTCTCTCTCTCTCTCTCTCTCTCTCTCTCTCTCTCTCTCTCTCTATCGTTTCATTCTATTTCTCTCTTCCTTTCTTCTCTTTCTCCTCTCTATATATATTGTTCTCTCTCTCTCTCTATATATATATATATATATATATATATATATATATAACATCTTGTTAGCAGAAATGCAGATGAAGCCACTGACAGCAATTATTGAGGAAAGACACTGGCGATGGTTGGGACATGTGCTCCGCATGACTGACAACTCACTACCAAAAATAGCACTAAGATGGACACCACAGGGGAACAGAAGTAAGGGTAGACCAAAAGAGACATGGAGAAGAACAACAGAGAGGATGTTGAGGAATAGAGGGCTCACCTGGGCAAGAGCAGAAAAAAAAAACGCAAAAGACAGGCATTTGTGGAAAACCCTTGCGGAAGCCCCATATACCCTGGGCACTTAAGGTTCGTATATTTCATTTCATTCCTTTGCTTGTCCCTTGCGGAACTTTGCCTCCCAAACAGCACTCCTGTAGGCCTCTCGGTTGTGAGCAAGATGGCCTGCTGCTGCTGCATCCATTTCCAGATTATCAACGATGTCCTGCAGCCATCTTCGTCTCGGTCTTCCTCTTTTTCTTTTTCCCATTATGTATCCTTCCAATACGGTCTTCTCTAAATTATCATGACGTTTAATGTGGCCAAAATATTTAAGTTTTCTCTCTTTAATCCTCTTCACTAGCCAGCCTTCTTCAATATTAAGCTCCTGTAGTATAGATATATTTGTTCTTTTTTGTGTCCACGATATTTGGAGAACTCTTCTATAGCATTTACATTCAAAGGCATTTATGTGCTTCTCAGCTGTTTTGTTAAGTGTCCAGGTCTGACAGGCATATGTTGCGATGGGAAAGATGCATGCCCTTAAAAATCTTATTTTTGTGGTTCTGTCTGCTCCTCTCCACAGATTCGTATATATATATATATATATATATATATATATATATATATATATATATATTCATCTGTCGTTTATTTCTCTTTCTCTCTCTCTCGTTTTCTTTCTCTCTATTCTCTCTCTATTTTTTCTTTTTCTCTTTCTCTTTATCGTTTCTTTTCACTTCTCTCTTTTTCACTCTCTTTCTGTTTCCTTCTTTCTCTCTATCTTTCTGTTTCTTTCTTTCTCTCTTTCTGTTTCTTTCTTTCTCTCTCCGTTTCTCTCTTTCTTTCTTTCTTTCTCACGCCTTCTCTTTCCATCTATCTATCTATCTATCTATCTATCTATCTATCTATCTATCTATCTATCTATCTATCTATCTATCTATCTATCTATCTATCTATCACACACACACACTTGTTCACAAACAAGCAGGCACACTCTTCCTTCCACACCTGGCATAGATCTGCTGAATGTGCAGTCTTACTCTTCTCCTAGCTCTTGTAATTCTCACATCATCTACTACAACAATAAAAGAAAACCCACACAAAGACACGTGTGAAGGCCATGAAATGTCATTTTTATAGGATCCCATCTTCTTCTTCCTCGTCTCTCTCTCTCTCTATCTCTCTCTATCTCTGTCTATCTCTTTATCTATCTATCTCTCTATCTCCCTCTATCTCTCTCTATATCTTTCTCATCTCTTTCTCTCTATCTCTATCTTTCTCTATACCTCTCTCTATCTCTTCTCTACCCCTTTCTCTCTCTCTCTCTCTCTTTCGGCTTATTAGTGACAAAGGTCTAACACAACCAACTAACCAGGACAAACGTATCAAAATACTGCCTCTTAAGAACAGGTTCCTCTTCAACACATCCAAGTTGGTGCACCAAATTATTTCACAGCATGTTCTGTCTTATCTATGGAACCTGTTTAAAATTTAGCCCAAAGTGCAGCCAACGCTTGAACAACATACGTCTTCCAAAACCTAGACTTGACCTTTACAAGAAAAGCTTTAATTATTCTGCTGCTCATCTTTGGAATACCATATAGTAGTCTCACTTAGAGAACCGTTGTTCTATCACATGCTGGTTCCTGTTGTGTGAGACAAGTAACGTAGCCCGTGAGAGATAGCGATGAACGATTGGACAAGACCGGAAATGAGGTGTTTATTGGGAGATCAATCATGCGCACTCAGCTTCTAGCAGGAGACCCATCAGAACTGTCACACAAAGATCCGTGGAAAAGTGCTCTTACAGCAGACGAGAACTGACGAAATGAGGAGGACAAAAGCAAGAAAAAGACGACATTATTTTAATAAGACACTCGCTTTCACTTCAAGTGAATTCCTGTATTAGAAAGAGTATGACTGATTGTGAAAGGCATCGCTTCTGTTTACATTTGTTGTCGCAGCCAGCGGTTCTGTGTGCATTCGGACAAAACGCCGTTTATTGGAATGATGTATTCTGTGAGAATAACAGCACTCAGAGAGAGAGAGAGAGAGAGAGAGAGAGAGAGAGAAAGAGAGAGAGAATGGATGAATGATCTTTATTTTTAAAAGATAAAGAAATGGGCACGCAGGCCCCTCTTACATTTTACCCTAAGAGAGAGAGAGAGAACAAACACAAGGTTCATCATCATCCATCAGATGCCGTGCAGACTGGCTTTGGCTATTAATACTTCTCCAGAGTACCCGGTCCTTCATGCAGGCCTTCAACTCAGTTGGTGATCTCCTTTTACAACATCTCGTCAGACTGTTCAGTATCATTTCTCTCGGTCTTCCCCTGGCTCTTCTTCCCTCTATGTGTCTCTCTATAGCTTTTCTCATACATTTTTCGTTAGTTATTTTTGCTGTCCAGGGAATTCATAACATTTTTCTAATAAACCACATTTCTATTGCTTCCAATAACTTTTGTGCAGACCTGCCTATTGTCCATGATTCACTTCCATATAACAAGATAGGTTCTGTATAGCATTTTAGGACTCGCTTTCTAATATTCATTGATAAGGATGTGTTGGATATGTTAATCATTCTCTGAAGTGCAGTCTTTGCTTGGCCTGTCCTGTTCCTAATTTCTGATCTGCATTTCCCATCTGAAGTTATTACTGCTCCAAGGTAGTTGAATTTCGACACCTGATAATTCCATTTAATTTTATACTGCATCTTGGTGGATTCTTTTTCTTAGGTATAACCATAATCTCTGTCTCTTTGATGTTTAGAGTAAGCCTTTTCTGCCTACTTTCTTTGGCGACTTTATCCAAGAGATTTTGCATGTCTTGTTGATTCTCAGCTATCAGTACTGTGTCGTCAGCATACCAAATGTTGTTAATATTGTATCCTCCGACTTTTATACCTGGTTCTGTAATGATCGTTCTTATAATATTCTCGCTGTACAGAGAAAAAAGGTCTGGAGATATACACATCCCTGTCGCACTCTCTGTTTATTGGTTGATATTTTCTAGGTTTATTGTCAACTCGAATCTCTGCTTCCTGTTGCCAGTATAGATGTTTTGCAATCATCAGGTCTTTACAGTCTATGTTTATGTCTTCAAGCATTTTAATAATCCCATCGTGTTTCACCTTGTCAAATGCCTTGGTTTAATCAATGAAGCATAAGTAGAGATCTTTCTGTACTTCTAAAGCTGTTTCTGTTAGTGTTCGTAAAGCATAAATGGCATTGTGTGTTCCCTTTCCTTCAACAAATCCAAACTGTTCATCTGCTATTTCCATTTTTATCTTTTTCCTTGTTCTTCTCAATTTTTAATTCTCAGAAGTAGCTTTGTTATGTGACATGAGAGGCTTATAGTCCGGTGGTCATCACATTCCTTTGCACCTGGTTTCTTTGGTGGTGCTATAAATGTGGATTTAAGCAGGTCACTGGGCATATAACCACTATTGTAAATGTCATTGAGTAACTTGATTATTATTTTTATTCCTGTCTCCTCTAGTGCCTCAATTTCTTCTGTTGTTATATTATCAGGCCCAGTCGCTTTTCCTTTCTTCGTGTTTGATGGCATCTATGATTTCATCTTCAAGTATTGGTGGTCCATCACAGTTTTCAGCATCTTGTGTTAATTCTGGTCTTTCTCCTCCATATAGCTCACCGATATACTCTGTCCACCTGTCCACAATGTCTTCTTTTCCTATTAACATTCTACCTTATTTTGATTTCAAGCATCTTGTGGTATATTTTGTCTTCCTGCCTGTGAGTTCACTAATTCGTTTGTTCATGTTCTTGCTGTCTTTATTATGACAGTCCTTTGTTTGTCTGGATTGTTTATTTAACCACATTTACACAAGGATAACAAAATGTATAAACTAGGAAAAAAGTAGGAACAGCTTTATAAATTAATGAGCACACAGTTGTAATGATACTGGACAGTCTGACGGGATGGCGTGAGAGGAGATCACCAACTGAACTGATGGCCTGCATGAAGGATCGGGTACTCTGGAGAAGCATAATACCCAGCGCCAGTCGGCACGGCACATGATGATGATGATGACAGTTGTAACGTTTCGGTTTACACCTTAAAACACACAGGACGAAGAAATAGAGAGAGGGGGGGGGGATAAAATATAAATTCTCATGAATGCTATGTAAAATGCAGGAATGGAAAAAATAGAATAAATGAAGCACTTAGCTGTGACTTGTAAGAAGCTATGACTTGTGGCTGTGACCAGAAGTGCATATGGTGGGGTGTAGAGAATGTTTAAATGGAGACTTGTGGTGTGTGACAGGTGGGTTGTAATAAGGGCGGGGCGGAGGGGTGGGGGGAGAGTGCGGAAAAGGGAGAGAATGATACAATGGTAATCTAGGCGGGAGAAGGTGGAATAGATGATTGTAGTTGGGGTAGAGGGGTTGTAATCTGATGCTATGAGGAGGTTCTGAACTATGTGTTACAGGATTGTAGAAGAGGGGAATGTTAGTTGTGGCTGAATTGCGAGTTCAAAGCATGTGGCTTCCGCATCCCATATTCCTGAATGTAGTGGTTCTCAAGTGCTAGATGGCTTCTGTCATGAGCGTGACATTGTTTGATGGCTGTTACCAGAAAATTAGATTTGCCTCTGTGGTTGGAGACATTGAAATGATTAGGGACTGGTTTAGAAGCATGCTGGGTGATATCATACAGAATGTTTCTGCAGGTGGTCATCTAATCTGAGACCAGTGTCACCAATATAAACTATCCTGCATCTTTTGCATACGATGGCATATACCACCTTACGGGACTCGCATGTGAATCTCTTATGGAGAGTGAGGATAGTTTTGGGAAAACTGATCGTTTTCGTTTTCCAGACTATAGGGCAGGTAACACAGCGAGGGCAGTTACATTTTCTGGTGCCAACATATGCAAGATTCTGCTTCAGGTGGCTATGAACGAAGATGTCCTTAAGATTTGGTTCCCGTTTGTATGCAAATAGAGATAGATCAGAGAAGATGTTGTGAGTATCGAGGTCGAGTTGGATTAATGGCAGATGGTGAAAAAGAATTTCCTTAACCATCTGACCATGTGGATGAAAAGGAAGGACTAATTTGACTTTGCCAGATGAGATTAACAAGGATAAAACAAAAATAATGAAACTTCTAATTAACCATGAAGGACAAATATACATAGAAGGATCAGGTGTTGAAGAAGTAAACCATTTTGCATATCTCGGCAACTACATAGGCCAGGATGATAACATCAGAAAGGAAGTTAGAATTCGAACTGCAAAAGCAGCATTGACCTTCAAGAATCTCGAAAACATATGGCATTCAAAAGTTATAAGCACATAAACCAAGTTAAGATTATTCAATTCAAATGTAGTATCCACCTTCATTTATGCATGTGAAATCTGGACAACAACTAAAGAAACTCTTTTGAAAACAAATGCTTAAGGAAAATACTCAGTATAAAGTGAAACGAATTCAAGAACAACACAGAGATAAGACAGATGAGCAAACAACAACCTGTCTCATGGGTGATCAGAAAAAGAAGAAACCACATCATTCCTACTTAATTCAACAAAAACAGTTTTCAGTTCATTAAAAAAAAACCCTGTAATATAAATCAAAATATTGGCTAAACATTGGAAAGTCAACAACGTTTAAAACCTGGAAGGTATATAAAGTCGCAAGGTAAAAACATACAGGTAAAAAAATGACAATTAAAAACACAAATGATAATGATAATACAAGATGATATTCAGAAAAAACATAACTTTCTGACGAGTTTCAAATATGAAACTAAGAACATGGGTCTGACATATGTGAGACAATCTTATTTTACAATGGTAAAAGTAAAAGTTAAAATCTCTGCTTATATGCCATTAAGGCATATTGGGGACACTGTGTTAGGCCTGTATTTCCAAAACCATCAGCATATGAATGTGTGATGTGGTCAGTATCATGCCCAATCTTCTTTTACATGGAAGATATAAACCTAGTCTATGGTATCAAAGATAAACAAAATATAATATTTTGATTATAATGCTGAGAATAAACAACTCAACATACAGTATCAAGAAAGCAAGTATTTCAAATATTATCAATCAGTGGCATTAGTTTACATTTTTGTACTTGTTTAAACAAAACTCCATTAAGTCCATCCTATCAGTACTAAATACGAAACTAAATCAGCAATGTTCGGCTGTCCATCCCCTCGATGATATCAGACCCACTCTTCTTCCTTCTCTCTTCGTGGAGGCCTGTCATTCATAGAACACTGTGCTCTTGACTAGCAGTCTGAAAATATCTTGTCTAGCCTATACACTTCTTTTACTGAGTGTAGTATTTAGAATATCAGTGATATTCAGGGCCCGTCATCTTCATGGTTGTTCTTTCCCATTATTTCCCAGGAACCTCTGCTGCTGTTCTTAGCCCACTTTACCCTTCACATCCTGACAAAAATAACATATGCAAGAACAAATCAGTTGGAAAACACTTTAGATACAACACAACTAATGGCACTGGACACAAGGGCACGGGCCATTAAAAAAAAATTGGAAAAAATATGAAGTCACTGGAAACTGGTGCAAGATCATTCCCACTCCAGCTTATCATACCAAAGAGCTATTCTATTTTCCTCCACTGTAGACCCCTGGAAGTTCTTCAGAGCCTGGAGCAATGCTTTGGGTAGATCACTCCTGTATGGATACAACCCTTTCATAGGGTCTGCTCATGGGTGTGTGCTCACAGGTAGCTGTAACCACACCATATATTTGTGTATTCATATATAATAAGGTGCTCTGGATGACTGGCGACTCACTACCAAAAATAGCGCTAATATGGACGCCACAGGGGAACAGAAGTAAGAGTAGACCAAAGGAGACGTGGAGAAGAACAAGAGAGAGGATGTTGAGCAATACAGGGCTCACTTGGGTAAGAGCAGAAAAAAAAGGCAAAGGACAGGCATTTGTGGAAAACCCTTGCAGAAACCCCATGTGCCTTGGGCACTTTAACTTCAGATATATATATATATATATATATACACACACATACATATATATACATATAACTAGAACTATATTAGAACTGCTTCTACCAGCAGTGTCCTTGTGGGGAATAACTGATTTGTGCAATCTCCATTCATGAACTGATCCTCTAGTGCAGCATTTCTATGGGGTCTATGAACCCGTGAAGTTTGCTAAGGGTTAGGTGGAGGTCTTTGATATAAGTCCAGTTTAAGTTGAATACTAGAAATGTGTGTGAGGATTTTAAATTTAATACCGGTTCATGAAAGGACTGTAGCGAATTATAAGTATCTGGAGTTTGCAGCTTGAGCGAATAAAGGAAAAACTGCTCTAGAACAAAATATAAAAGCTCTGGAGATGTTGTGCTTATAGTTTTTTTCAGTTGTGCTTATAGTTTTTTTCAGTGAAAAAAAAAGTTATTTTTTTCAGTGAAATAAAAAAAAAAGTTATTTATAAGTATTAAAAAAAATTAAGCTTCTGTAGTTTTTGTCAGTAAATTCTTCTTATATCTTAAGAGCTTTCATCTTCTACATGATTCCACACACACACAAAAAAATAGAATCTGCTGGCTTCAGGTAAAGAACAAGATTTGCATAAAATATCAGTTAAACAGAATTTCTGTCTCTTCAACATCTTATCTAATTATTCTTAAATGCAAAAACTTTCAAAAATCTTCTGACTACCATTATAAATGTACTATGGATAAAGTTTGCATTGCTCTGCGATAACAGATAACTAATGTGCTGAAACAGATTAGCTTTTCCATTTCTGCACAGAATTTTGAATACAACATTAAGCTGAACCAAGTTTTCCTCAGCATAACTCATGCCTGATTTCTGTACATGGCAGTGATCTCAGATCGGAAGTGTTCCTCTATGGCTTTCCGTTTCAGCTTGAAGGCATCTGTGACCAGGCCACTGTCAGGCATCCAGTTTTCTGAGAGCAGGCTAATCCTTGTAGGGATTTCTACTCGCTGAAGTTTGGCTGTGGATACAAACCAGAAAAATTTTTCTGTGAGAAAGCAACACAGACAAAGACTCTCTTCTTCTTCTTCTTCTTCTTCTTCTTCTTCTTCTTCTTATTCTTCTTCTTCTTCTTTCTGAGCCATTAAAGACTCATTGCTGCAGATAAAGTACTCTTCCATTCCTCTCTATTCCTAATCTTCTCTCTCCAGTTGGTGACACCAGTTTCTTTTATACCCTCTTTTATGTTGTCTTTTCATCTCTGTCTTTGTCCACCCCTTGGTCTTGTTTCCCTCATCTCTTGTGCATACATAATTTTCATTTGTCTGTTCTCTTCCATTCTTTCTACATTGCCCAACCAGCGTAGTCTGTACAGTTTTAAGGCATTTATAATTTGTTGCGATTTAAATAAGCTGTTCAGTTCAGTGTCCTTTCTAGCTCTCCATTCTCCACTGTTGGTATCCTTTATGGACCCAAAGATTCTTCTTAGAATCTTGTTCTCAAAGACCTGCAATTGTTGTTCATCTTCCTTTGTTGTATTCCACGTTTCTGATCTACACATGATGGCTGGTCTTATTATAGTTTTGTAGATTGTTATTTTGGTATTTTGGGACAGGATTTTCGATTTCAGCAGGTGTTGCAAGGCAAATTATATTTTATTCCCTATCTGTACTCTGATTTTAATCTCCTTGCTTACTGTGTTGCTTCTGTTGAAGGTTGTGCCTAGATATTTGTATGTTTCTGCTTTCCTAAAGATCATATCTCCAACATTTATATAATCTGGATCATTCTGCCCCTGGTCCCTTGATATCTTCATATACTCTGTCTTATCTTGGTTAATGGTCAAGCCCCACTTTTAGTGCCACATCTCTCAGGTGTATGCAAGTATTGGTAACTTCTTGCATAGTTTCTCCCACCAGGTCAATGTCATCAGCATCATCATCATCATTATGTGCTGTGCCGACTGGCATTGGCTATTATGCTTCTCCAGAGTATCCGATCCTTCATGCAGGCCATCAGTTCAGTTGGTGATCTCCTCTCACACCATCCCGTCAGACTGTCCAGTATCATTTCTCTTGGTCTTCCTATTGATCTTCTTCCATTTTTCCTGTTGTTATAATATTTTCAATGCCCCCTCTTCTAATTGCATGTCCTATGAAAGCACATTGTCTCTCTATCTTTCTGACAAGGTTTTTTGTCTCTCCAGCTCTTCTCCTACATTCTTCATTAGTTATTTTTGCTGTCCAGGGGATTCGCAATATTCTTCTAATAAACCACATTTCTGCTGCTTCCAATGATTTTTGTGCAGACTTGCCTATTGTCCAATGATTCACTTCCATATAACAAGATAGGCTCAATATGGCATTTTTAGGACTCGTTTTCTAACATTCATTGATAAAGATGTGTTAGCTAATATGTTTCTCATTCTCTGAAATGCAATCTTTGCTCAGCCTATTCTGTTCCTAATTTCTGTTCTGCATTTCCCATCTGAAGTTATTACTGCTCCAAGGTATTTGAATTTCTGCACCTGCTTTAGAATAGTTCTGTTTAATTTAATATTGCATGCTGGTGGATTCTGTTCCTTAGATATAACCATAGTCTCTGTCTTTTTGATGTTCAAAGTAAGGCCTTTCTGCTCACTTTCTTCAGCATATCTTAGTATTTTAGCTTGTTCTTCTGTACGCTTTCTTATTTCACTTGTCTAAGTACCTTTTTTAGTACTAGTTTGAACAGTGATAAAGTATTACCTTGTTTTAAACCAGTTCTTGTATAGAAGGGTTCTGACTTTCCTCCTTTATATATTACTATATTTTGCACCTGGGCAAGAGCAGAAAAAAAGGCGAAGGACAGGCATTTGTGGAAAACCGTTGCAGAAGCCCCATGTGCCCTGGGCACTTAAGGTTCAGAGAGAGAGAGATATTTTGCACATTCTTCATGCATAATCTGGTCAAACTGATTAATTTATTCTCTCTCTCTCTGAACCTTAAGTGCCCAAGCCACATGGGACTTCCACAAGGGCTTTCCACAAATACCTGTCCTTTGCCTTTTTTTCCACTCTTGTCCAGGTGAGCCCTCTATTGCTCAACATCCTCTCTGTTGTTCTTCTCCATTTCTCTTTTGGTCTACCCTTACTTCTGTTCCCCTATGGTGTCCATATTAGTGGTATTTTTGGTAGTGAGTCATCAGTCATTCGGAGCACTTGTCCCAACCATTGCCATCGTCTTTCCTCAATAATTGTTGTCAGTGGCTTCATCTACATTTCTGCCAATAAGATGTTATTTCTTATGGTGTTTGGCCAAAATATCTTTCTAATTCTTCATAAACATTTAGTCTGGAAAGAATTCAGCTTGTTTTATATGGTTTTGGTTATTTTCCAACATTCACTTCCATAGAGTAGTACACTTAGAACATTACTCTTAAATATTCTGATTTTCATCTTTATGCTTAGTTTTTTAGATTTCCATATAGTCTGTAGCATTGCAAAAGCCTGGTTTGCTCTAGTAAGTCTACTGTTGATGTCCTCTGTGCTGTCTCTATCTTCTACTACTCTACTACCAAGATATACAAATGTGTTGACCTCTTCCATTAACCATTAACTTGCTATCTACTCTGAGTAAATTTTGTTGTTCACATTTTGCTTCATTAACTTTATCTTTCCTACGTCGATCTTTAGTCCTATGTTGTTTGCATTCTGAGTTAGGTTGTTTATTTTATCTTGCATATCTTTGTGGCTGCTTGATAGTAGACAAATGTCGTCTGCAAAGTCAAGGTCCTCCAGTACTGTGTCAAGGGTCCATTGTAATTCTCTGCATTTATCAGATGTTGCCTCCTTCATTAGCCAGTCCACTGCTAAGATAAATAATGTTGGTGATGGTACAAATCCTTGCTTCTCTCCTGTTTGTACCCTAAAGCTATCAGAGGTGTGTGTTCTCCACAGATCACTTTGCACTGAAAACCCTTGTATAGGGAGATTAATTTATTAGGTATCTCAAGTTCTTTCATAAATTTCCTTAAGCTGCTCCTATCTATGCTATCAAAAACTTTTTTGAAGTTAATGAAGATATTATGTGCTTCTTTTCAATACTCCCAGTATTTTTCTTCTCTTTGGCGTAGATAAAATATTTGGTCTACAGTTGATCTGTTCATCCTAAAACCTGCTTGATAGTCTCCCAGTATGTTCTCGCCATATGGTTTAATCTATTTAAAAGTATAATAGATAGTTTTTGTAGCTTGTTTGTAGTAAGGATATTCCTCTGTAGTTTTGCTCTTACCACCTGTGTTGAATATTGGGATCAGTAATGATTCTCTCCATTCACTAGAGAGTTTTTCTTCTCATCATATTTGTTGTATTAATGCACATGTTCATGTAGATTTGACCTTCCTTAATCATTTCTAGAGAAATTCCATCTGAACCCGTTGCTTTGTTATTTCGTAGAAGCATGATACTGTAGATGATTTATTTTTAAAAAAAAAAAGACTTAGTAATCACTTTAAATGAAAAACAGTTGATACTGTTAGAGACAGAGAAAATGTAATATATCTGATTTAAAAAGATACAATAACTGAATTTAACTGAGAATAAACAACTGACTTACAACAAAAGTACATCATATCTATAAAAATTGAATTTAAACTGTGGCACAGTTTTAGAATCTGAGCTTTCTGTACTTTGTGGTAACAGAATCTAACCTCTTGTAACGTGTCATATCTATGTCCAAGCTTCATGTAAATTTGTGGTGATACTTCATCTTACATCCTTCCATGCTGTTAAACGTATATGATAGTTTTTGGAGTTTTTCTGCTTTCAGCAAGTTTCTCAACCTTGCCAGTGGATTTTATGCCCATTAATTTAGCCGCCCTCAACAATTTTCTCCTTAGAGATATTTCATGGCTAATGTAATTTGTAGCAACAAAATTCAAATCCATATAATTACTGATAACAGAGTTCAAAGGTCATGTCCACTTGTGATGATAGGATCTGATCTCCTTGTGAACTTGTGAGTTGTTGCTGTTATTCTGTCTCTCTAAAACTGTGAGTATTATATTCTTTGCAGCTGATGCAGTGAAGGTGATGAGGTACTACAATGTGTTGAACAGAGAGAGGAGGTTTTTCAGTGTCTGAGTGGAATTGTTAGGTGGAACTAAGAAGCAGGGATGAGAGAAGGGAGGTGCATACTTCTTTAGCAGGCTCCACCAACATGGGAGACTATAGTGAGCCCTTTTCCATTAATCAGGCTGGACCTGTTATTGTGGTACCAAAAGAGATGAAGGACAGAGACAGGGTCTTGGCCAACTATGGTACTGTCAACTCTGGTGCATGCATGTCCGATATGGGTTGCTGACTGCCAAGCTGGACAGTGCCTTCACCCCCCCCCCCCCCCACAAAGCTTGTGAGCTAACAGAGCGTAGATAGTAGGTTGTAAGAAAAAACAAGGTGTAAGAAATGACAATGAGAACTCTATGAGATGCTGCAGACAGCAATTATGACAAAATAATATAAATATACTTTGAACAACAAAACACTTTAAACCTCAGTTTTCACAACCTGCATGAAAAATTAAAAAAAACTAAAACTGATCAGCAAAGCATTAAACTTAAGCTCAGCTTTTTATTCTTCTTACATCTTACATCATTCCCATGCCATTAAACGTCACATAGGGCCCGCATAGTTGTTTGCCAAGTTTTCCTGTTTTCAGCAAGTCTTTCAACTTCATCAAGAGATGTTATGCCCGCTAAACTGGCTTCTCTTAACAATGTCCTCTTTAGAGTTTTACATGATTGACCTCTTTTTCTTTGGCCTGATGTTCTCCACTTGATAGCTTGTTTTGGTATTCTTTGATTGTCTCTTCTCATCATAGATATGTCCATCTTCTTTTTCTGATCACCCATGAGACAGGTTGTTGTTTGCTTATTTGTCTTATCTCTGTGTTGTTCTTAAATTCATTCCACTTTATACCAAGTACTTTCCTTAAGGCATTTGTTTTCAAAAGAGTTCAATTTCTTGTCTATTTCTTTAGTTGTTTTCCAGCTTTCACATGCATATATGAGGGTGGATATCACATTTGAATTGAATAATCTTAACTTGGTTTTTGTGCTGATAACTTTTTAATTTCATATGTTCTCAAGATTTTTGAAGAACAATGCTGCTTTTGCAATTCTAATTCTAACTTCCTTCCTGGTTTCACCATCCTAGTTTATGTAGCTGCCAAGGTATGCAAACTGGTTTACCTCATCAACAGCTGTTCCTTCTACGTATATTTTATCCTTTTTGATTAATGAGAAATTTCATAATTTTTGTTTTGTTTTTGTTAATTTCAAGACCTATTTGCTAGCCAAGGAAGACAGGGAATCTGTTTTTTTCCTGCATCGATTATTTTTTTTATTACAAACAGAAAAATCAAAATAACATCACACTGTTGTACTTACATTTCAACCCATGAGATGTTAAATCTTTCAACACTGCTGCCACCACTGACTTATTCTTGCACAGTTCTTTGAAGTCCAGCTTTTCAACGGCAATATTCTTGGCTAGAGTTTGTAGCTGTGCTTCATTGGGGACCACTAGAGCCACAACATTGCTCTCATTGCTATTAGCAACTACACAAATCTGCTCGACGATTGGACACATCTTAAGAACTGTTTCCACCTGACCCAGAGAGATGTACTCTCCGTGCTGAAGCTTAACAAGATCTTTTTTGCGATCTGAAATTTCAAGAACAATTAAGATATTTTAGGGGTATATTACACTGGTCTCTCATGGTGAAGGTCGGGGGTTTGAATCTGGCCGGAGGCGCCTCCAGTCACCCAGCTGTAGAAATGGGTACCCAACTTCTTCTGGAGTTGGGGAAAGAAAGGCGGCTAGGCATGATACTGACCATATCACCCTCTAGTGTGCCGACAGGTCAAGGAAAATATGGGCACTAACACCATATCCCTATGTGCCTCTAAGCCACAACAGTATTACCTTTACCTTTACATAACATTAGATAAAAGTATTTAGTTAACAGTGTGAAACATCAACAGTGAGCAAGACAAAGTGTGGATTAAAAGAGCCATTTTAGTTTCCCTTACTGTTATTCTCTGTTCTCTTATTGTTACTTTATATTTCTGGTAACAGGAGAAATAACTTCATCCATAAAACAGTAAGAACAAACAATGAAATCAAAAACAAATATGGCAATTAACGTAGACACAGAAGTTCAACCCATTAATAATTTTTTTTCTTATTATACTCTTTATAATCAAATTTGTCTTCTACTCTGTATAATCAAGTTTGTCTTCTACTCTTTATAATCAAGTTTGTCTTCTACTCTGTATAATCAAGTTTTGTCTTCTACTCTGTATAATCAAGTTTGTCTTCTACTCTGTATAATCAAGTTTGTCTTCTACTCTATATAATCAAGTTTGTCTTCTACTCTATATAATCAAGTTTGTCTTCTACTCTGTATCACTAAAAGGCATAATTTTTTGTCTTCTACTCTGTATCACTAAAAGGCATAATCTCTCACTGCTCAACTCTCTACTCTCTGGGCCTGCTAGGAGGCAAAAGTTGCAGGAGTAAATGTTGACTGGGTGTTTCATAATGGTGGGACCTAGGATTGGAATAAACATATTTAATATAGAATTTGTGCA
Organism: Achatina immaculata; assembly: GCA_009760885.1. Taxonomy (NCBI): domain Eukaryota; kingdom Metazoa; phylum Mollusca; class Gastropoda; order Stylommatophora; family Achatinidae; genus Lissachatina; species Lissachatina immaculata. The sequence continues at coordinate 5,304,725 of CM019721.1, forward strand.
ACACACACCAAAGATACAGGAGTTCACAACAATGTTCATTCAAGACTGTTTCATAATGATGCCCTGCACAGCTCTGGTACTCAAACAAAGCATCTGGAGGGAGAGAGTGGCCATGCCAGCTGATTTGCTGCACCATGCTATGACGGTCATGATAAACCCAGCCAAAGAATATTCTCTTTGAGCTGGTGAACATCTAAGGGAGGTGATATTCAAACCTTGAGCACTGTTACGAATTTCTGTATTTTAATTATATGGGTATGTATGATACACATTTTATGAATAGGTTTTTTTTTCCTGCCTATCTTCTGGCATTCCCAAACTTTGCTAGATTTTCAAAAAATGGGGCAAACTCTTGGTTTGAAACTACCTGAAAATATCTGATATTTCATGATGGTGACAATAAGAGATGTACATGAAAAAAAAAAAATGGCAAACAAACTACAGTCATTGACAAAAACAAAAAAAAGTGTAAATGGCTTCAGTACACACCAATAATCCTCAGACACCCATCCTCCTCAAACTGTCCAATGTCACCAGTACAGAAGTATCGAATGCCATCTAATGTGATGAAATCCTCAGCTGTTTTCTCTGGATTGTTGAAGTAACCCATAGCAACATTGTCTCCACCAATCAGAACTTCTCCCTGAGGGTAAGGTTTGTTGTCTGTGGTGTAGTTTCCTTAAACAAAAAGTGCAGGAAAAAAAAGTATAAAGTGATCACATTTTCTTATTAAGACAAAGGGGCTGAAGATGTAACCCATAGCTAACTACTTGCACCAGAGCTGGTGAACTATAGCTAACTACTTGCACCAGAGCTGGTGAACTATAGCTAACTACTTGCACCAGAGCTGGTGAACTATAGCTAACTACTTGTACCAGAGCTGGTGAACTATAGCTAGCTACTTGCACCAGAGCTGGTGAACTATAGCTAACTACTTGTACCAGAGCTGGTGAACTATAGCTAACTACTTGTACCAGAGCTGGTGAACTATAGCTAACTACTTGCACCAGAGCTGGTGAACTATAGCTAGCTACTTGCACCAGAGCTGGTGAACTATAGCTAGCTACTTGTACCAGAGCTGGTGAACTATAGCTAGCTACTTGCACCAGAGCTGGTGAACTATAGCTAGCTACTTGTACCAGAGCTGGTGAACTATAGCTAGCTACTTGCACCAGAGCTGGTGAACTATAGCTAGCTACTTGTACCAGAGCTGGTGAACTATAGCTAACTACTTGTACCAGAGCTGGTGAACTATAGCTAGCTACTTGTACCAGAGCTGGTGAACTATAGCTTCAGGGCTGGTGAACCACAGCCAACTAAAACACTGTCTCATCTCTTTGTTGGTGCCCCTAATATCAACCTCAGCACTGCACCTTTCCTTACATTTTTAGCTTCACCTGGGTCTGCAAACACCTGATGTCATAACACCCCCCCAAATCTGACATGATATCCACACTGATTGCAAAGAATATCTGCTTGCAGTTCCAGGAGTAGAGAACAAGAACAATAAGAAGGCAAAGCACACTCACCATCTCCTTAACTGAAACCTCATACAAATGTAGACAAGTTTCCCTTAACAAATTGTTCCAAGGGCTTTTAATTTTTTAATACACTCATTTTTAAAAAATATTCCTAACAGAGAATGGCTTAGACTGTTCATATCCTGAATAATCTTAACTTATTTACAGCTTTGTTTGCTTATTATATTTTTAATCTGTCATAAATTTTCCTCTTTCTGATATCAGAGTTAAACATATGAATAAAATTTACTCTTGAACATGTCAACTGACTTTAATAAATTATGCCTTCTGCATTTAATTTAGTAACAAATTTACATCCGATGTTGGACACTTGTCTATTACATCTCTGACAAAGGATAGGAAAGGGTTAACGAATTGATTAAAAACAATTAACTGTCACTAACAGAGAACTACTTAAAGCCTAAGAAAAATTAAGGTTCTGTGAATGGAAGCCAATGTTTTGAAGTGAAGATACCATCTCTACAACATTACACAGATCAGAGGCTCTGACGAAAGTCAGGGCTGGAGAACCAATAGCTGAACAAAACCCTATCTTGCTTCCTCTGCTTTCAAGGCAACAGGCCTTGTCACAGGTTCTTAGTGAATGTTTTGGGGAAAAGGGTGGTTCTTGTGATGGTGGAGCTTACTGGGAAGCCTGGAATTGCAGCAAACTATGAGGGTGCCAGTCTGTCTTCTTGTGGACAACCTTGGAAATGAAGAAAGCCATAACTGTTTTATTACTATAATCACCTATCACACAGAACATAAGTCTCATCATTACGTGGTCTCCATAGACACTGACATCAATACTACTTATTATCATTGTTACTCAAAAAAAAAAAACATTACTAACACTATTATCTGTCATCAAGATCATCATTATATCATTACTGCCATGAACATCATCATTCCTTCCTTCTTTCCTGGCCTTCATTACCCCTATCTAGGGTATAAGCCATCAACAAGGGCTCTCCATTTGTTTCTATTCTGGGGTGTTTCTTTTAACCTGCCTCCAGGTGTAGATGATCTTTCTGATCTTTGCTTCCAGACTCCTTTGTCAGGTGTTTCTGGGTCTTTCTTGTTTCATCTTTCCCCTGGGGATTCCAGGTGAGAGAATGTCTCATTAGTGGTAGGCTTTCTTACTTGTGTGTATGTCCTATCAATCTCCAGTGTCTCTTCATTTCCATTTCCTTCACTGTGGGTTGGTTCGTTTTCTATCATAGCTCTTCTGATGGTATCTGGCCATCAAATCCTAAGGTTCTTCCTTGACCAGTTGTTAACAAAGGTCTGCAGTCTCTTGGTACTTTTGGCTGATGCTATCCACGTTCATCATTTACAGCTAAAAATGTTAATATCATCAACTGGTACCATGAATATCAACGTCATCATCACTAGTCAAAAATAACAGTTGCATTCCAAACAACAAAATTTACTACTGATCCACCACTGTTGTCGGTTTTGGTGTTCATATGCTTTATACTTTGTCACTGAAGAATCACAGATGAGGCTGTCTCAACCACCAACAGGAATGTGACATGCTGTTACCTACCTTCTACCCAGTTCCTCAGTCTGATTTCACTGCAGATGACAGGGGCTCCAACTCTCCCAGTTGTCAGGTCAGAGACTGGAGATGAGGCACATCAGAAAATATATGAGACATGAGAGACATCAGAAAATATATGAGACATGAGAGATATCAGTAAATAGGTAAGATATCAGTAAATGTGAAGACATCAGTAAAAAAAAAATAATGAGACATCAATAAATATGTGATACATATGTGAACATTATTACATATGTGAGACATCAGTAATAGATGGCACATCAGTAAATATGTGAGACATTAAAAAATATGTGAACATTATTAAATATGTGAGACACCAGTAATAAGATACATCAACAAATATGTAACAAGATGTAACAGAATGTAACAAGAAGAGACCAAATCAGAAATGATACCATCAGGGCAAGAGTTAAAGAAACATGAGTATTATACTATGTCCAGAAACAAGTGATATGATTTGGTCATATTATACAACTACCACTTGAAAGTATACCACATAAAAAATAGGATGGCCACGCAAAAGGGGGGGGGGGAGGGAATTACAGAAACCTGAAATACTCCATTACATGAAGGAAATTGCCAGGCTCTGTCAACAAGTCTCTTTGTCCCTTCAACTGTGAAAGGTATATGAAGAAAGAGACAAGTTAATGTGTGAGACAGCAGTAACAGTGTGAGACATCACATGAAGTATCAGAAATTAGTTCACATATTTGCAATGCCACACCATTTTATTCATTCACTCATTTGCATGTCCCTTGTGGAACTTTGCCTCCCTAACAGCACTCCTGTGAGCCTCTCAGTTGTCAGCAAGATGGCCTGCTGCTGCAGATGCATCCATCCACACCATGTATTTACTTCAAATGGTTTGCTGCACCAACAACAGATAATCATCTCTTCACATTATCCATACTATTCAACATCACCCACATTTCATATTTTCATACATCTGTGTTGTAAAGATACCATCACAAGGCAATTTTCACCTTTAAAAACAGTTTTTTGCTATGTTTCCTGCTCAATAATTAGTGTATAAGTATGCACCTATACGCGAATTTCTGTATACAATTTCTAAATTAACATCAGACAATCTACATATTCTTTCAAGCTAAGTGCTCTATTTATTTTATTTTATTTATTTTTTTACCATAGGATTCATGTGAATCTATACTTTATCTTCTCTCTCCAATTCTTTGTCCTGTATGTTTTTGTACGATTAAGGCTAACGCTGAAACGTCACACCTTTGTGATAGTTTAAATAGTAAAGCTGTTCCTACTTTTTTCCTAGTGTCTACATTTTGGTTCCTGCTCAGTCTGGGAACTGGTATGAGAAAGTGCCTTTTCCAAATTGAACCTTCCTATTCTTGACTCTTGTCAATCAACTCCATAGGAAGGACAAGGTCCATACATCTGAAAATCTAGCAGAGTTATAGGAGATGCTAGAAGATGCCACCAGCCAGCTTAGAGTCCCTCCCAACTGATTTTTCTTTTGGGGTTTACTCCCATAACTATAATGTACCATTTACAAACATGAAAAAAACTGACACAACATTACATACTACAACATATAATAATTAAATAACTATGCCAACATCACATGCTACCACATACAATCTTTCAGCAAAGTGGAGCAGTATTACATATCCTGCTGTACCAGAAACACATGTTTTATAACATACATATTTTCAACAACTGAGGTAGTATCATTTTTTTACCACATACATTCAACAACTGTGCCAGCACCACAGGTCTCTGTCAAGCCATAACCTTGACCCACAGGACAGCAGAAGCAGATGTTCATGAACCTCTGGGTTGTCTCAGACAATGGGGCACCACCAGACAGCATTAGACGAACTCGACCACCAAGCAGACCTGAGACTTTCTTGAAGACAAGCCTGGAAATATCAGGAAAATTGATCAAGATCAATTCGCCTGTATCTTCACTCTTTTGTTATTTTATCTGTTCAGTTGCTGTTGCTATTGTTGTTCTATCTCCCTGCAACTGTGAACATGATGTTCTTTGCAGCCAACGTTGTGAAGGCATTGTGTCACAGCATCACGTCAAATTTGGAATGAATTACAGTGGCTACAGTCTTGGAAGGGTACATAATGGGAAAAAGAGAGGAAGACCAAGGCGAAGATGGGTGCAAGACATCGTTGATGATCTGCAAATGGATGCATCAGAAGCAGGGCATCTTGCTTACAACCGAGAGGCCTACAGCAGAGCTGTTAGGGAGGCAAAGCTCTGCAAAGAGACCTGCTAATGACTGACTACAGTGGCTATTTTTTTTCAGAGTCTGAGTGGAGCTCCAAAGTAAGATGTGTGCATTACTTCTGTAGCACAATCCACTGCCACGGGACTATAACAATCCCTTCATCATTACCTAGACTTGGCCTATTACTGAAAGTACTAACACAGAGGTAAGCAGAGTCTTGGTCAGTTACAGTGCAACAAACATGCCAGATATGAGCCACTGACCACCAAATCAGACAGTGTCTTCACCCCCTGTTCAGATGCCAGAATTTTATTTAAAAATTGCTGGTTTATATTTATGTTGTCCATTCCTATAAGACTTATTTGCTACTTCTGGTTGTCAGCTTCATGTATATTAATTAAAACTATATCTTTGTCTACAGTTAAGTGAAAGATTTCATTTGCAGTTTTTTTTTTTTTCACATTCTTCATCAATAGTAATTTTTGTTTAAAATTCTGATCTACAATCAGTTCAATGTCTCCACATGCAGTTAATTGTCTCCAGTGTCTCCATCCACAATTAATTCAAATTCTCCATCTTTAATCAATTCGGCATCTCCACCAATATTTAATTCAAAGTTTCCACTAATAATTAATTCAAAGTTTCCACCAATAATTAATCTGAAGACTCCACCAATAATTAATTCAAAGTCTCCACCAATAATTAATTCAGTCTCCACCAATAATTAATCTAAAGTCTCTACCTACAATTACTTCAAAGTCTCCACCTACAGTTACTTCGAAGTCTTCACCTACAATTACTTCAAAGTCTTCACCTACAATTACTTCAAAATCTCCACCTACAATTACTTCAGTGTCTCCACCTACAGTTACTTCAAAGTCTCCACCTACAACTAAAATCTTCACCAATAGTCAATTCATGGTCTCCACTTACAGTTATATCTTACGCTGTAGAAGTTTTCTGCAAACAAAACTGCTCACTTGTTACTGAGGGGAGTATCAAATCCAGCCAAGAGGTGCTTGTGCTTGTAATCATAGGCAAACTTAAAAAAGGTCCTCTGGATGAGGGACATGGAATTTACATTGTCCCAGACATTTTTGTAGATCCTGTCCATAATGACCTGGGGGAAAATGTTATTTGGTTATGTGATAATAAGCATGTTCCTCATTTATATGTGTGGTTATGCATGTATTATCACAATATATACAAATTGGTGTCATAACAATCACACACTTTCAAAGGTGCAACATAATTATTACCGCAAGCAGGAACCTCTCTGTCATAGAGAACAAGACAACAAAAGCCCTCCGATTGTAACTTCTTTGATCTGTGAACATTTATGGGACAGACAGACAGGATTTATGAACATATTAAAACAGACAGGACTTAATGAATATTATAAAACAGACAGCCAAGATTTGTGAACACTTATAGGACAGACTGACAAGATCTGTGAACATTCATAGAACATACTGACATGATTTGTAAACAATTATAGAACAGACATTTGTAGACAATTATTATAGGGCAGGACTCTGTGAACATTTATTTTTACAGTTTGACAGAATTTGTGATTAATATAGACTATAGGACAGACAGACATGATTTATGAACATTTACAGAGCAGCCTGATAAGATTTGTGAATATTTATAGTATAGACAGACAAGATTTGTGAACATTTATAGAACAGACTGATAAGATTTGTGAATATTTATAGTATAGACAGACATGATTTATGAACATTTACAGAGCAGCCTGATAAGATTTGTGAATATTTATAGTATAGACAGACAAGATTTGTGAACATTTATAGAACAGACCGACATGATTTGTAATGATTTATAGAAAAGACATAGGATTTGTGAAGAATACTAGGACAGAGGGGACAATATTTGTGAAAAATTAGAGGATTTGCAAAAATTAACACAAGAGATACATAGGATTTATGAAGATCTACAGAAATTAGAGACAAGTTTGTTTTTTTTTAGCTGACAGGACAGCAGACCACTGTCAAAGCCAGAACAATATTCTTATAGTTACAAATGATAAAAATGTACTGACATGCGGAAAACATATCATGAACAATAGAACACTACCTACAGGTACCGCAGCTACAAGTGTAGGTTTCAGCACAGTTACATCTCCTTGGCCACCTCTCTTGATTCTGGTCGACTGAAACAATGATTCCAGACAATAAATAAGGTTTACACTAACATGATATCTGTGTCCCATAGCACATGCATGTCATGGGGGTGTGAAATGTGCCTTCACATTTCTAAGCCACTACAGCATATGAAGTAGGGATAACATGGTATGCCGGATCTATAACATTTAACATGATTGTGCCAGGCATGATATGTTACATCTGTAATGTTTAACATGGTTATGTCAGCATAATATGTAACATCTCTAACATAATATATAAAATCTCTAACATGGCTGCATCAGCATGCTTTGTAACATCTTTAACACTGAACATAGTTATGTCAGCATGTAACATCTCTAACACAGTTTGTAACATCTCTAACATTTAGCATGGTTATGTTGATGCAAATGACTGAACTGATGTCGATATGATTATGTCAGTGTTGTATGCCTCATCTTTAACATTAACACGCTTATGTAAACTATGATATGTCTCACTTTTAACATTTAGAATGTTATACTAACATGCCATGTCTCGTTAGTGACAAGTCAAAGCTGAAACTAAGTGGGTGGAAACAAAAATTATAAATTTTAAACTAAATATAGACATGCTAGATAAAGACAAGGGCACTTTAGTGGTGAAGTGGTTAATGTCAGAAGTCCCTCAGTCACTCAGCTGTAGAAATGGGTATCTTTGCTTTTCCCAGAGTTGGGGATGGAAAAGCATCTACTTATATTGCTGATCACATGACCCTCTGACTGCCATGATACCTGACTGCCTTTGCATCCCAAGCACAGAGAGGAGCCATGTACCATCTCTGTGACCTGGTGAATGAGGCACCTTCAGACCTGAAATCACTAACCTCCTTATAAGTGATCAGTACACTAAAAAACACCCTAAACTACATGACCAAATAGCCTTCAAGACCAGTCAATCAGTCATTCATTTGCATGTACCTTGCAGAAATTGGCCTCCCTAACAGCTTTCCTGTAGACCTTTTGATTGTAAGCAAGATGCCCTGCTGCTGATGTGTCCATTCACAGAGCATCAGTGATGTCTTGCAGCCATCTTCACCTTGGTCTTCCTCTTTCTTTCTCCCCATTATGTACCCTTCCAAGACTGTCTTCTCTAAATTATCATGATGTTTAATATGTCCAAAATATTTAAATTTTCTCTGTTTAATCTTCCTTATTAGCTAACCTTCTTCAATATTAAGTTCTTGTAGTATGGATACATTTGTTCTTTTTTGTGTCCATGATATTTAAATAACTCTTCTGTAGCATTTACATTCAAAGGCATTTATGTGTTTCTCAGCTGTTTTGTTAAGTGTCCAGGTCTCACAGGCATATGTTAAAACCATTAACTTAAAAATACAAAACGAAAACAGAAACTGTAGAATAACAATATAGTTTTACTGTTGCATATATTATTGTACTGAAATACAATATTCTTTCCATCTTATGTGTGTTTTGCTGCAAATGCCATACTGACATTAACTTTGTAAGTTGTTTCTTTTTACAGCATAGCACCTAAACATTGAAATGTTGCAAATGTGGACAAGAGAATCTGTAAACAGAACAATGTTCAGTTTTTCCTGGCATGGCTAATGTATCATTATCTGCCTAATTCTCTTTCTCTCTTCATCTCCCATCTACCTCTGCTCCAAAATGCATGCTTCTCAAATGTAATACTCACCTTATCTGTAAGAGTTGTAGGGGAAGAGTAGCCTATTTTGCCTCCCATTGTAATAACGGATATTTCTGTGCAGATAAAGAAAAAATTGGAATGCTCATGAATTGTGCATGTAAATAAAAACATAAATAACTTTCTGGCTCAGCATTCTGAGTTGATAACTTGGCTCACTCAACATTCTGAGTTGATAACTCGGCTCACTCAATATTCTGAGTTGATATCTCGGCTCACTCAATATTCTGAGTTGATATCTCGGCTCACTCAATATTCTGAGTTGATATCTCGGCTCACTCAATATTCTGAGTTGATATCTCGGCTCACTCAATATTCTGAGTTGATATCCCGGCTCACTCAATATTCTGAGTTGATATCTCGGCTCACTCAATATTCTGAGTTGATATCTCGGCTCACTCAATATTCTGAGTTGATATCTCGGCTCACTCAATATTCTGAGTTGATATCCCGGCTCACTCAATTTCTGAGTTGATATCTCGGCTCACTCAATATTCGAGTTGATATCTCGGCTCACTCAATATTCTGAGTTGATATCTCGGCTCACTCAATATTCTGAGTTGATATCTCGGCTCACTCAATATTCTGAGTTGATATCTCGGCTCACTCAATATTCTGAGTTGATATCTCGGCTCACTCAATATTCTGAGTTGATATCTCGGCTCACTCAATATTCTGAGTTGATATCTCGGCTCACTCAATATTCTGAGTTGATATCTCGGCTCACTCAATATTCTGAGTTGATATCTCGGCTCACTCAATATTCTGAGTTGATATCTCGGCTCACTCAATATTCTGAGTTGATATCTCGGCTCACTCAATATTCTGAGTTGATATCTCGGCTCACTCAATATTCTGAGTTGATATCTCGGCTCACTCAATATTCTGAGTTGATATCTCGGCTCACTCAATATTCTGAGTTGATATCTCGGCTCACTCAATATTCTGAGTTGATATTCTGGCTCACTCAATATTCTGAGTTGATATCTCGGCTCACTCAATATTCTGAGTTGATATCCCGGCTCACTCAACATTCTGAGTTGATATCCTGGCTCACTCAACATTCTGAGTTGATATCCCGGCTCACTCAACATTCTGAGTTGATATCCCGGCTCACTCAACATTCTGAGTTGATAACTCGGCTCACTCAATATTCTGAGTTGATAACTCGGCTCACTCAATATTCTGAGTTGATATCTCGGCTCACTCAACATTCTGAGTTGATATCTCGGCTCACTCAATATTCTGAGTTGATATCTCAGCTCACTCAATATTCTGAGTTGATATCTCGGCTCACTCAATATTCTGAGTTGATATCCTGGCTCACTCAACATTCTGAGTTGATATCCTGGCTCACTCAACATTCTGAGTTGATATCCCAGCTCACTCAACATTCTGAGTTGATATTCTGGCTCACTCAACATTCATAGCTGATGTTCAAATTTGTTCAAAATACACATCTGGCATCCTGACTCACTGAACACTCACAGATGACTCATACTGCTTCTCACTCAAAATTTAGCACATTCAACATACAGAGGTGACTTCTTGACTCATCTGACATACTGATTCAAGATTCAAATCTGACATTCTGTCTCACCTCACATCAAGCACTCACCAAACAATGTCCATGAAATGCAAAAGCCTTTGTTAATCAAACAACATATAGGAATACTAAATCTCTGTATTTACTGGAATAAACATTCATGGACAAATTCAACTTCTCTTGTTCAAGGTCCCTGCCAACAGGCATAGGATATCATGTCCTTCCATAACCCTCAGTCCCTTGTGCATATCAACAGGCCTGTCACTGAGGATTTCCTATGCCAGGATGCCAAACCATTAAACATCTTTTCTCTCTGTCCACCTCTGTCTCTTTTACCTTTGATCTTCCCTGCTGCCAGTAGGTGCTCTAGCCAGCTTATTCTCCATACATGCCCAACAAATTTGGATTGTCATTTTCTGCTCTTCATTATAATTTTTCATTTTTCTTCTACCTCTTTCAGAACTTCCTCATTCAATTTTCTCACTGTCAGTGGTACCTATTTATACAACTGCATGCAAAACATTATAAACTCACTAACATTAATAGAATAGATATTTGACCAAAAAAGGAATGAAGAGCATGAGGCAAGACAAGAAAGGACACAAAATCAACCCACCTGCACATAACTCCAGCACATGAGCCAATGGGAGGTAAGCAATATAAGTGTCTTTATTTCTAGAAGCAGAGAAAGAAACATGTTTTTGATTATTACACTCAATGGAATGTTCAGGAACAGCTGAACTGGCAAGATGTTCATTCTGATAATCACGATAAATGTGTGCAACAAAAGTTTTCATGCGCGAATTCAACATTAATAAATGTTTGTAACAGAAGTTTTTTTTTCATGCATGCATTCAACATTAGAGACACACAAATTTTTAAAACTGTGAAGGTTTCATTTATGTGTTTTCTTCTTTATAGAAATATCACTTTCACCATTACTTTTACTGAATTCACATAGTTATAAGAATGACATACAATAATTAGTGTATAAGTATACAATTATACACGGGCGAATATTTGAAAGAGCTTCGGAAAAGCTACATATTCTTTCAAGTTATAGCTAAGTGCACTATTCATTTTATTTATAATTTTTAACATAGGATTCATGTGAATCTATACTTTATCTACTCTCTCTAATTCTTCATCCTGTGTGTGTTTGTATGATTTAAGGATCATGCCGAAACATCACAACTTTGTAGTCCTTAAGTAATAAAGCTGTTCCTAGTTTTTTCCTTCAATATTTTACAGATGACAGTCAAAAAGAAAAAAAATGACATACCTCCAAATAGTTTACATATAGCAGTCAAGAAATGACATACATTCTTTAACACTTTATAGATGACAGCTAACAATATACAAACAGCTTCTTTCACTGGGTCATCATATTATCTGTCTAACCTTAGGTTCACTGAAAACCACATAAACTGGTTTTGACCTGCATATTATTTTGTGATCTCAGCTTGACAAGAAGACGTATGCATTTGTTTTCTCTATGTGAAATTACAATTAGTTATCACCTTCATTTGTTTACCCGCCTCCTGTTTTCTTTTCTCTTTCTTTCTTTCTTCTCTGGGCAGTTTATCTACTTATATTGCACAAAATGCAGTGTGCAGAGATTCTCCACAGTTTCATTTCTGTGAATTTGCAACTGACTTCAAGTTTTAAGGAGACTTTATTGTCTTGTCTTGTCTCTTCCTCATATACCTTTCAGTATTGAAGGGACGAACAGATGTCTTGATAGGACTTGGCAATTTGCTTCATTCATTCATTCATTCATTCATTTGCATGTCCCTTGTGGAACTTTGCCTCCCTAACAGCACTCCTGTAGGCCTCTCGGTTGTGAGCAAGATGGCCTGCTGCTGATGCATCCATTTGCAGATCATCAATGATGTCTTGCAGCCATCTTCGCCTTGGTCTTCCTCTCTTTCTTTTTCTCATTATGTACCCTTCCAATATGGTTTTCTCTAGATTATCATGACATTTAATGTGTCCAAAGTATTTAAGTTTTCTCTCTTTACTCCTCTTTACTAGCCAGCCTTCATCAATATTAAGTTCTTGTAGTATGGATATATTTGTTCTTTTTTGTGTCCATGATATTTGAAGAACTCTTCTGTAGCATTTACATTCAAAGGCATTTATGTGTTTCTCAGCTGTTTTGTTAAGTGTCCAGGTCTTACAGGCATATGTTGCGATTGGAAAAATGCATGCTCTTAAAAATCTTATTTTTGTTGTTCTGTCTGTTCCTCTCCACAGATTCTTTAGTTGTTTTACTTTCTGAATAGCTATAGATATCCTCCTTTTAATTTCCCTCATTGTATCTTCATTATTAGTTAGCAGTGATTTGCTTCATACCTTGGGATATTTAAGGTTTTTGTAATTTCCTTCCTTCATCTCTTGCATGGGAGGCTTCTTCTTCTGTTAGCTTTAAATCTTAGTTTTAATGTTTTCTATGGTTTACACAAACTGTCTGGCAGTAGTTGTGTAATGTGGCCAAAACATTTGATTTGCTGTTTCTGGATGTAATGTAGTACTGGTGTTACTCCGGCATTTGCCCTGATGGTGTCATTTCTGGTGTGGTCTCTTCAATCCACATTAAGTATTGTCCTTAAACTTCTCATTTGTGTCATAATGATTTTCCTTTTGTGTTTGGCTTATAATTATTCACTTTCTTGGGTTATTTTTTTTGTTGTTGAAGATTTCTTAAATGCTGCTCTTCTGGTTTACAGTGTTGCTTTTTTTTTCATCCTTGACATTGCTTGAGAAATTTAATATGGTGACAGGGATATTTTACATGCCAGTAAAATTCTGTTAAAAATCATGAGGAGACTTCGTAAAAAAATAGAAGAAGAAGTCAAAATGGTCCAAGTTGGTTTCAGGCAAGGAAGAGGATCAAGAGATCATGTATTCAATATAAGATTAATAATAGAGAAATGCAGAAAGTTTAATGTGAATCTATATTTATCCTTTATTGACTACTCAAAGGCATTTGATTGTGTACAACACCAGAAACTTTGGGAACTAATGGAAAAAATGGCATTTCCAACACATTTGATACAATTAACATCACTGCTGTATCTAGACCAACAAGCAGCAGTAAGAATAAATGGTGAAACAACAACTTGGTTTGACATAAAACAAGGGGTGCATCAGGGGTGTATATTGTCGCCTTACTTAACTTGTATACTGTATAATGAGGAGTGTTAGAGAAGATGTAGACAAAGAATATTACGATGCCATAAAAATTAGAGGTTATGAAATACCTAAGATTAGATATGCTGATGACACAGTATTACTGTCCGCAACACAAAAAGGAATGGAAAAACTAATTATATCAGTCCGTAAGAACAGCGAAGAGCAAAAACCTCTATCTTAATGCAAAGAAAACTAAATTTATGACAACTGACAAAACAAACAAGGCAGCTGAAATATGTATCAATGAGGAATAATTGGAAGAAGAGGAGAGTTTTGAATATCTTGGATCACTACTAACTAATAATGGAGTATGGATAAAAAAGAACAAATATATCCATACTACAAGAACTTAATATTGAAGAAGGCTTGCTAGTAAAGAGGATTAAAGAGAGAAAACTTAAATATTTTGGACACATTAAACATCATAATAATCTAGAGAAGACTGTGTTGGAATGGTACATAATTGGAAAAAGAAAGTGAGGAAGACCAAGGTGAAGATGGCTGCAAGATATCGTTGATGATCTGCAAATGGATGCATCAGCAGTAAGGCCATCTTGCTCACAACTGAGAGGCCTTCAGGAGAGCTGTTAGGGAGGCAAATTTCTGCAAGGGCATGCATATGAATGAATGAATGACAGGGATATTTTCTGCCCTTTGCTTTCATGTATACCTCTCCTCTCTGTTACCAAAAGAAGTTCATAGAAGTTTTCCAGCATAATCATTGCCTGTCTGCTTCAGTATGGGTACTGACTCCTACTAATGTTTCTGTAAGCTGTTAAAAATGATTTGATGTACATATGAAATGTAAATAACTAACCCAAGACCTGGAATTCTCTGAATCTGTCCCGAAGTAGCAGACATCAGATTTCTGTGGGAGATGACCACACCTAACAGAGTACATGAAATGGTTAAAATATGGTTTGAAAATAATAATGGGTTCATTAAGAAAAAAAAATTATTTCCTTACAGAGAGGTAAGGAAAATGACAACTGCAGCAAAAATGGTCCTAGTAGTGAAGGTTAAATGAGGTGTATGGTTCAGTTTTACAAAACGATAGAAAGAATGAGGAAAACTGGCAGAAACAAGAATGGCAGAAAGTAAGATGAGCATGTATAAATGAAGAACATGCAAACAATCCAATGTACAAGACTTTCTTCTTCATGGATCACATAAAAAAAAAACCAACACAATAGATAAAACTGTGGAAAACAGATAAAAAATTAAACACTTTTCTTTTCTGATATCCTTCTAAGAAAGACAGGCAGAAAATTCATTTATACATGTTCATCTTACTTCCTGTCATTCTTGTTTCTGCCCATTTTCCTCGCTATTTCTATACAGAGGAACACTATTACCCTGGGCATCTGACTTATCTGCAAGTGGTTACCTCTCTGATCAGTGGTTTTATCATATGATCACGATGGCACCCCAGTCAACCCTGCAATAAAAATGGGTTCCTGGTTCCTCTGCATTAAGAATAAAAAGTGGCTTGACACATAACGCTGATCACATCACCCAACATTGTGCTGACAGATCAAGGAAAATGTCAACACCAAAACCGTATTTCCTTCATATGTCTGTGACATTTGAATATGCCAAGGAAAGTATGGGAACTAACGCCATAAGCTCTGTATACCTCCCTCACAAGAAAGACTGTTCCCTATTACAGCCAAGCCATTACTATAAACAGATGCAAATGCTAACCCTATTACAGCCAAGCCATTACTATAAACAGATGCAAATGCTAACCCAAATGCAACCTAGTCATTACTATAAACAGATTATAAACTAACAAACTCAAAAGAAAAACTGTTGCAGCTATTAAAAAAATGCAGATAAAAATGTCACAAAATTTAAAAAATGATCAATTAATTGTTGATATGCAACACTAAAAAAAAATCTTAAAATAGACAACAGTATCGATAATAAAACTAAAACAGCATTGTCAACATTAAAAAACTAAGAGCAAGCAACAGTAACAGAGATAAGAACAGGTTGCAGAAAGGAAAAAAAAAAACATGGAAAAGAAAATGAGAGAGGAAAAGAATTAGAGAAGTTAACAAATTAGAGAAGTTAACAAAGTTACCTTTTGGTAGTCCGGTGGAGCCGCTAGTGTACATGATCACAGCTATGTCATCTAGTTTTGGTTTCTCTGGGGCATGGGAACCTGCAGGTGATGTGGATTAATATATGACATGGGAGGACATGGACAAATATATGACAAGAAAGGACATGGACAAATATATGACAATAGAGGACATGGACAAATAGAAGGCACAAACAAATTACTAGAGAGATGGTATGTGATAAATGGCATAAGAAAATACATCACGGAATGGAAGGTACAAATATATGGCAAAATCTGACATGGACAAATATATGACAAGAGAGGACATGGAAAACAGAAGGCACAAACAAATTACTAGAGAGATGGTATGTGATAAATGGCATAAGAAAATACATCATGGAATGGAAGGTACAAATATATGGCAAAATCTGACATGGACAAATACATGACAGGTGACATTGGTAGATACAGAGATTACACAAACATACATCATAGCTCACATGGACAATACATGACAGATGATATAGACAAATATATGACAGATAAAACACAAATACACTAGAGAGATGACATTGACATATACATAATACAGATAACTTTGACACAATCTTACTTTTATCAAATCTGGCTCCTTGTGCCTCAATTTCTAGCATAGACAGAACTGTCACACCATCTGGTATCTTCAGTTTGGAATTGGCCAGCTGTGTCTTGGTACAGCCCATCACAATCAGATGACTGACTTTTGGTGTGTTTGGAAGAACATCCTAGATGACAAATAAATCATCAGATACTAGTTCTAGATGATAATAATCAAAGAGTGTTAGTTCTAGAATAAAAAGAAAAACACAAAATGTTCATCTTAGAAGACAAAGAAAGAATTGGTTCTAAGAAGTCTTCAAAAAATGTTCACTCTAAAAGATAAGAAAATCATCAGCAAATGCTAGTCCTAGAAGTCATCAAAAAATGTTGGTACTAGAATATCTTGGATCACTACTAACTAATAATGGAGATACAATGAGGGAAATTAAAAGGATGATGTCTATAGCTCTTCAAAAAGTAAAACAACTAAAGAATCTGTGGAGAGAAACAGACAGAACTACAAAAATAAGATTTTTAAGGGCCTGCATCTTTCCCATTGCAACATATGCCTGTGAGACCTGGACACTTAACAAAACAGCTAAGAAATACATAAATGTCTTTGAATGTAAATGCTCCAGAAGAGCTCTTCAAATATCATGGACACAGAAAAAAAGAAATATATCCATACTACAAGAACTCAGTATTGAAGAAGGCTGTCTAGTAAGGAGGATTAAACAGAGAAAACCTAAATATTTTGGACACACTAAACGTCATGATAATCTAGAGAAGACCGTCTTGGAAGGGTACATAATTGGGAAAAGAAAGAGAGGAAGACCAAGGCGAAGATGGCTGCAAGACATAATCTGCAAATGGATGCATCAGCAGCAGGGCATCTTGCTTACAACCGAGAGCCCTACAGGAGAGCTGTTAGGGAGGCAAAGTTCCACAAGGGATATGCAAATGACTAACTGACTAGAAGACAAAACTATAAAACAAAGAAATCATCCTTCTTCTTCTTCTTCAATCCCCCTAGAACTGCAAGCTGGTGTTCTTTGCAGCAAATACTGTGAAGATGTTGAGGCACAACACTGTGTCAGCTTGGGAGTGGGTTATGGGAGCTATTTTTTCAGTCCCAGATATAGCAGTATGCTCTTGGCTAGGGGTTATAACCAGGATTGGTATTTAGGAAATAATTAATAGAGTGAGTACCCTTGTTAAAGGTAGGTTGGTTGAGACCAATGAGCGGGGGTCTTGTGATAAGCGTGCAGCATGGAGAAAACTGAGTAGGTAGGGATAGTATAAATACCATTCACGATTAGTCTAGGAGAGAGCCTTACTTGATTGTTGTAGCACGGGCCTTACTTGTTTGTGTGTAGGAAAGAGCCTTACTTGTTTGTGTTGTAGGAAGAACCTTAGTAGTTTTGATGTAGATGGAATCTCGTTTTAGGAAGAGTTTCTAGCAGTGGCAATTTGTTGGTAGTTAGTTGGAGGATTTAGTTTCTTTTGATGGCTGAGGTTTTTGGTGGAACGTTGTAAGTATGATTTTATGTGTATAAGGACATTGTAAAGTTTTCGCCCATATGGTGTAGAGTTCTCTCACGCCAGGCATTATCATTGTAATTTCTGTTCAGCCTGATGGCTACGTTTCCATCCTCATAATTTCACCCCTCATTTTGTCCATCAATAAATGTGTGTTGTCTGAAGATTGGCTTTGTTGGAATTCTCATTGTTGACCAGTTTGTTTTGGTTGGAAGACTGCCAAGTTATGTTAAGTTGTTGTATCTGTATTATTCTGTGGAGCTGGAAGCCTGGGTGTCTTGTTGTATTTTCTCAGTGTGTAATATAGAAAATTAGGTGGTTTTAGAACACCAACAACAAGAAGAAATTTATAAGTTGAAACTATACTCCACAATAAGATTTAATCAACTCAATAGAAAACAATTTCAGATGTAGCCTAGAAAACGATTTCAGTAGTGCTTCTTAAATGGAAAAAATAGTAAATTCTATTACACAGAGAGCAGTTAAAAAGCAGAGGGTGTTCAATACTTCTTTAGCAGACTCTACCACCATGGGACTATGGTGATTCCTGTCCCAATAGCCAGGCTAGGCCTGTTACTGGGGGGGGGGGGGTATCAATGAAGAAGTGGGACAGGGTCTTTGTCAGCTATGGTTCGCCAGCCCTGACACTGATATGTCAGCCATGGGTTGCTGATTGCCAAAACAGACAACATCTTCATCCCCAACAAAAAAAAAATCATCAGAAAATGTTAGCAAGCTTTAGTTTATTACATTAGCAAGCTTTAGTTTATTACATTAGCAAGCTTTAGTTTGTTAACTTATGTATCACTATAATCTCATGGATAAATACACCAAAGAAAGTGAATAGAAAGGCCTTACTTTGAACATCAAAAAGACAGAGACTATGGTTATATCTAAGAAACAGAATCCACCAGCATGCAGTATTAAATTAAACGGAACTGTTCTAAAGCAGGTGCAGAAATTCAAAAACCTTGGAGCAGTAATAACTTCAGATGGGAAATGCAGAACAGAAATTAGGAACAGAATAGGCCAAGCAAAGACTGCATTTTAGAGAATGAGAAATATATTATCCAACACATCCTTATCAAAGAATGTTAGAAAACGAGTCCTAAGATGCTATATTGAACCTGTCTTGTTATATGGAAGTGAATCATGGACAATAGGAAGGTGTGCACAAAAATCGTTGGAAGCAGCAGAAATGTGGTTTATTAGAAGAGTGTTGCGAATCCCCTGGACAGCAAAAATAACTAATGAAGGATATATGAGAAGATCTAGAGAGACAAAAAAACCTTGTCAAAAAGATAAGAGAGAGACAATGCACATTCATAGGACATGCAATGAGAAGAGGGGGCATTGAAAATATTATAACAACAGAAAAAATAGAAGGAAGAAGATCAAGAGGAAGACCAAGAGAAATGATACTGTTCAGTCTGACGGGATGGTGTGAGAGGAGATCACCAACTGAACTGATGGCCTGCATGAAGGATCGGGTACTCTGGAGAAGCATAATAGCCAACGCCAGTCGGCACGGCACCTGATGATGATGATGATTACTATAAGTTTATACTGACTTATGTATCATTATAAGTTTATACTAACTTATTTTTGTAAGCTTACACTAACTTATGCATTATTGTAAGTTTACACTAACTCATGTATCATTGTAAGTTTACACTGTCTCATTTGTTTTCTGTGAACTTAAAAATTCTGAACAGATACTTGACAATTTGACACTGTTATAAAACAATCATCTACACACAGAAAATTCTAATACGTGAGCAATAATACCTGAAATTTTGGCAGGAGTTCAATACTGGTAATGACAAATGAAACATCTGTTTCATTTATTGCGTGTATAATAGCATCAGTTCCCAGTGTGGCATAAAGTGTGACAACTGTAATGAGAATAAAAACATCAAAGTTTAACACGGTAGATGTTAAATGTTATTCAGTTCAGTCACTGAAAAAACATGAATTATGCCACACTTCAACCATGCAATATCCTATGACTTATGTGTGGTCCGTCAGCCGCGCCGAGCTGCACAGCGCGGGCTGCTGTTGTTGCGCAGGCCGACCGTTCTTTTGGTGAAAAAGCGCTCTCGAGTTCCGTACGTGGGGAGACAGGCTTTCGCTCTCTTCCCGGACGGCGAGAGTTAAGGTGTTTCGATGCAGAAGCAAGTGGTTTGTCCGTCGAGCGAAGCATGTAAACGGCTAGCCAGCCAGGTTCGTGCTAACGATGTAGTACGGTTTTGTCGACCGATGGTCTCGAAATTGGCCCATCTCTCGCAAAAAGTATCGGGTCTGCAGTATGTAATGTGCGTTTGTTGTGGGCGGCTGGGCTCTCTTCGCTAGAGCAGAGAGAGCCGCCGGCCGCCCCCCGCCGGTTAAAGGAAGTGAAACGCCGCCGGGGTCGAAAGGGATCCACTCTGAGCAGAGCGCTGTCTCCCTTGCTCCGCGTCGGTCTGTCGGTAGATATCCGACTAAATTTCGGTGAAGAAAGCTATCTGGTTGATCCTGCCAGTAATCATATGCTTGTCTCAAAGATTAAGCCATGCATGTCTAAGTTCACACTGTCTCACGGTGAAACCGCGAATGGCTCATTAAATCAGTCGAGGTTCCTTAGATGCCACGATCCTACTTGGATAACTGTGGCAATTCTAGGGCTAATACATGCTTACCAAGCTCCGACCCTCGTGGAAAGAGTGCTTTTATTAGTTCAAAACCAACGCTGCTGGCGAGATTCTTCAACTGCCGTGCGTGGAGCGGTGCTCCTCCCGGCCAATGAAGAAAGGTGCAAATGGGGTTGCCGCGCGGCATCACTGTGGAAAAGGTGGTAGAAAGGATAAAGCGAAGCAAACAGTCAAATCACGGCACCTCTGGTCAGGAGGTCGGCCACGTCCTGAATGCAGTCATATCGAGTGAAATGCATGAACCGGCTTAACCCAGAGGTTAAGACACTGCTGGCGAGACTCTTCGAATGCCGCGCGTGGAGTGAAGCTCCTCCCGGTCAAGGAAGAAAATGCGGAAAAAGAAATAAGGGTTGCTGTGTGGCGCCGATGTGAAAGGGTGAAGGAGAGGATAAAGTGAAGTTTAGTCGGTATGTCCAGTAGTATCGCTACGAGAGCTACACATACCACGGTACCTCTGCTCTAGAGGTCGGCCACGTCCGAAATACACCTACACTGGTGAAATATGCCTAAACTGGCACATACCAGGGGTGAAACTTGATGGCCAGGCATGTCACACCACCTCTGCTCTAGAGGTCGGTCACGCCCGATATACACCCATACTGGTGAATTATGCCTAAACCGGCTCATACCAGGGGTGGTTTTTGAAGGCTAAGCATGTCGAAGTACCTCTGCTCTAGAGGTCGGTCACGTCCCAAAGTCTCCCATACTCGGATAATATGCTTAAACCGGCTCAACCCAGGGGTAGAAGTCACTAGTGGCGAGGGTTCGTCCTCCTGGACAAAAGTTCCATCCTGGTCACAACTAGGAAGGGTAGCGGCCACGACCACAAAATGCTAAAGTTGGAGACACTGGACCAGGGCAATCTAGATAGGCAACCACCTCTCACCTGGCGGGGATGTTTGCGTATCCTAATCACGCTGAGGTTTTCCGGTGAGAGAGTCCAACACTGGGCTGGATGGGCAACCACCTCTCACCCGGCGGTGATACATTGGTATCTCAAAACACGTCGAGGTTGTCCGGTGAGAAAGTCCAACTCTAGACTAAACTGGTGCAACGAAAACCATGGTGTCACGCAAACCCGCTTCTGAGACAAACCAAGAATACAGGCTCAAGCCCTGCGATACTCTGAACCTCTTGTGGTCCTCTCGGAGATCTCGTGTGGTCCTTTCGAGGACCGCACGGGGGACCACGGGACTTAACGAGGACCACAGGAGTAAATTCAGTAGGATCACAGGGCGGTCTTGGTGGTAGAAGCGAACGAAGAAGAAGAAGAAGGAGATGTGTGGTCCAATAACCGAGAGACACACAGTTCCATCAGGATTTTCTCACAGACAATGAGCAATAGTAAAAAATGGTAAAAGAAACCATCGGACTGCTACAGAAACAGAAGCAAGGGAAAAAACAAATGCAGGTGGAAGAAGAAACGTTTATCAGGTAACTAAGCCCATGAAGGTTGTGGATGAAGGTCAGCCACTGGAAGTCCCCCGCCCGACTGCAGACCTCCTGGAACCTAAACACAAGATGCAAATAGGCAGTTGGAATGTAAGTACACTTAACCAGACTGGAAAACTAGCACAAACCATCAAGGAAATGCACAGATACAAATTAGACATACTAGGAATACAAGAATCAAGATGGACAGGACAAGGCAGAAGGAAATTAACAACACAGCACACAGAAGATACAATAATATGGTCAAGTAAAGAAGATCATCATGAAGAAGGAGTAGCACTGATTATGACAAAAGAAGCAACAAGAGCATTGCTGAAATGGACCCCCTATAAATGAAAGATTATTATATGCACGCTTCAACTAACAATTCACAAAGCTGTCTATTAAGTTTGTTAACCACCAACAGAAGCTGCTGAAGAGGAATTAAAAGAATATTTTTACAACAGCCTCTAAGCCACAGTAGAAACAATACCCAAGCATGATATGCTACTCATCTTTGGCACAGAAAACCAAATCGATCACATACTAATAAACAACAAGTGGTAACGGTCACTACAAGATGTGCGAGTAAGGAAAGGAAGTGATCACAACCTTTTGGTAGCAAAATTAAAACTAAAATTAAGGAAAGCCAAAATCGGAGAACACAGAAAGGCACGCTTTGATACAGCAAAACTGAAAGACCAGCAAACAAGGAGTGAATTCTCAATAGTACTTAAGAACTGCTTCAGTGTCCTACAAGACAAAGCAGAAATGTCCATACTAGAATAAAACACTACAGGAAACAGCAAAAGAGGTGCTGGGATATAGGAAACGGAGAAAAGAGGAATGGATAAGCAAGACCACATGGGAAAAGATAGAGCACAGAAAGGAAATCAAGAAAAAAAACTACTGAACACCAAATCACAAAGGCTAAAAGAACAAGTTTTAAATAATTATGCACAAAAAAAAAAAAAACCAAAGAAGTGAAGGAATCATGCCGTCAAGATAAACATCAATACTATGACAACTTAGCAGAAGCAGCAGAGAAAGCAGCATATGCAAATGACATGAAAATCATATACAAAATCACAAAGCAGATGACAGGTAACTTCAGCACAAGATGTGAGAGTGCACTAAGGACATATAAGGGACAATTGGTCAGTGGAGAAAGAGAAAAAATTGAAAGATTGAGGGAACACTTTAACACCCTACTAAACAGAACACAAGCAGTGCAAACAATAGACGTACCTGAAGCAGAAACAGAACTAAACATCAATCATCACATCATCATCATCATGTGCCGTGCCGACTGGCGTTGGCTATTATGCTTCTCCAGAGTACCCGATCCTTCATGCAGGCCATCAGTTCAGTTGGTGATCTCTTCTCACACCATCCCGTCAGACTGTACAGTATCATTTCTCTTGGTCTTCCCCTTGATCTTCTTCCTTCTATTTTTCCTGTTGTTATAATATTTTCAATGCCCCCTCTTCTCATTGCATGTCCTATGAAAGTACATTGTCTCTCTCTTATCTTTTTGACAAGGTTTTTTTGTCTCTCCAGCTCTTCTCATACATTCTTCATTAGTGTCTTGTTGGTTCTCAGCTATCAGTACTGTGTCGTCAGCATACCGAAGGTTGTTAATATTGTATCCTCCAATTTTTATGCCTGGTTCTGTGATGATTGTTCTTAGAATATTCTCGCTATACAGAGAAAAAAGGTCTGGAGATAGTACACATCCTTGTCGCACCCCTTGTTTATAGGTTGATATTTTCCAGTCCTATTTTCAACTCGAACTGCTGCTTCTTGCTGCCAGTATAGATGTTTTACAATCCTCAGGTCTTTGCCGTCTATATTGATGTCTTCAAGCATTTTAATAATTTCATTATGTTTCACCTTGTCAAATGCCTTGGTGTAATCAATGAAGCATAAGTAGAGATCTTTCTGTACTTCTAAAGCTGTTTCTGTTAGTGTTCGTAAAGCATAAATGCCATTGTGTGTTCCCTTTCCTTCAACAAATCCAAATTGTTCATCTGCTATTTCCATTTTTATCTTTTTCCTTGTTCTTCTCATAATTATTCTCAGAAGTAGCTTCGTTATGTGACATGAGAGGCTGATAGTACGGTGGTCGTCACATTCCTTTGCACCTGGTTTCTTTGGTAGTGCTATAAACGTGGATTTAATCAGGTCACTGGGAATATAACCACTGTTGTAAATGTCATTCAGTAACTTGGTTATTATTTTTATTCCTGTCTCCTCTAGTGCCTCTATTTCTTCTATTGTTATATTATCAGGCCCAGTCGCTTTTCCTTTCTTCATGTGTTTGATGGCATCTATGATTTCATCTTCAAGTAAACATCAGTACAGGACCAACAACAATAAGTGAAGTAAAGAAGGCAATAAAGAAGCTAAAATTAGACAGGACATCAGTTGAAGATGAAATGACTGCTGAGATGTAGAAAGCAGAGGAAACAGAAACACCAAAACAACTCTACTGGATACTACAACAAATTTGGGATCTAGAAAAAGCTCCAGAGGAGTGGAAAACTTATAATAAAACTACCAAAGAAGGGTGACCTCAGAGATTGCGGGAACTGGAGAGGCATCACCCTCCTGCCACTCACCAATAAAATATTTTACAGAATAATCTATTGACACAGTATTACTGTCCATAACACAAAAAGGAATGGAAAAACTAATGATGTCAGTCCATAAGAACAGCGAAGAGCAAAACCTCCATCTTAATGTGAAGAAAACTAAACTGATGACAACTGACAAAACAAACAAGGCAGCTGATATATGTGTGTGTGTGTGTATATATATATATATATATATATATAGAGAGAGAGAGAGAGAGAGAGAATAGGTGTCGTGATTTGAGTAGTACTGACCTCGACACTACTGGTAACTTTACTTAATCCTTTCCTTCACCATTTTCACGGCGACTTTGCGCGGCAACCCTAGTCGCATTTTTCTTCATTGGCCGGGAGGAGTTTCCCCCACGCACGGCAGCTGAATAATTACGCCAGTAGCGGGTTTTCGATGAGCTACCAAACAAGACTCTCATCTACCCAAAACGTCTGGTTTTCAGGCGCCAGATATTCGCCTTTGCCCCTTCTCCTGTCAGTTTGAACAGTTCCGTCACGAAAAGGCCAGGAGCTGGATGTGGACTGTCAGAGGCTATTTGGGACGCGCGCCTTGGAGACATTTAATTGGAGTGGAGAGTATATCCTCACCCCACCTCCGGCTATAACAGTCCTTAGAACCAGAGAAAACTTTTGGACACATTAAACGGCATGATAATCTAGAGAAGACCGTCTTGGAATGGTACACAATGGGGAAAAGAAAGAGAGGAAGACCAAGGCGAAGATGGCTGCAAGACATAGTTGATGATCTACAAATGGATGCATCAGCAGCAGGCCATCTTGCTCATGACTGAGAGGCCTACAGGAGTGCTGTTAGGGAGGCAAAATTCCGCAATGGACATGCAAATGAATGAATGAATGAATGAGTGAATGAATCATCAACAGAATTGTACTAGCACTGAAAGGAAAACTTTGGAAAGAGCAGGCAGGATTTAGGAAAGAAAGATCATGCATAGATCACATATTTGTATTTAGACAAATATTAGAGCAGGCAAATGAGTGGCATAGCACAACATATGCATGGTTTATAGATTTTGAGAAAGCCTTTGACAGTGTCAGCAGAGATGCACTGTGGAAAATCCTAAGATGGCACGGCCTCCTCCATAAGATAGTGAATGTAATCAAAGCCCTATACGAGGGTTTTCAATGCAAAGTGATCTGTGAAGAACATACCTCCAGCAACTTTAGGGTACAAACAGGAGTGAAGCAGGGATGTGTACTATCACAAACATTATTTATCTTGACAGTAGACTGGTTAATGAAGGAAGCAATCATCAGACAAACAGAGAGGACAACAATGGGCACTTGACACAGTGCTGGAGTACCTTGACTTTGCAGGAGACATGTGTCTACTATCAAGTAGCCACAAAGCTATGCAAGATAAAATAAACAACCTAACTCAGAATGCAAACAACATAGGACTAAAGATCAACGTAGGAAGGACAAAGTTAATGAAGCAAAATGTGAACAACAGAAATGTACTCAGAGTAGATAACAAGTTAGTGGAGGAGGTCAACGAATTTGTATATCTTGGCAGTAGAGTAGTAGAAAATGGAGACAGCACAGAGGACATCAACAGCAGACTTACTAGAGCAAACCAGGCTTTTGCAATGCTACAGACTATATGGAAATCTAAAAAATCTAAGCATGAAGACGAAAATCAGGATATTTAAGAGTAATGTTCTAAGTGTACTACTCTATGGAAGTGAATGCTGGAAAATCACCAAAACCATAGAAAACAAGCTGAATTCTTACCAGACTAAATGTTTACAAAGAATTAGAAAAATATTTTGGCCAAACACCATAAGACATAACATCTTGTTGGCAGAAATGTAGATGAAACCACTGACAGCAGTTATTGAGGAAAGACGCTGGCGATGGTTGGGACATGTGCTCCGAATGACTGACAACTCACTACCAAAACAGCACTAAGATGGACACCACAGGGGAACAGAAGTAAGGGTAGACCAAAAGAGACATGGAGAAGAACAACAGAAAGGATGTAGAGCAATAGAGGGCTCACCTGGGCAAGAGCAGAAAAAAAGGCAAAGGACAGGCATTTGTGGAAAACTCTTGCGGAAGCCCCAGGTGCCCTAGGCACTTAAGGTTCAGAGAAAGAGAGAGAGAGAGAATGAGCAATAGATGTTAACTAATGTTTGCTACAAATGACAAACATAATTATATGATCAGTGTTTTTCTCATTTACTTGTTCATTCATGTTGGACTAATTTTTACATTTACTTGTTCACTCATGTTGGAGTAATTTTTTCATTTACTTGTTCACTCATGTTGGACTAATTTTTACATTTACTTGTTCACTCATGTTGGACTAATTTTTACATTTACTTGTTCACTCATGTTGGACTAATTTTTACATTTACTTGTTCACTCATGTTGGACTAATTTTTACATTTACTTGTTCACTCATGTTGGAGTAATTTTTACATTTACTTGTTCACTCATGTTGGACTAATTTTTACATTTACTTGTTCACTCATGTTGGACTAATTTTTACATTTACTTGTTCACTCATGTTGGAGTAATTTTTACATTTACTTGTTCACTCATGTTGGACTAATTTTTACATTTACTTGTTCACTCATGTTGGAGTAACTTTTGTGTGAAATCTTATTTTCCCTTCATACATTCACACTCAACTATGGTATAATCTGACATGCCTCACTCAAGAGGCTATTTTCTTTATTTTCAGAGTCAGTTTTCCTCAATATTTACCTACAAGGTACCCATTTGTACATAAGGGGGAACAAAAGTAGATCCAAACCCATGACATTTGCATGAGATGATGAATCACTAATGATGTGTCACTTGTGTCTTTATGATCAACATTTTATATGGTGGACATTACATAATTGTTTTCATAGAAAAATAAGATTTTGATGTGAGACATCCCCTGAGCAGAACTCTGTTGTGAAAGCAGATGTTGCTGTTGTTGTGGTGTGTGTTAGTGCGAACTAGGAGTTCTTGGTAACTGATTATGTGGCAAATAGAATAAATGCACTATATTTGGATAGAATGAATGCACTATATTTGGATGAGAGAGAAAAAATAGATACTCTGTCTTCACCAGCTAGCAAAATAGGACTTGAAATTAACAAGAAAAAAAAACAAAAATTATGAAACTTTCCATTAATTATGAAAGTAAAATATACATAGAAGGAACAGCTGTTGAAGAAGTACACCATTTTGCACACCTTGCCAGGTACGTAGACCAGGATGGTGACATCAGAAAGGAAGTTAGAATTAGAATTGTAAAAGCAGCATCAACCTTCAAGAATCTTGAGAACATATGGCGTTCAAAAGTTATAAGCACAAAAATCAAGTTAAGACTATTCAATTCAAATGTAATATCTACCCTCAGTTACGCATACGAAAGCTGGAAATCAAGTAAAGAAATAGACAATAAATTAGACTCTTTTGAAAACAAATGCCTAAGGAAAATACTCGGTATAAAGCCAAACAAATTAAAAAACAATGCAGAGATAAGGCAGATGAGCAAACAACAGCCAGTCTCATGGGTGATCAGAAAAAGGGGATGGACATATGCTGGTCACGTGATGAGAAGAAATAGTCAGAAAATCTTAAAAGAAGCTATCAAGTGGAATAAACAAGGCCGAATAAAAAGAGGTCAACCACATGAAACTCTAAAGAGGACATTGTTAAGAGAGGCCAAATTAGTAGGCACAAAATCCCTTGATGAGGTTGAAAAGCTTGCAGAAAACAGGAAAACTTGTAAACTACCACACAAGCCCTATGTGATATTTAGTGGCACAGGAAGAATGTAAGATATAAGATGTAAGAAACTGGTTGAGAAGTTGATATCCTCAAGCAGCCCTATGAAATGGGCTTCTGCACCTTATAGGAAATACATAGATTCTCACCCCCACTAGATTCTCACTACATTATCATAAGAGCTTGTTATGAGGAGTGCAAGGTCAGACTGGCAACAGTAATATCAATTCAAAAGTCAGGAAAAAGATGCTCAAGGGAAATCAGTATATCTACAAGGCTGAACCTATTATTAAGAACTGAGCATGAACAGAAAGATGGGACAGGATTCTGGCTAGTGCTAGATCATTAGCCCTGACACCCCCTGCCAAGACAGTATACTCATCTTTGTAACATCCAATAATTAGTGTGTAGGCATACAGCTATACACAAAGCACCGCAGTAAAGCTGTGATACCAAAATGTATAAACTAGGAAAAAGGTAGAACAGCTTTATTATTTAATGATAACATACTTGTGACGTTTTGGTGTGAGCCTTTGTCAAACAAAAACAAACAGGATGAAGAATCAAAGGGAGGAGACAAAGTACAGATTCACATTAATTTAGTGGTAACAAAACTCAATAGACATGGAGGACATACAGGCAGTTTTGGTGCTGTGTTGATCCAGAGGCCGAGATAAGTCCTTTTTTACATTTTTTATTAATTTTTCCATTTTTTATTGTTCTGTTTCCCTTAAATTAATGTGAATCTGTACTTTGTCTCCTCTCTCTCTCTGATTCTTCGTCCTGTTTGTTTTTGTTTGACAAAGGCTCACGCCAAAATGTCACAAATGTGTTATCGTTAAATAATAAAGCTGTTCCTACTTTTTTACTAGTTTATACATTTTAGCATACTCATCTTTGCTCTTGTTATCTTTCAGTCTAACTAGATTTGCTCTGTGCACTAATCTCATGCCAGACAAGATTCCAGCAATTAAGTAGCTTCTGTAAGTATTTATCTGCTGTGTTGTGTTCTTTGTTGTGTTTGCAAAGGTCTACTGCTAATATTTTGACCCTGACAAATGCTTACTGCTGAAATTTTTAATTGTTCTTACTATTTTTTGTTACATCTTTTTCTTGCTATCTTCTTTTGCCATTTCTTCCCTCTCCTGTTTCTTTTATGTATATAAAAAAAAACTGAACCATATATCTGCCTCCGATGCTACCTAACAATGGCACAGAACTGCTCAAAAATGAAGAGTTATGAATCAAGGTGATTTTCAAATCTTATGTTTTCAGGAAAGATAATGTAAAACAGAGAAAAGATGACAAATAACAACAATCAACTCACAAGGAAAATTATATCTAAAGCAGGTCTGAGCAGTTATCATCCATTCAGCTTTAGTTTCTGCAAAGATAACCAACCTTGACCTTGGCTTATGACCTAAGCTGCCCAAGCCACTGCCAAAGTTTGTTATTCTGCCATCAATTTGTCTGTAAGTCTCCCACTTGTAGGACCCTAGAATCAGCTGCAGATGAAGCAAGAAAATTCATTTAAATATTAACTTCTACATAAGAATTTTTATTATACATTTTTTAACCCTGTTTTACTCATTTCTTTTATTCTCAAGACTTTTTCCCTATTTTACTCTTTCCTCCACTTCTTGTCTTCCCCACCACGTTTCAAAACTTACTTACTCCACTGGAAAATTTCTTCAAAATTCACTCATTTTCAAACTGAGTATAGTTCCAAATATGCAGGATATGAAGTCGCTATATTAATTCTTCATTTATAATGCTAATAGTGATGTGTATATAATACATTCATGTAGCCAATTTTGTAGGCATGTTTTCTTTTTTCTTTTTTTTTTCAGAGGAAGTTCACAAGGAATGTCAGGTGCTCATTTTTACAGCTCTGCTGAATGGAATCGAATACAGCTGGTCTACAGTTCACTCCAGCCATCTTGAAAACCCATCTGTACTCTCCTTGAAAAACATTTTTAATATTTCTGCAGCAGAAGGCAGCCTAAAAAAAAACATTGAATTCTTAGTTAAGTGAAAAAAAAAAATGAACTCAAGAAAACTTCAAAAATAAAATGATAAAGTGGAATATCATCAGCTTCAGCCAACATGCAGAGTTCAACCAACTTCGTTTCGTGGTTCTGACTGTGAATTAAGACAGAAGCTATGGTTATATCTAAGAAACAGAATCCACCAACATGCAGAGTTCAGTCAACTCAGTCTCGTGATTCTGACTGTGAATTAAACAGAACTATTCTAAAGCAGGTACAGAAATTCAAATATCTTGGAGCAGTAATAACTTCAGATAGGAAATACAGAACAGAAATTAGGTGCAGAACAGGCCAAGCAAAGACTGCATTTCAGAGAATGAGAAACATATTATCCAACACATCCTTATCAATGAATGTTAGAAAACGAGTACTAAAATGCTATATTGAAGCTATCTTGTTATATGGAAGTGAATCATGAACAACAGGCAGGTCTGCACAAAAATCATTGGAAGCAGCAGAAAAGTGGTTTATTAGAAGAATGTTGCGAATCCCCTAGACAGCAACAATAACTAATGGAGAATGTATAAGAAGTGCTGGAGAGACAAAAAAATCTTGTCAAAAAAGTAAGAGAGAGACAATGTACTTTCATAGAACATGCAGTGAGAAGAGGGGGCATTGAAAATATTATAACAACAGGAAAAATAGAGGGAAGAAGATTAAGAGGAAGACCAAGAGAAATGATACTGGATAGTCTGACGGGATGGTGTGAGAGGAGATCACCAACTGAGCTAATGGCCTGTATGAAGGATTGTGTACTCTGGAGAAGCATAATAGCCAATGCCAGTCAGCATGCCACTTGATGATGATGATAATGATGATGACTATAAATCCAATAATCTGAAACTCTGAAGTAAAGACTTGCCTTTTTAAAGACTTTCCCATTGGGCTGAAGTTCTTCTTCTTCATTGATAACATCTCTTATTCCCAGACAAGGCTGGTTGGGGTGAAGGCCACATGCTCGTGAGAATAGATCATCCAGAGTTTTGCATTCTGGGATTGCAGTTTTTGTAAGACCAGATGATGGGACATCAAGTGACTGCCATGGATCTGAGGGTTTTCCTCCAACAGGTCTTGCCTGCCACAGGTCAAAGGTTAATTTCAGTAAAATACAAATATATGAATTCTGTTTAATTTACATTAGTAGATGACTGTTGATATAGCCACTGTGGCTAATGTGATGTTGTTAGCTGCATTCTGCCATTGTATTTATAACTAACAAATTGTAATGAAGAAGAGACAATAATATTCTCTTAGAATTCAGCCATTTAGACCCCAAGCAAACAGCTCCACAATAAGCAGCACTGGTCATCTGGGAAATTCTTACAGATCTAAATCACACATCTAGGTCAGATTGAAGGAAAATTATGAATTATAAAATCTGGGATGTAAGGAATGCAAAAATGAAATGCATAGCAGCAAGAATTTTCCCAAAATGTATATTTTTAAAAACTATAGATTCTTCCAAGATCTCAGAAACTGTTCATTCATTCATTATTTCAGAAACTGTTCATTCATTCAACATCTCAGAGTGCCAATGACACATAGAGTTTTTTCAAACAACTTTCCATACAAGCTCATAATACTTTTTTTTTTATTTTGAAACATTTGGGTTCACTTATATGGTGTATGCAACATAAATTCTAGAATTTCAAATGCATCTTTATTTTTGAGTTATTGAATATGCTGGATCCTTGTATTACGTGTAGTAGTAAGGATAGCAAAAATAACAGACGGACACAAACTGTTAACACAAAGAAACAGAAAGGGACTGTGTTTTTGTTCTCCGTGTGCAAAGAAAATTTTGTGAAAGCAATCATAAACATAACATAAAGCAGCAGAAATGTGGTTTATTAGAAGAATGTTGCGAATCCCCTGGACAGCAAAAATAACTAATGAAGAATGTATGAGAAGAGCTGGAGAGACAAAAAATCTTGTCAAAAAGATAAGAGAGAGACAATGTACTTTCATAGGACATGCAATGAGAAGAGGGGGCATTGAAAATATTATAACAACAGGAAAAATAGAAGGAAGAAGATCAAGAGGAAGACCAAGAGAAATGATACTGGACAGTCTGACGGGATGGTGTGAGAGGAGATCACCAACTGAACTGATGGCCTGCATGAAGGATTGTGTACTCTGGAGAAGCATAATAGCCAACGCCAGTCGGCATAGCACCTGATGATGATGATGATAATCATAAACAAACCAGAATCAATTCTGGAATTTACAATATGACCAACCTATGACATATGGAAGGACACAATACTAACAGTCAAGAAAAAGAAAGACATAATAAATGATCAGATGTAATAAAGCAGAAACACACAATAATTAGTGTATGAATATATATGAGTATACATGGAGCCACTGCAGTAAATCTGTGATAACAAAATGAATAAACTAGGAAAACAGCTTTATTATTAACGAGTACACAGTTGTGACGTTTCGGCGTGACTCTTAATAGTACAAAAACATACAGGACAATAATAGGGAGAGAAAATAAAATATAAATTCATATGAATGTTAAGTTAAAAAAAATTAATAAAATGAAATGAATAGAGCACTTAGCTGTAACTTGTAAGACAGTCGGGTCAGACAAGCCACAGCTTCTAACCCTTACAAGTAATAATAAATTTCCCATCCTACTTTTTTCCTAGCTTATGCATTTTCTAGATGTAATAAAGTGAAATTTTTAAAAATGAATGATAGGGAAAGCAAGAAAAATAGAAACAATGGTAAGCTCACAAAAAAAAAACAAATAAATAAAAGTTTTTTTCTGTAAATAAATAAAGTGAGTCAGATGTGCACCTCAGAAATCAAGAACAGAATAACACTAGACAAAACCCAGTCAGTCAGTTCAGTCATTTGCATGTCCCTTGTGGAACTTTGCCTCTCTAACAATTCTCCTTTAGGCCTCTCAGTTGTAAGCAGGATGCAGTGCTGATGATGCATCCATTTGCAGATTATCAACGATGTCTTGCAGCCATATTTGCTTTGGTCTTCCTCTTTTTCCCATTATGTACCCTTCCAAGACGGTCTTCTCTAAATTCTCGTGACATTTAATGTCTCCAAAATATTTAAGTTTTCTCTGATTAATAATCAAACAAGCTATCAAGTGGAACACAACAGGCCGAAGAAAAAGGGGCAGACCGCGTGAAACTCTGAAGAGAACATTATTAAGAGAGGCCAAGTTAGCAGGCATAAAATCCTTTGATGAGGTTGAAAGACTCGCTGAAGACAGGAAAAATTGGCGAACTACTTTGCGAGCCCTATGTGACGTCTAACGGCACGGGAAGGATATAAGATAAGATTAATAATCCTCTTTACTAGCCAGCCTTCTTCAATATTAAATTCTTGTAGTATGGATATATTTGCTCTTTTTTGTGTCCATGATATTTGAAGAACTCTTCTGTAGCATTTACATTCAAAGCCATGTGTTTCTCAGCTGTTTTGTTAAGTGTCCAGGTCTCACAAGCATTTTTGTAATGAGGAAAGATGCATGCCCTTAAAAATCTTATTTTTATAGTTCTGTCTGTTCCTCTCCACAGCTTCTTTAGTTGTTTTACTTTTTGAACATGAGAATATGAACCGATATCTAGAAACGATTATGTAATGCCTTCCACGGGAAATTCTGATCACAAGGATACATGCAGTACAGTTATTGTGTTGACATCTGAGATAATTAATGAGGAGTGTCTATCAAAGAAGGCAGTCTGGTTGGCCTAGTGGTTAGGTGTTTGGTTTACTAATCAGGTGGTAGCAGGTTCAAGTCCCAGCAGTGGGATGTTTTTCTGGTACACACTGATAAAAAGGCCCCAGGTTCACCTGCCTCTAAAAATGTGTACCAGAGAAATCTTGGAATGTAAATGCAGCAAGGCATGATACTAACCATGTCAAGCTTTCAGGTGCCAAAGGTCATTGAAATATTACTGTAGCCTCATTATGCTTTAATGGTATAGAAATGAGAATTTTACCTTTACCTTTATCTTTTGTCTACTAAAGAGACAAAAAAATTCTTAAAATCAATGAAAAGGTCAAATGGCAAACTAATTTTTTTTCTTTCCTTACTACAAGTATGTATGCATCACCAGCAGGCCATCTTGCTCACAAACGAGAGGCCTAAAGGAGTGCTGTTAGGAAGGCGAAGTTCCACAAGGGACATGCAAATGAATGAATGAATGAATGAACTACAAGTATGAGAGCCCAAAAAGCAAAAGTTAAAAATCTCAGAAACTATTCTGCAGTACTTTATAACATGAGAACTATTTCTGGCAGGAAATTTAACACTCAACCTGGCATGAAGATACACAGAACGAAGAAGGGATGTGGTGGTTCCTTGCTGCCCAACACTCAACAGTGCACTGTGACACCAGTCTCAGATAAGACATTAGAAGACGTCTGTCAGGATATAATCCACAGTACAGAGAATATTCAGGTTGTGTCAGGCAGCGGGGAGGCAATGCAGCTCTCCGACGAGACCAGAGACAAGGTTAACTTTCCACCAGCAAGTGCAAAAAGCATATGGAAAGATGCACTTCAAAAAGTGCAGTGCCAACTGGAAGACCATGGGTTCGATCCCGGGACCGGAAAAAAAAAAGCAACAACTCACAAGACCACTGGGAGTCATGACCCAGAGGGGCCCACCCCCCTTAGAGTGTCAGGAGTTTAAAGGGCCGAAACACTTGTCTGGGGGGGGGGGGTACTTCCTCTGATGATCTGAAGGAGTTGTGTTGTTGTTCTACTCTCTACGGTAGAGAGTTTCCTGCATATTATATAAAACTAAATATACAGTTCTTGGAAACAGCTTCATAAAAGTCACAAAATATGTAACCTCCCTTTTTTCCATTATTATTTGTTATATATCATACATCCAAATTTAAACTTTCTCTTCTTTACTTATCCTTTGTCCTGGATGTTTCTGTATGTAAAAGACATTAACTGAAATATTACAGTTCCATTAACAAATAAAGCTGCTCCTACTTTCTTCTTTTAAAAAATCTAATTTCTAAATTAATTAACCTTCACTTACCTTAATTTTAGCAGATTTTCGGCGGACTTTGTCTGGTCTTTGAATTATGAAATATGGAATAAATGTGATGATGTCATAAATCAAAGACAGGACCTTCAGCACATAAACCAAGATGTTGACTGTGGCCTCAAACATGTTAATTTACACAGAACACAACAGGTTTCCACACTTTCAGGAATGTTAAGTTAGAGTGTCCAACATTCAGGTCTGGAGAACTGTCCTAATAACTGTAAGCTAGCAGAACCTAAAAAAATTAATTTATTCTTTGGTCAAAGTGGAAAAATAAGGATAAGATAAAAATGATAAAACTTGCAATGAAAGAAACAGTTTTCTCAAAATAAGCAGGTAACAGTGACTTGATAGTTGCATGAAACTGGTTGAATTTTTGACAGTTCATGCCAAAATAAAGATCTTCAAATCCAGGTACGTGTATCACAGCATCAGCACCAGGTGATTTTGTGCCCTAGCCAGTCTGTGTAAAACTGTGTCCTCTATGGGATAATAGAAAACAAGGAAGACCTAGACTTACTTGGAGAAGAGAAATTATGACGGTGCTCAGAGACAAGGGATACACATGGAAGGAGGCAGAGAATAATTCCAAGAACAGGGATGACTGGAGAGCCTTTATCCGTGGCCTATGATGATGATGATGATGATGATCCCTATGTGGCTGGCAGTGCTGGATTTAGACTGGTGAGGTCCCAAGCGAGAGTGCCAGACTTAGACTTTGTGAAGACAATATAAAGCTTGGAGCCTCCTTGTTAAAAAGTTACGACAGAAGGTCTGTGGGGGCCCTAACCTGTGGCTTGTTTAGCTTATACTAAATCTAGCACTTCACCGCTGTCTGCATGACCTAATGGTAGCACCAACGCTGGGTGTCACGTCAGAAATTTGCTGGAAAAACTTTGAAAAACTAAAATTTCTTGAGGCACATAAAATGCAGGCTACTCAGCAGGCTCCACTGTGGTAGGAAATTAATCAGTCTCTGTCTCACAGTGGCCAATCTTATGTAAGGCAAATGCCTCATGAGGAGGAGAGGTTTGATGGGCTTAGGTTTATCTATGCTGAGACGTCATAGCCTTTTATCCTCCCAACAGTCCTCGACAAAACAGGAATGGCTTCATCTCAAACTTCATAAAAAAAAAGCAGTAGTTGAAATAATATAATGAAAACAACCATATGGTATTCTAAC
Organism: Achatina immaculata; assembly: GCA_009760885.1. NCBI lineage: Eukaryota > Metazoa > Mollusca > Gastropoda > Stylommatophora > Achatinidae > Lissachatina > Lissachatina immaculata. The sequence continues at coordinate 5,341,582 of CM019721.1, forward strand.
ATATTAACCTCTGTATTTCACAAGAGTATGGCGTATACCATAACCTACATTATCGTACTGCATGTTTATTAATAGCACACACAAAGGTAAGTAAGACAAGGGTCATAAATGACAGGCATGGAAAGTTTGTCAAAAATAGCATACCCACTCCCCAGCTTATGTTAGAACAGTCTGCTACATGCAAACTCATTCTATTTTGTTTGACTAAAGTGCTGCATTTACATTCAGTGGCATTTAGCTGAGAAACGCATAAATGCCTTTGAATGTAAATGCTACAGAAGAGTTCTTCAGATATCATGGACACAAAAATGAACAAATATATCCATACTACAAGAACTTAATATTGAAGAAGGCTGGTTAGTGAAGAGGATTATTAATCAGAGAAAACTTATATATTTTGGACACATTAAACATCATGATAATCTAGAGAAGGCCATCTTGGAAGGGTACATAATGGGAAAAAGAAAGAGAGGAAGACCAAGGCGAAGATGGCTGCAAGACATTGTTGATGATCAGCAGATGAATGCATCAGCAGCAGGCCATCTTGCTCACAACTGAGATGCCTAAAGCAGAATTGTTAGGGAGGCAAAATTCCGCAAGGGACATGCAAATGACTGACTGAATGAATGAACGTGCTGCCACAGGTATTGATAAATACTCTCTAATTTTCAATTTAAGACAAATAAACCACAACCTTGCCTTTAATACTTAAAAGTTAATAATGGTATAAGTAATCATTGCAACATGAAAGATGTGGAAGGAAAGTAATGATGTTACTTATTGGATACATCATGACAGTAATAACATGACAAGCAAAACAAAGTTTTTCCCTTTCTATGACAAGCTACTGCAGGCAAACATTTATTTCACTACTAACTTTATCTTTCAGTTTTCAGAGGTAAATACTTCAGTCTTTGACAAAAAACATATCTTTTTTAAGATAGATACAAAACTTCACACTGAGACATTTGTTTTGTATTTGGTATAAGAGATGATGAGAAAGTAGAATGGACGTAACATCTATAGGTTGAACTGTTGGCTGACATGGATCTGGGAACTGCGATGGTTGTGGTCAGATATTCTTCAAAAAATTAGGGCTGGGGGGCCACATTATGTTTATAAGACTGGAAGAATTTAATAACTTAATTACCACTTTCATAAGTCCCTCATCCCATCACTCTGTCCCTTACATATGGAGGATACAGTGTTAGGCCCATATTTCCATATACTGAAAAACTGACAGCATGGATTTCACCTCTTGAAACTTGGAACTATGCAAGCAAGCAAACTTAAGTCCACTTTATATTGAACACATGCAAACTAAAGTCCACTTTATAATCAAACTGGAGCAGACTAAAGTCCGTTTTACAATCATTTATCCAAAAATAGTATACTATTAGATGTAGCCCACATTACATTTACTGGCTTTATATTATTGAAACCTAGAAACTTAGACATTACATTTTGAAGTTATTGTACTTAACACCAGAGCTAATGCACACATCTTTGACTTTTACATCATCATCATCATCAGGTGCCATGCTGACTGGCATTGGCTATTATGCTTCTCCAGAGTACACAATCCTTCATGCAGGCCATCAGCTCAGTTGGTGATCTCCTTTCACACCATCCCGTCAGACTGTCCAGTATCATTTCTCTTGGTCTTCCTCTTGATCTTATTCCTTCTATTTTTCCTGTTGTTATAATATTTTCAATGCCCCCTCTTCTCATTGCATGTCCTATGAAAGTACATTGTCTCTCTCTTATTTTTTTGACAAGATTTTTTTCTATTTCCAACTCTACTCAAACATTTTCCATTAGTTATTGTTGCTGTCCAGGGGATTCACAACATTCTTCTAATAAACCACATTTCTGCTGCTTCCAATGATTTTTGTGCACATCTGCCTATTGTCCATGATTCATTTCCATATAACAAGATAGGTTCAATATAGCAATTTAGGACTCGTTTTCTAACATTCATTGGTAAGTATTTGTTGGACAATATATTTCTCATTCTCTGAAATGCAGTCTTTGCTTAGCCTATTCTGTTCCTAATTTCTGTTCTGCATTTCTCATCTGAAGTTATTACTGCTCCAAGGTATTTGAATTTCTGCACCTGCTTTAGAATAGTTCCATTTACTTGTATACTTAATTTTTATTTTTATAATTGTTGGTTGATTCTGTTTCTTAGATATAACCATGGTCTTTTTTACAGCTCCCTCATAATAAGTGCATAGTGCTAATGCATAATGATGTACCTATAGATTTAACTCATTGACACATTAGGCTTTCATATTTACATAATACAAATCATGTCTAGGAAGTGGAGGTGGACTGGCCACACTCAGAGGAAACCCAACACCAGCAGAGCAAGATAGGCACTGACATGGAATCCTCAAGGAAACAGAAAACGAGGAAGATCTAGACTTACTTGGAGAAGAGAAATTATGACAGTGCTCAGAGACAAGGGATACACATGGAAAGGAAGCAGAGAATAATTCCAAGACTGGAGAGCCTTTATCCGTGGCCTATGCTCTCGAGGGAGTGAAAGGCGATGATGATGATGATGATGATGATGTACATAAATATATATATGTTCCGTTATACATAGCTCACTAAAATTACTCCTTCACTCATAAATTAATTCCTCTGTTCTGCCATGATAAATCTTAATGAGAAATTTTTGGTACAGAGAAACTGGAAAGAAGTAACTCTGTAATTTACAAATATGAGTTGGGATAAAAAAATATGCTACATTTCATTTCATTTATAAATTTAAAGGTAAAGGTAATCCTGTTATGCCTTAGAGGCACATAGGGGATATGGTGTTAGTGCCCATATTTTCCTTGACCTGTCAGCACACTAGAGGGTGATATGGGCAGCATCACGCCTGGCCGCCTTTCCTTCCCCAACTCCAGAAGAAGTCTGGTGCCCATTTCTACAGCCGGGTGGCTGGGGTGCCTTTGGCTGGATTCAAACCCCCAACTTTGCCATGAGAGACCAGTGCACTAACCACTTCACCACTCAGACACCAAATTTTATTTTTACTTTGTCTAAGTGTCACACTGAACATTTATCTGCATAGATATGCAAGATCTACCAGCTATGCCAGTGTTGTTTTGGAGTGAAAAGAGTTAATATACAGAACTGATCCAGAAAAACTGACATGGTATTAGCCAATAATATAACAGAGCTGAAGTCACTGTATCATAACAAAACTGATGTCAGTTTGTCATAGTTATCAAATATAATATCCCATATAGTTTAAGCCAGAAGATGTAAATCAGTGATCCAAGGATCAAATATGGCCATGGTTGGAGTTCATCTGGGTCAGCAACAATACATCAACATTTTGAATCAATATTCCATATCGTGTAAATGATTTAAAAACTGAAGAAAAAGAGTTATTTCACAATGCTTGTGATATTTCATTCATTCATTCATTCATTTATTTGCATGTCCCTTGTGAAACTTTGCCTCCCTAACAGCACTCATGTATGTCTCTCAGTTGTGAGCAAGATGGTCTGCTGCTGATGCATCCATTTGCAGATCATCAACGATGTCTTGCAGCCATCTTCGCCTTGGTCTTCCTCTCTCTCTTTTTTCCCATTATGTACCCTTCCAAGACGGCATTCTCTAGATTATCATGATGTTTAATGTGTCCAAAATACTTCAGTTTTCTTTCTTTAATTCTCTTTACTAGCCAGCCCTTCTTCAATATTAAGTTCCTGTGATATTTAAGACGTGAAATATAAAGACTTTTTTTAAAAAAAAATACAATAAAATCTCATTATAACGGACTTCAAGAGGATTGTCAGACTAGTTCATATATATCCAAAGTCTGCTATATCCAGACTTAAATTTATGCGCAGTTGAGACCTGTGGGTCTGGTCTGTTATTTACCAAAGGTCCGTTACAAACGGAGTCCATTATAACGGGATTTTACTGTATATCTGCTGAGCATTTATAATCATTTGTGATGGTATGGGACATTAACATTTATGAGAAACGCACAATTTTGTCCAAGAAAGAAAGAATTTGAGGCTTTCATTAATTTCCTTTACCCCATTTTGAAAAATGAATGCTCATGATTATATTCTAAAACAGTTTGAAAATAAGCACCATAACTCTGTAATAACCATATAGTGAATTATTTCATAGTGAATATTACATACATAAATAAATAATATGTATGACTGTAGGAATTAGATGTTGATGACTTAATAATAGTACAGAACATTGAGCAGAAGAGTGTGAGAGAGAGAGAGAGAGAGAGAGAGAGAGAGGGAGAGAGAGAGAATGAGAGAGAGAGAGTGAATGAGAGAGAATGAGAGAGAGAGAAAATGAGAGAGAGAGAATGAGAGAGAGAGGATGAGAGAGAGAATGAGAGAGAAAGAGAGAATGAGAGAGAGACTATTTCTAATTTTGTGAATTAGATTAATGGCATAACACAAGCTGTGAAACTACAACATGACACTTCAAGCTATCACATTAACTGTGTGTGTGTATGGGTGAGAGAAAGAGGGTGAGGGGTGGGGGGGGGAGATTATTTCTAATTCCATGGTTGGCTTAACACAGACTGTGCAGTTATAATATAAAACTTCAAGCAATCAGTAAGTTTAGCGCCTTTACGTTTTTGTTTTACCCATTCTGTTGTAATCCTACGTAAACTTACGTACTTAAGTGTTACATGAAGCCAAGTTTGTTTTATGAGTGTTAAGCATGGTCTATGAATAAGAGAGTACAGCGAGAAATGGAGGCCATGGAGATGTGGTTTATAAGAAGGATGTTGAAGGTACCATGGGCAGTCAAGAGAACCAATGAAGAAGTCGTAAGAGAGGCTGGAGAAATTATAGCAAAGATCAGAGGCAGACAAGCGAGATTTATAGGACATTTCCTGAGAAGAGGAAAACTGGAACATACTGTGGCAATTGGAAAAATTGAAGGAAGAAGAGACAGAGGAAGACACAGAGAGAGAGAGAGAGAGAGAGAGAGAAAAGTTACTGGATGGGCTGTCAGTGTGGCTAGGAAGAAAGTCGCCGCCGGATCTCATAATCAAGTCTAAAGACAAGGAAATGTGGAGGGAAATGATTGCCTACGTCACGCAGCACGGCACTTGGATTGAATTGGAACTTTCTCACCTTTCCATTTCATTAACATCAAAATTAAATTTATGAAAACATTAATTACATGAATCTGTCAACTGACAGGAATAAATTATACGTTTTATAATCAGGCATAAAAAGTGTGTGTGATGTTGGATGTATCAAGCCTAAGCACCCAGGGCACATGGGGCTACCGCAAGGGTTTTCCACAAATGCCTGTCCTTTGCCTTTTTTTCTGCTCTTGCCCAGGTGAGTCCTCTATTGCTCTACATCCTTTCTGTTGTTCTTCTCCATGTCTCCTTTAGTCTACCCTTACTTCTCTTCTCCTGTGGTGTCCATCTTAGTGCTATTTTTGGTAGCGAGTCACCAGTCATCCAGAGCACATGTCCCAACCATCGCCAGCGTCTTTCCTCAATAATTGCTGTCAGTGGCTTCATCTGCATTTCTGCCAACAAGATGTTATTTCTTATTGTGTTTGGTCAAAATATTCTTCTAATTCGTCGTAAACATTTAATTTGGAAAGAATTCAGCTTGTTTCTATAGTTCGGGTGATTTTCCAGCATTCAATTCCATAGAGTAGTACACTTAGAACATTACTCTTAAATATTCTGATTTTCGTCTTCACGCTTAATTTTTTTCTAGATTTCCATATGGTCTGCAGCACTGCAAAAGCTTGGTTTGCTCTAGTAAGTCTGCTACTCTACTTTCAAGATATTGATGTTGGGTGACTATTGGATTAAAGATTTTTCTAAACCCTTTGTTAAAGATTTTTTTTAAAAACTGAAATAATTCATCATCATCATCATCATCATCATCATCAGTTATGTTGACTGATTTGTGTGACTTATGCCTCTCCAAAATATTAGAATTTGATGTTCTACTGGTGATTTTCAATCATGCTATGTTGGACAGTCACTGCCTGCTCTCTCCTTATTGTTTTACCTATCTGCATGTTTATATTGTCAGTTATCTTTATTTTTTTTTTTCAGAAACATCATTTTTCATTTCATGTCCAATGAATATCAATTGTCTTTTCTGCAGCATTTATAATACTAAATGTTTTAAAAAAAAACAGATATGCTCTCTCTCTCCCTCTCTCTCACACACACACACAGAGACAGATATATATAAATGTAAAGGTAGAGGTAAAGATAAAGGTAAAGGTACAGATAAAGATAAAGGTAGTCTAATAACGCCACAGAGACAGCAAGGGGATATGATGTTAATGTTCTATATTTGCCTTGATCACTAGAACAAGCCCGGGGAGCCTCCCCCCCCCCAACTCCAGAAGAAGCCAGGTACCTGTTTCTACAACCTGGGGTGACTGGGGCGCTCCGACCATGTCGAACCATCGACCTTCGCCATGAAAGGCTAGTGTACTAACCGCTTCGCCACATCTTACACCTTACATCCTTCCCGTGCCGCTGAACGTCATATAGGGCCTGCATGGTAGTTCGCCAAGAATTCCTGTCTTCTGCGAGTTTTTCAGTTCGCCAAGAATTCCTGTCTTCTGCGAATTTTTCAGTCTTATCAAGGGATGTTATTCCCACTAAGCTGGCCTTTCATATCCTCTTTAGAGTTTCACGTGGTCGATCTCTTTTTCTTCGGCCTTGTGTGTTCCACTTGATAGCTTGTTTTGGGATTCTCTGGTTGTTTCTTTTCAGCAAATGACCGACATATGTCCATCTTCTTTTTATGATCACATATGAGACAGGTTGTTGTTTGCTCATCTGCCTTATCTCTGCGCTGTTCTCGAATTCGTTTCACTTGATACCGAGTATTTTCCTGAGGCATTTGTTTTCAAAAGAGTCTTCTTCTTCTTCTTCTTCTTCTGCGTTCGAGGTTGTTGGTCACATCAGATCCTGATCCCTGTCGACATGGCAGAGCCCGCAGTCCTCTTCAGATCCTGATACGAGCCTCAAAGCTTGTGCCCCAGGCTTGTATCCTCTAAAAAGGGTCTAATTTCTTGTCTACTTCTTTAGTTGTTTTCCAGGCTTTCACTTCACCACACAGATACATAAAAGACATGTGATTTACTGCATAAAAGTAGTAGTGTTGTTACTATTGTAATTAGATCTTGGGTTAGATTCTAGTGTCCATAGGTACCTGGCACTAATGTTCAAGGAAGCTGCCTCAGGATTACATTGTTACACGCAGTTGTTAGCGTATCAAGGTCAAATATCTTATCTTATATCTTATATCCTTCCCGTGCCGTTAAACGTCACATAGGGCTCGCAAAGTAGTTCGCCAATTTTTCCTGTCTTCGGCGAGTCTTTCAACCTCATCAAAGGATTTTATGCCTGTTAATTTGACCTCTCTTAACAATGTCCTCTTCAGAGTTTCACGCGGTCTGCCTCTTTTTCTTTGGCCTGTTGTGTTCCACTTGATAGCTTGTTTTGGGATTCTCTGATCATTTCTTCTCATCAAGTGACCAACATATGTCCATCTCCTTTTCCTGATCACCCAAGGTAAAATATGCCACGTAAAAATCAGAAATGCAAAAAAGGATCACACAAGAATCCATAAAGCCACAGCAGGATTTGAAAGAGAAGATAAGGAAATTTGGAAACTTCACGTACACAATCCAGCTTCACAGTTTCTTTACGTCAAGTTCTATGGCTGTCTCATGAGATCAGTTTTATAACCTCATTTTTTTAAGACGACGAAAATAACAGGCCGTGACCCGGTGATACTGCAAACCGGGTCCACCCGTAACGAGATGTGAACCATACCCCCGGCATTCAATGTGTAGGGCAGGCCTCAAGCATCTCGTTTGTTCCAAAATAACAAAGTGTACATTCTACAGAGCGCAGAACTACACTTTGATAACCTCGTTGTGGTTCAAACAAGACTGGGGTTTTTTTTTTAAAATTACCTTTCTATGGCTTACAACCCAGCGCTTTTTTTTCTTATCTTTCCTTCCTTTGTGTTAGTAATATGAATCTCAAGCAAATGTATCAGCATTTAATTAGTAATATGAATATCAGGCAAATGTATTTGCACCTAACTGCTTGTGTTCGTTTCTCCGCCCACTAATTTTATATATCCCTAACACATAACATTAATTTACCTGGCAAGGGCTCGAGCTGGCTTCAAACACACCTGTCACACACGTGGTCCCGAAGACGCATAGACTGTACAGCGTACAGCACACCTTTAGGCGGGCTTATGTAGTACCACACGAGCATGGACCTTAACCTTCCCTCCTCATAATTATAAGTATATCGTGGGACAAAGGTCAAAGTCCAGAAAGGTGAACCTTTCTGCACAGGAATTTTTTTTTATGCTGATAACTATAGAACGAACCGTTGCAGATAACCCTTATCTATTTAACGAGGGGGGGGGGGGTATACAGACGATTATTACCTGCACATCACTGAGAACGTCATTCCAAACTTATGACTCGTTGCTAAGGCCTTATCATTAACAGTAACGCGCTTTCGTTAGCTACGGGGAAAGCAGCCCCTAATTACGTTTTCGTCACAAGCTTAGAATAGATAACAAAATTAGCTGCAAAGTGAAAGCCTGCCTGATCGAACGGTTGCGTAATCAAAATTTGACAAAATTGTTCACCCTTTGCCATGTCTGGTAGAAGGCTGCGACTTCAGCATGGAAAACTCCTTTGTTTCAAAAGATTGAAACTAGAAAACATCTTCATGTAAAGCAGTGATTATGGGCTTCGGGTCGCGATCCAAAATGGAGTCTGGGGGCAGAGTAGAGGGAAGATATTATGAGATTAGAAGATATTATAGCCACTGACAGCAACTATTGAGGAACGACGCTGGAGATGGTTGGGACATGTGCTCCGAATGACTGACAACTCACTACCAAAAATAGCACTAAGATGGACACCACAGGGGAACAGAAGTAAGGCATGGAGAGACATGGAGATGAACAACAGAGAGGATATTGAGCAGTAGAAGGCTCATCTGGGCAAGGGTGAAAAAAAAAAGGCAAATGACAGGCATTTGTGGAAAACCTTTGCGGAATCCCCATGTGCCCTAGGCACTTAAGGTTCAGAGAGAGAGAGAGAGAGAGAGAGAGAGAGAGAGAGAGAGAGAGAGAGAGAGAGAATGTTATGAAATACTTTCAGGTCCATTAGCCGTAAGTGACGATTGACGAACAGGTTGCCAACAGGTGGGCTTTCGTTGTTGGCTCTGTCTAAAAATCTATCCTATATTAATTGTGTAATTTATGGGCTCTGGGGCAAAACAGTCGTTGGCAATGACTTGTAAGTGCGAAAAATAATAGGTGACAGATGTGTATGGCTTAAATGTGCAAAAAAGATAGAAAGAGTGAAGAAAGTGGACAGAAACGAGAGTGCCAGAGGATAAACATGTATAAATGAAGAACATACAACAATCTAATATTTCGGCAAATGCCTTTGTCAAGGACCGCAAACAAATACAACACGCCAAATAAAAACACGAAAAATAAATGAAAAATTAATTCTTAGAGTTAAGTTTTTCTGTTGCCCTTGATAAAGGCATTTTGCCGAAATATTGGGTTGTTATTATTGTTTTTCATAACCATCCATTGTTTTTACTCCTTAGCCCTCAATTTATATCACCCTCTCTCTCTCTCTCTCTCTCTCTCTCTCTCTCTCTCTTACTTATACATGATGTAATTAAGTTTATTTCGTGTAGTTGCATAAAGCAGAATGTGTATAACATTGAAGATTGTGTGAGCTATCATATTATTGATAAAGATAAAGTCAAAGTTCTTTGTTCTTTGATAGAACACATCGATGTTTCACAAATATTACAGTTCACTAAATCAGAGGAGAGCAAGTCCGATGAAATGTTCTCTACATAATTCATTTAATTCTGACAAATAAGATATTCGACTTAGAATTCACAACATCACTTGTACCAAGATGCAGTATGACCTAATCTTCGTTAGTTTCGTCGTTGAAGCACATCAGTATCAAACTATCATTTTCTATATACATCATTTCTCAATGCTCTCAACTTCACATTATTCTACACTTGATATGAGAACAGTTCCTAACTCCGTAGTATTATATCAGGTGTGCAACACGTGGTCAACTAGTTTCTCGTCTAAAATCACTGTACTCGAAGTTTCAAAAGTGTCAGTTCTTCATAATCCCTGGAATCACTTGAAACACATCTTCAATCTGTCCTAGAACTACTTCTGCAAGACTGCTTTTCCTGAGTATCTATTGCTTTAATTGCCCATCTATTCTAACTGTCGTTACCTACGTCTTCTTTCTCTCTCTCGTGTCTTCTCTGGTGTGTGTTCTCCTTCTGCTGTTCTTCTCTGATTGTCTGACCTTCTCTTCTTCTCTTGTCTGGACTGGACTCAGTTCACTGACCGTCCTTGTTCCTCTGTCTTCGGGGCTCTGTCCTCTGTCTCCTTTCCTCTACTTCTTCTTCCTTATTGGTTCTTCTTCCTTGTTCTTATTGTCTGTTCTTCCGTCTTCGGGCTCCCTCCTCTGTCTCTTCTTCTTCCTCGTTCCCCTCCTCCTGTCTCCCCTCTCTCCCTTTTATCTTCAAGTGCAGTTTTATGGATTAACCAATAAGTATTTTGGTTCCACCCTTCAGATGTCCAATGGTTCCTATGAGCGTTCTGATTGTCCGTCATTCAAACTGCCCCGTGACTTATATGTCGTAGGTCAGCCGTCCAATAGGCCACGCCTCTAAGTATTTAATTGGTCAACTGGCCAAGTTGATCAATCCTTGATTTAAAAACCTTGTGTAATCGCGTCACAACGCGTGTCAGTCTGTGTCAGTTTCCTATATACAATTGTTATTTACCTAAGACATTATCTTGCTCTTTCGTGTCGGAGGTTTTATTGTGTCCTCACTTTCCATTGTGTCTGCCTTTTCTATTCGTCTTTTCTGTTGTTTACACGTGTCAACGTCCAGTCACTGCTTTGTTATCACTAGACCATCCTACTTTCTGGCGTCCTTCCTTTGTGTTACCTATATGTCAGCGTCACTGAGTCTCATCTTTTTCTATTCACTGATTTCACTATTTACTTTTGTCTGCGTCTTGTTCTAGTGTCATAGAAGTTTTATACCTTTCTCTTCCTTTTCTCTGTCGCTATTGGATGCTACTATTTTCTTTACAGTGTATTTTCATAATCATATTCATTAATAATAATAATAACAACAACAACAATATCCGTTACTTACAAGGCCATGCTACATGTGGAGTGTATGGAAAGAAAGAGTTTATTAATTATCCATATATTCATTTTTTTTTATTTTTCATGCATATCATGTTCAATAACAGACGCTGAACATCTGAGACTTAATGAAAGTTGAAGGGCAGAATGGTAGACAGGCCTGCGTGCGCAATTCTTAACCCTTTGAAAACAAAGTCTGTTCGTTCTTTCGTTCTCTCTCTTCTGTTGTGGTAACCCCGTCTAACTCTACTCTATAACTCTATAAAAATGTTCAAATACTGCACATTAGACAAGACCTTAACTCCTCTGACATCCTCCAATGAATGAAGATCTTAGCACACTGTGCGCGCTCCGTAACACCGACGAGAATATTGACGAACTGGACGTGACTGCCAAGATTCGATGCCGAACAATGACTGGAGAGAGTGCTTGCATATCGTTTCAATGAATCCTTTCCTCTGTCTCCTTGTGGTAAACAAATCAAGGAATCCTTTCCTCTGTCTCTTGGTGGTAAACAAATCAAGGAATCCTTTCCTCTGTCTCCTTGTGGTAAACAAATCAAGGATTCCTTTCCTCTGTCTCTTGGTGGTAAACAAATCAAGGAGTCCTTTCCTCTGTCTCTTGGTGGTAAACAAATCAAGGAATCCTTTCCTCTGTCTCCTTGTGGTAAACAAATCAAGGAATCCTTTCCTCTGTCTCCTTGTGGTAAACAAATCAAGGATTCCTTTCCTCTGTCTCTTGGTGGTAAACAAATCAAGGAATCCTTTCCTCTGTCTCCTTGTGGTAAACAAATCAATGAATCCTTTCCTCTGTCTCCTTGTGGTAAACAAATCAAGGAATCCTTTCCTCTGTCTCCTTGTGGTAAACAAATCAAGGATTCCTTTCCTCTGTCTCTTGGTGGTAAACAAATCAAGGAATCCTTTCCTCTGTCTCCTTGTGGTAAACAAATCAAGGAATCCTTTCCTCTGTCTCCTTGTGGTAAACAAATCAAGGAATCCTTTCCTCTGTCTCTTGGTGGTAAACAAATCAAGGAATCCTTTCCTCTGTCTCTTGATGGTAAACAAATCAAGGAATCCTTTCCTCTGTCTCTTGGTGGTAAACAAATCAAGGAATCCTTTCCTCTGTCTTCTGGCGGTAAACAAATCAAGGATTCTTTTCCTCTCTCCTGGCGGTAAACAAATCAATGAATCTTTTCCTCTGTCTCCTTGTGGTAAACAAATCAATGAATCCTTTCCTCTGTATCCTTGTGGTAAACAAATCAAGGAATCCTTTCCTCTGTCTCCTTGTGGTAAACAAATCAAGGAATCCTTTCCTCTGTCTCCTGGCGGTAAACAAATCAAGGATTCCTTTCCTCTTTCCTGGCAGTAAACAAAGTTAAAAACACTTCTTTTATTTTTCTTTTGAAGAAAGTAAACTCTCTACATCTAGCAAATTTACGCATGGGCATCAAAGGATTTTATTCAGATTTGAGCATCTTCGTATACAAGGGATAAAACTGATGAAATATAGAAACTTATCACGAAGATGAGGCGAATGCTCGTGAGGTTACGAGGTCTTGATGTGAGTGTTCATGAAAACAAAGTACATCATGAATGATGTGTTACATATTCGATTAACTCTTTTGCTCCAGAACCACACTGGCAGAATTGTTGAATCTTTGAGGCCTATGCTAATCAGTGCTCAAAGCTATACTCAGAGGCAAAGTCTTAATAACATGAAAAGTAGTATGCTTTTAAATTATAGAGTAACTTCCTTCCAGTTTATTCTTTCCGAAATATCTCCAAAAAAAATTTATTCTGGTAAAAAAAAAAGGTAAAGATAGTCCTATAGCAAATGCGTAGGGGATGAAGCCATAGAGGCCTCATTATGCTGGGCCATCAGCGTATGAGGTAGGGTGGCCAGTTCCTTTCCTCGCTGCCTTTCTTTCCCAAATCTTCATTTTGCGAGGCTGGGTGGACCTCTGGGCCGTATTGGTAGGAAAAAAAAATCCTGCTCAGTTGGAGATTCGAACCCTCGACCATTCGGTTGCTAGACGAGTGCTCTACCCCCAATTATTAACCCTTTGTTGTCTGTTCTGGTACAGCATGATAATAATCCGTCTGTCCAAGGGTCAGGTGCCTCTCCGTTGTATGAGAGGCAGGCAGGGCCGAGAGTAATACGATGACAGACGTCATCAGATAAGCGAAGATCAGTATTGAGACTTGACATATATGACAGATGTATAGACACAAGGGTACTAAAACTCTTTATCTTGTACAGACAGAACGTTAAGAAACAGCAGCACAATGAAAGTTCTTGGCCTATTTTTTCTTCTTTTTTTTTGACATCACTGATGAAAAACAATAATAACAACCTAATATTTCGGCAAAATGCCTTTATCATATCAAGGGCAATAGAAAAACTTAACTCTAAGAGTTAATTTTTCATTTATTTTTCGTGTTTTTATTTAGCGTGTTGTATTTGTTTGCGGTCCTTGACAAAGGCATTTGCCGAAATATTAGATTGCTGTATGTTCTTCATTTATACATGTTTATCCTCTGCTACTCTCGTTTCTGTCCACTTTCCTCACTATCTTTTTTGCACATTTAAGCCATACACTTCTATCTTCTATGATTCTTCGCACTTACAAGTCACTGCACAACGACTGCTCTACCTTGGAGCTCATAAATTACACAATGAATATAGGACAGATTTATGGACAGAGCAAACAGCAAAAGCCCAGCTGTTGTCAACCTGTTCGTCAATCATCTTGTGGCTAGTTAATATTTTGTGGACATAAGCAGCTTTAGCTCCAGCCGTAACAAGGAGAGGCCAAGAAAAGAACCAGGAGTTAAGAAAATTATCGTAGCTGGGCTGAAATAATCGATAAACATAAATGCAGCAAGAGTTGATGACACAGGTCTGAAGATTAACTTTCATTATGCCATGTGGAGTTACAGGAAATGAATAAGTGGGTAAACGCTTAATTTAGCGTCAAGTTGACGGAATAAAAAGACTTTATTGACAAGTGTGAATCATCAGTTTTTTTTTTGTTTTGTCTTCTTTGTCTAGAATGAAGGCGCTTAGTTGCAAATCAAGGGGTGCAAAATATGAACGGCTTGCTAAAACCAACTCCATAATGTCCTTGAAAAGGGATAAAACTGATGAAATATAGAAACTTATCACGAAGATGAGGCGAATGCTCGTGAGGTTACGAGGTCTTGATGTGAGTGTTCATGAAAACAAAGTACATCATGAATGATGTGTTACATATTCGATTAACTCTTTTGCTCCAGAACCACACTGGCAGAATTGTTGAATCTTTGAGGCCTATGCTAATCAGTGCTCAAAGCTATACTCAGAGGCAAAGTCTTAATAACATGAAAAGTAGTATGCTTTTAAATTATAGAGTAACTTCCTTCCAGTTTATTCTTTCCGAAATATCTCCAAAAAAAATTTATTCTGGTAAAAAAAAAAGGTAAAGATAGTCCTATAGCAAATGCGTAGGGGATGAAGCCATAGAGGCCTCATTATGCTGGGCCATCAGCGTATGAGGTAGGGTGGCCAGTTCCTTTCCTCGCTGCCTTTCTTTCCCAAATCTTCATTTTGCGAGGCTGGGTGGACCTCTGGGCCGTATTGGTAGGAAAAAAAAATCCTGCTCAGTTGGAGATTCGAACCCTCGACCATTCGGTTGCTAGACGAGTGCTCTACCCCCAATTATTAACCCTTTGTTGTCTGTTCTGGTACAGCATGATAATAATCCGTCTGTCCAAGGGTCAGGTGCCTCTCCGTTGTATGAGAGGCAGGCAGGGCCGAGAGTAATACGATGACAGACGTCATCAGATAAGCGAAGATCAGTATTGAGACTTGACATATATGACAGATGTATAGACACAAGGGTACTAAAACTCTTTATCTTGTACAGACAGAACGTTAAGAAACAGCAGCACAATGAAAGTTCTTGGCCTATTTTTTCTTCTTTTTTTTTGACATCACTGATGAAAAACAATAATAACAACCTAATATTTCGGCAAAATGCCTTTATCATATCAAGGGCAATAGAAAAACTTAACTCTAAGAGTTAATTTTTCATTTATTTTTCGTGTTTTTATTTAGCGTGTTGTATTTGTTTGCGGTCCTTGACAAAGGCATTTGCCGAAATATTAGATTGCTGTATGTTCTTCATTTATACATGTTTATCCTCTGCTACTCTCGTTTCTGTCCACTTTCCTCACTATCTTTTTTGCACATTTAAGCCATACACTTCTATCTTCTATGATTCTTCGCACTTACAAGTCACTGCACAACGACTGCTCTACCTTGGAGCTCATAAATTACACAATGAATATAGGACAGATTTATGGACAGAGCAAACAGCAAAAGCCCAGCTGTTGTCAACCTGTTCGTCAATCATCTTGTGGCTAGTTAATATTTTGTGGACATAAGCAGCTTTAGCTCCAGCCGTAACAAGGAGAGGCCAAGAAAAGAACCAGGAGTTAAGAAAATTATCGTAGCTGGGCTGAAATAATCGATAAACATAAATGCAGCAAGAGTTGATGACACAGGTCTGAAGATTAACTTTCATTATGCCATGTGGAGTTACAGGAAATGAATAAGTGGGTAAACGCTTAATTTAGCGTCAAGTTGACGGAATAAAAAGACTTTATTGACAAGTGTGAATCATCAGTTTTTTTTTTGTTTTGTCTTCTTTGTCTAGAATGAAGGCGCTTAGTTGCAAATCAAGGGGTGCAAAATATGAACGGCTTGCTAAAACCAACTCCATAATGTCCTTGAAAAGGGAGACAATGCAAGAAAAAAATAACTTTCATTACATTCTAAGGCTAAAGGTGAATAAGGAAAGTTGCTACATTTATTGTATCCCTGTTCGTTGCTTTTATCACGACGTATAAGTATTTTTTGTTGTTGTTGGATACTTATCTTGTTTTTTTTACTGATCAATCAATCAAGTGCCGTGCCGCGTGACGCAGGCGATCATTTCTCTCCACAATTCCCTGTCTTTAGACTTGATTATGAGATCCGCCGGTGACTTTCTTCCTAGCCACACTGACAGCCCATCCAGTAACTTCTCTCTCTGTCTTCCTCTGTCTCTTCTTCCCTCAGTTTTTCCAATTGCCACAGTGTGTTCCAATTTTCCTCTTCTCGGAAAATATCCTACAAGTCTTACTTGTCTGCCTCTGATCTTTGCTGCAATTTGCCTTTTAACTCCAGCCTCTCTTAAGAATTCTTTGTTGGTTTTCTTAGCTGTCCCACTTCAGCATCCTTCTCATGAACCACATCTCCATGGCCTCCATTTATCGCGGTACTCTCTTATTCATGGAGCATGCTTCACATCCATAACACAAAATTGGCTCGATGTAACATTTACGTACTCGGAATGATATAGATCTGTTGCACAAGATGTCTCTCATTTTCTGGAATGCTGACTTGGCCTGAGCACGTCTGCTTTTTATTTCGTTGTGACATTTCCCATCAGCTGTTATAATTGTTCCTAAATACTTCAATCTATCAATTTGTTTCATTTCTATGCCATCACTTGATGGCTACTCATATCACTGTACCTCCGCTCTAGAAGCCGGTCACGTCCTAAATACACCCATACTGGGATAATACACCTAAACCGGCTTAACCCAGGGGTGAAACGTATTAGCGGCGAGGATTCGTCCTCCCGGTCAAAAGCTCCGTCCTGGTCTCCACTAGGAAGGTAGCGGCCACAACCACAAAATGCTGAAGTCAGAAACACTGGATCAGTGCAACCACCTCTTACCCGACGGAGATATTCAAATCATGTTGAGGTTTTCCGGTGAGAAAGTCCAACTCTGGACTGGATGGGCAACCACCTCTCACCCGGTGGGGATATATTCAAATCCAAACCACGTCGAGATTTTTCGGTGAGGAAATCCAACTCTAGACTGCACTGGTGCAACGAAAACCACGGTGTCACGCAATCCCGCTTCTGTGACCCACGATGCTCTGAGCCTCCATCTTTCTTCTTCTTCTTCTGTGTTCGAGGTTGTTGGTAATTTCATATCCTGATCCCTGTCGACATGGCAAAGCCCGCAGTCCTCTCCAGATCCTGATAGGAGCCCCAAAGCTTCTGCCCCAAGCTTGTGTCCTCTGGTCATGTCTCACACCTCAGGTCTGCATGGTTTGGGCACTCTTGCAGGATATGTTCTGGAACTCTACTGCCACATGGACACTCGTCTGTATGAGACATTTTGAGTCGATGCAGGTGGCTCAGTAGTTTGCAGTGGCCTGTCCTTAGACGAAAGAGGATGGTTTGCTGATGTCTTTGTAGGTGGTGTGTTGGATCTGGTTCATTGTTGCATTTCAGTTTCTTTTTCCATTCAGATCTGCACTGGTTACAGATTATGGTTTTCACCTCTTGGTAATTTACTGGATGATTGTTTTGATCTTGAATGCTGCCAGCTTTGGATAGGCTGTCAGCTATTTCATTGCCAGCTATTCCACAGTGGGATAGTACCCATTGTAGGACCACGGATGTTGACAGTGTGAGCTGCTTCAGTTCTGTTGTGATTTCCTGTATATTTGCCTGTGGATTCTTTGTTGTTTTTAGAGATTCCAGAAGTGCGATGCAGCCCTCCATCCTAAATGAGACTATCGCAAGAACCACATGAGTAAATTCAGATGGATCACGGGACGATCTTGATGGTAGAAGCGAACGAAGAAGAAGAATAAGTTCTGTGCCATCGATGGTAATGCTATATTTTGGTGGTATTCTTTTCTTTGAGATGACCATCACTTCAGTCTTCTTTTTATTCAGGCTGAGACCTTTACTTTTACTTTCACGAACCACGATGTCCAGAAGAGCCTGTAACTCCCCTTCACTTTTAGCAATCAGAACTGTGTCGTCTGCATATCTTAAGTTGTTAAGGTTGTACCCGCCAACTGATATTCCTGGCAAGCTCTCTATATTTCTCATTATGTTTTCGCTGTACAAGGAGAAAAGGTCAGGAGTTAGAGCACATCCTGTTGTGGTCACATTTTACTGGTATCTTGTGCATAAACCGTGTTTGCCATGTAGACTGAGACAATCCCTGCCTTGGTAGCCAGGCTAGGCCTGTTACTGAGGGTACTGAAGGAGAAGTGGGACAGGGTCTTGATCAGCTAAGTTTCGTCTACCCTGACGCCACCATGTCAACTATGAGACGCTGATTGCCAAATAGAACTGCCGTCCTTAACACCTTTTATACTCTTTATAGTGCCCCACTGCTTTCTACCGGCCACGTCAAATCAAGGGAAACAATATAAACAGGCTTTAAAGTTATATTTTCCGAATTATCTACCTTTTGGATAGTTTATGGTATATTCTACCGTAATGTGTCGTTCAGTGTCTAACTTGGAGGGAATAGTACAGTGAAAACCTATGAAGCGTATATGCAGCGATAGAAGACCTCGGGCACACCATTATCCAATGGAAATACATAAATGAAGAGGAACCAAGTCATGCGTACAATTTAATATCCTGCGAGACAACAGACAGTACACACGAACAGCAAACAAAGAAAAGAACTTCAACGATTGTGAATCATAGAAACAAATCCAGAAGAGAAAATCTAATTATTGTGCAATACAACTTGGACACTCATGCAGCAGTTCATACATTCAATCAAATACTCGTACACTCAGTCATACACTCGGACACTCAATCATACACTCGGACACTCAATCATACACTCGGACACTCAATCATACACTCGGACACTCAATCAACAACTCGAACACTCAATCATACACTCGGACACTCAATCAACAACTAAAACACTCAATCAACAACTCTGACACTCAATCAACAACTCGGACACTCAATCAACAACTCAAAAACTCAATCAACAGCTCAAACTCTCAATCAACAACTCGGACACTCAATCAACTCAAACACTCAATCAACAACTAAAACACTCAATCAACAACTAAAACACTCAATTAACAACTCAAACACTCAATCAACAGCTCAAACTCTCAATCAACAACTCGGACACTCAATCAACAACTTAAACGCTCAATCAACAACTAAAACACTCAATCAACAACTCTGACACTCAATTAACAACACGCATACTTAATCAACAACTCTGACACTCAATTAACAACACGCACACTTAATCAACAACTAAAACACTTAATCAACAACTCGAACACTCAGTCAGACACTCGGACACTCAGTCAACAGCTCAAACACTCAATCAATAACTCGGACACTCATTTAACTCGAACATTCAATCAACAAATCGGACACTTAATCAACAACTCAAACACTCAATCAATAACTCGGGCACTCAGTCAACAACTCTGACACTCAGTCAACAACTCGGACACTCAATTAACAACACGCATACTCAATCAACAACTCGGACACTCAATTAACAACACGCACACTCAATCAACAACTCGGACACTCAATTAACAACACGCACACTTAATCAACAAACCGAACACTCAGTCAGACACTCGGACACTCAATCAACAGCTCAAACACTCAATCAATAACTCGGACACTCATTTAACTCGAACATTCAATCAACAACTAAAACACTCAATTAACAACTCAAACACTCAATCAACAGCTCAAACTCTCAATCAACAACTCGGACACTCAATCAACAACTTAAACGCTCAATCAACAACTAAAACACTCAATCAACAACTCTGACACTCAATTAACAACACGCATACTTAATCAACAACTCTGACACTCAATTAACAACACGCACACTTAATCAACAACTAAAACACTTAATCAACAACTCGAACACTCAGTCAGACACTCGGACACTCAGTCAACAGCTCAAACACTCAATCAATAACTCGGACACTCATTTAACTCGAACATTCAATCAACAAATCGGACACTTAATCAACAACTCAAACACTCAATCAATAACTCGGGCACTCAGTCAACAACTCTGACACTCAGTCAACAACTCGGACACTCAATTAACAACACGCATACTCAATCAACAACTCGGACACTCAATTAACAACACGCACACTCAATCAACAACTCGGACACTCAATTAACAACACGCACACTTAATCAACAAACCGAACACTCAGTCAGACACTCGGACACTCAATCAACAGCTCAAACACTCAATCAATAACTCGGACACTCATTTAACTCGAACATTCAATCAATAACTAAAGCACTCAATCAACAACTCAAACACTCAATCAAATAACTCGGACACTCAATCAACAACTCGGACACTCAATCAACACCTCAAAAACTCAATCAACAACTCAAACACTCAATCAACAACTCGGGCACTCAATCAACAACTCGGGCACTCAATCAATAACTCGGACACTCAACCAACAACTCGGGCACTCAATCAATAACTCGGACACTCAATAAACAACTCGGGCACTCAATCAACAACTCGGATACTCAATGAACAACTAAAACACTCAATCAACAACTCGGACAGTCACTCAACAATTCGAACACTCAGTCATACACTAGGACACTCAATCAACAACTAAAACACTCAATTAACAACTCTGATACTCAATCAACAACTCAAAACTCAATTAACAACTCAAACAATCAATCAACAACTCAAACACTCAATCAACATCTCGGACGCTCAATCAACAACTGAAACACTCAATCAACAGCTCAAGCTCTCAATCAACAACTCTGACACTCAATCAACAACTCTGGCACTCAATCAACAACTCGAACACTCAATCAACAACTGAAACACTCAATCAACAACTCGGACACTCAATCAACAACTGAAACACTCAATCAACAACTCTGACACTCAATCAACAACTCGGACACTCAATCAACAACTGAAACACTCAATCAACAACTCGGACACTCAATCAACAACTCGGACACTCAATCAACAACTGAAACACTCAATCAACAACTCGGACACTCAATCAACAACTCGGACACTCAATCAACAACTGAAACACTCAATCAACAGCTCTGGCACTCAATCAACAACTCAAACACTCACTCAATCAACAGCTCGAACATCCAAGCAAATTTCGGACACATAAACAACAATTCGCATACGTAAGCAAAAACACTCAAGCAATAAACGTGAAAATACAAGAAAGACTCAGTCACACATAACTCGAACATATAAACAAAGACTCTTTCAAACATAAGCAATAAGCTCACAAATGTAAGCAGAAACGGGACACCTATGATTACGATTATAATCGTTACATATTTTAATTATAATAAATAATCTGACAGATGTCCCATATTTACTATGATTACGTGATGAGAAAAACAGATAGAAACGTCTAACTTTCACGGCTGTATAATGAGACAGGCAGACATCTCTACCACGACTGTATCATGAATTAGACAGACATCTACAAGTGCAACGACTGTATCATCAGAGAGGCGGACATCTATAAATACAATGGCTGTTATAGTCAAACAGACGGACATCTATAAATACAAAGCTGTTATAGTCAAGCAGACGGACATCTATAAATACAAAGGCTGTTATAGTCAACCAGACGGACATCTATAAATACAAAGGCTGTTATAGTCAACCAGACGGACATCTATAAATACAAAGGCTGTTATAGTCAAACAGATGGACATCTATAAATACAACGGCTGTTATAGTCATACAGACGGACATCTATAAATACAAAGGCTGCTATCGTCAGACAGATGGACATCTATAAATACAAAGGCTGCTATTGTCAGACAGACGGACATCTATAAATACAAAGGCTGCTATCGTCAGACAGATGGACATCTATAAATACAAAGGCTGCTATTGTCAGACAGACGGACATCTATAAATACAAAGGCTGCTATTGTCAGACAGACGGACATCTATAAATACAAAGGCTGCTATTGTCAGACAGACGGACATCTATAAATACAAAGGCTGCTATTGTCAGACAGATGGACATCTATAAATACAAAGGCTGCTATTGTCAGACAGATGGACATCTATAAATACAACGGCTGTTATCGTCAAACAGACGGACATCTATAAATTCAACGGCTGTTATAGTCAGGCAGGCGGACATCTATAAATAAAACGGCTGTTATCGTAAGACATACGGACATATAGAGAGACGTACATCTATAAATACAATGGCTATATCATCAGACAGAGGGACATCTACTATAAATACAGCGAATTACACACATACACACACACATACATATATATAACCATCACTACTCTTGCGACAGACGTATATCTCTATCGTGACTGCATCACGAGACCAATGTCTGTGAGTGGAATTTTGTAAGGCGGGGCCTAACAATTTTCAGGGCCCCTACTCTATTGATCAGTGGTTCTGTTCTTATCCACTAGGGGACCCCGGAGTCCTTTTTCTATAGGCTTGGATATGACCGACAAACACCTCTACCATGACTATATCATAAGATAGCCAGACACTTCTACCATGACTATATCATAAGATAGCCAGACACCTCTACCATGACTATAAGAAAGCCAGACATCTCTACCATGACTATATCATAAGATAGCCAGACGCCTCTATCATGACTATATCATAAGATAGCCAGACATCTCTATCATGACTATATCATAAGATATCCAGACACCTCTACCATGACTATATCATGAGATAGCCAGACATCTCTACCATGACTATATCATAAGATAGCCAGACACCTCTACCATGACTATATCATAAGATAGCCAAACGCCTCTACCACGACTATATCATAAGATAGCCAGACATCTCTACCATGACTATATCATAAGATAGCCAGACATCTCTACCATGACTATATCATAAGATAGCCAGACGCCTCTACCATGACTATATCATAAGATAGCCAGACATCTCTACCACGACTATATCATAAGATAGCCAGACGCCTCTACCACGACTATATCATAAGATAGCCAGACACCTCTACCATGACTATATCATAAGATAGCCAGACATCTCTACCATGACTATATCATAAGATAGCCAGACACCTCTACCATGCCTATATCATAAGATAGCCAGACACCTCTACCATGACTATATCATAAGATAGCCAGACACCTCTACCATGACTATATCATAAGATAGCCAGACACCTCTCATTCATTCATCATTCATTTGCATGTCCCTTGCGGAACTTTGCCCCCAAACAGCACTCCTGTAGGCCTCTCGGTTGTGAGCAAGACGGCCTGCTGCTGTTGCATCCTTTTCCAGATCGTCAACGATGTCTTGCAGCCATCTTCGTCTTGGTCTTCCTCTTTTTCTTTTTCCCATTATGTATCCTTCCAATACGGTCTTTTCTAAATTATCATGACGTTTAATGTGTCCAAAATATTTCAGTTTTCTCTCTTTAATCCTCTTCACTAGCCAGCCTTCTTCAATATTAAGCTCTTGTAGTATAGATATATTTGTTCTTTTTTGTGTCCACGATATTTGGAGAACTCTTCTGTAGCATTTACATTCAAAGGCATTTATGTGTTTCTCAGCTGTTTTATTAAGTGTCCAGGTCTCACAGGCATATGTTGCGATGGGAAAGATGCATGCCCTTAAAAATCTTATTTTTGTGGTTCTGTCTGCTCCTCTCCACAGATTCTTTATTTGTTTTACTTTCTGAAGAGCGATAGATGTCCTCCTTTTAATTTCCCTCATTGTATCTCCATTATTAGTTAGTAGCGATCCAAGATATTCAAAACTCTCCACTTCTTCCAGTTTTTCCTCATTGATACATATTTCAGTTGCCTTGTTTGTTTTGTCAGTTGTCATCAATTTAGTTTTCTTTGCATTAAGATAGAGGTTCTGCTCTTCGCTGTTCTTGCGGACTGACATAATTAGTTTTTCCATTCCTTTTTGTGTTGTGGACAGCAATACTGTGTCATCAGCATATCTAATCTCTGGTATTTCATAACCTCCAACTGTTATGGCATCGTAATATTCTTTGTCTACATCTTCTCTAACATTCCTCATTATATTTTCAGTATACAAGTTAAATAAGTAGGGTGACAATATGCACCCCTGACGGACACCTCTACTATGACTATATCATGAGATAGCCAGACACCTCTACCATGACTATATCATGAGATAGCCAGACGCCTCTACCATGACTATATCATGATATAGCCAGACACCTCTACCTTGACTATATCATGAGATGGCCAGGCATCTCTACCATGACTATACCATGAGATAGCCAGACACCTCTAACTACCATGACTACTATATCATAAGATAGCCAGACATCTCTACCATGACTATATCATGAGACAGTCAGGTATCTCTAACTACCACGGTTATATCTGATTCCGCAGAGGTGTGCAATTCAAATAATGTAATCAAGTGTGAATAACTTCACTTTAGAAACAAACTATTCACCTTACAAACAAACTATCACTCACTTTAACTATGCTTAACAACGTCTATTTTAAGACATAACCTGTTACCTCTCAATCCCATTTTATGCAAGTTCTATTCTGCTTTTTTTTTTCTTTAAAGGATAGGGAAGGGTCCAGGTCATGATGACTTCTCACACTTTATTCAGACCTACCAGACAAGAAGATATTTGTCACTGAGACCCAAACAGCCACATAACACCTCAGATCATCAGATTACCCCTATTTTAATTTTTTTTCTAGTTGAAGTGTGTTGATCCTTGCAATTCATGGCCTTCTTCTTCTACTTCTTCTTCTTCGTTTCATTATTTACTTGCTTGTAATTATATGCCTCCATAAAATAACCAGCACTCTCTCAACACGTGACTCGCCAACCATCAAGTACTAAAATGACATAGTTAGAAAAGCAACTTGTTAGATATTGTTAGAAATTATTTTAATGTCTGTTTAAAAAACATATGTTAGAAGATCTGTATTTACAATGTATTTTTGTTTATGTATATGTCTGCGTATGTATGTGTGCGTGAGTGCTACTTTATTAGGTTAATTACTTCTTCTCTTTTACTTTGAATGTAGTAGTTAAATCTTACACTCTTTTGATATGTTTTTTCCTAATTTAATTTGTATTTTTGTACTAAATCAAGTGTGTGGGAAGAATGAAAGATGGAGTGATGAAGGGCAGAATGTAAGACGGGCCTGCGTGCCCAATTCTTTACCCTTGAATAATAAAGATTATTCATTCATTCATTCGTCTTCTTCTTCTTCTTGGAACTGCGTGCCGGTGTTGTGAAAGAACAGCATCGTGTCGGACTGGGAGCGGGTTAAGTCCCTGCGTGGAGCCAAAAAGTAGGGGGGGGGGTGTGCAATACTTCTTTATCAGAGTCCACTGCCATGGGGACTAAGACGATCCCTTTCCCGTTAACCGGGCTTGTTGCTGGGTGTACCAACCAAGAAATGGGAGAGGGTCTTGGTCAGCTATGAGTCTCTGACTGCCAAATCGCACCGCATCTTTGCCTCCCCCTCTTCCCCCCCCCCCCCCCACACACACGGCTTGATTCAAAATGCCCTATTGACAAAGAAGAAGAATTCAGAGCAATGCTTCTCATACTGTGGGTTCCTGCAACACCAATGGTTCTCAAAAGATAATCTATTGCAATCCCACAGGAATGAAAAGTGGTACATATTAGGGTGAACTGTACTCTAATCTAGTTTTACATGCAGAAACTGTAACTTTTAGTTGTGTTGTGTGATATAACTGAGCATGTACAAATCTTAACTGAGTGTCATGTTCAAGAAAACAAAAAATGTTGAGAAGCATAACAGTAATAAATATATGATACGCAATCGTAGCACAATGTTGATAATATCTGTATGGAACCAGCTTGAGTTTGGATACTCTTTGAGCATGTACGAGCAATTCAAACAGAAGAGTCGCTCGCTCAAAATGGGGCCAAGAATATTGGCACGGGTGTGTTTATAGTCGCTCCTTGTCACGTGGGAGATAAGGTGTGGAGATCTGTCGGTAGGGCAGGCTGTTTGGGAGCTGTAGTGACACTCCTTGCAAGCGTGTAGTAACTAGTAAGAAGTCGGCCATAACAGCAACATGCAATTGAAGTTATCCATACAGAGTTGTACAATAAATGTTGACGACACTACACCACAGACTGGCTGATTAAAACAGCGACATTAGTGAAATGGACAAGACTGGCTGATTAAAACAGCGACATTAGTGAAATGGACAAGATTGACTGATTAAAACAGCGACATTAGTGAAATAGACAAGACTGGCTGATTAAAACAGCGACATTAGTGAAATGGACAAGATTGGCTGATTAAAACAGCGACATTAGTGAAATAGTGGATAAATATGGGGGAACGGAAAAGGATGTTAAAGCTAGAATAACCAAGGCTAGGACACCATTTATCCAAATTAACAAAATATGGCCATCTAAGAACATCAAAACAAGAACCAAACTTAGGCTTTTTAATACAAAAGTAAAGACTGTCCTGCTATATGGTTCAGAGACAATACAACAGGGGATATAAACATTCATGAACTACTGTTTGAGAAGGATTTTAAACATTAAATGGCAGGACAAGATCAAGAACGAGGAGGTCTGGGAAATGGTAGGACAAGAACCTATGAACCTACAAATCATGTCTAGGAAGTGGAGGTGGATTGGCCACACTCTGAGGAAACCCGACACCAGCATAGCAAGACAGGTACTGACATGGGATCCTCAAGGAAATAGAAAACGAGGAAGAACTAGACTTAC
The DNA here is from genome assembly GCA_009760885.1 of Achatina immaculata. Taxonomy (NCBI): domain Eukaryota; kingdom Metazoa; phylum Mollusca; class Gastropoda; order Stylommatophora; family Achatinidae; genus Lissachatina; species Lissachatina immaculata. Next base: position 5,368,481 of record CM019721.1, read on the forward strand.
TTGGAGAAGAGAAATTATGACAGTGCTCAGAGACAAGGGATACACATGGAAGGAAGCAGAGAATAATTCCAAGAACAGGGATGACTGGAGAGAGCCTTAATCCGTGGCCTATGCTCTCAAGGAAGTGAAAGGTGATGAAGATGATGATGATGATGATGATGATGATGATGATGATAATTAGTGAGATATACAAGATTGGCTGATAAAACAGCAACATTAGTGAATAGACAAAATACAACAGTTTGTCACTTATTATCATCGTTATGTGCCGTGCCTGAAGGTGTAGCATGGCCTTGTAAGTAATGATTATAGTTATTATTATTATTATTAATGAATATGGTTATGAAAATATACCGTGAAGAAAATAGTAACATAGAATAGCGACAGAGAAATGTAAGTAGGTCGAAAAAAAAGGAAGAGAAAGGTATACAACTTCCATGACACTAGAATAGGAAGCGGACAAAAGTAAACAGTAGAAACAGTGAATAGAAAAAGACGAGACTCAGTGACGCTGACCCATATGGAAGACAAAGGAAGGACGCCAGAAAGTAGGATGGTCCAGTGATAACAAAGCAGTGACTGGACGTTGACACGTGTAAACAAAATAGACAAGACGAATAGAAAAGGCAGACACAACAAACAAAAAAAAAAGAACGAGGAAGAAGAAGAGACAGGGGAGAGAGCCCGAAGACGGAAGAGCAGACAATAAGAACGAGGAACAGAACGAAGAAGGAAGAAGAAGTAGAGGAGAGGAAACAGAGGACGGAGCCCTGAAGATGGAAGAACAGACAATCTAAAACCAAGAGCGAAGAAGAACCAAGAGGGGGAACAAGGAAGAAAAAGAGAAAGAGGAGGGAGCCCGAAGACGGAAGAACAGACAATAAGAAAGAGGAAGAACGAACCAAACATGAAGAAGAACCAAGAAGGAAGAAGAAGTAGAGGAGATAGAGGACAGAGCCCCGAAAAAGGACGGTCAGTGAACTGAGACTGGTCCAGAGAAGAGAAGAAGAGAAGGACAGACAATCAGAGAAGAACAGCAGAAGGAGAACACACACGAGAGAGAAAGAAGACGTAGGTAACGACAGTTGGAATAGATGGACAATTAGAGCAATAGATACTCAGGAAAAGCAGTCTTGCAGAAGTAATTTTAGGACAGATTGAAGATGTGTTTCAAGTGATTCAAGTGATTATGAATATTTGTTACTTTGAAACTTCGAGTACAGTGATTTAATCGTGTAACTGATTGACCACGTGATGCATATCGAGTATAGTACAGAGTTTAGAATTGTCCTCTTATCAAATGTGTAGAACATTGTGAAGTTGAGAACATTGAGAAATGCTGCATGTAGAATATGATAGTTTGATATTGATGTGTTTCAACGACGAAACTAACGAAGATTATGTCATACTGCATCTTAGTACAAGTGATGTTGTGAATTCAAAGTCGAATATCTTATTTGTCAGAATTAAATGAAATAAGTAGAGAACAGCATCGGACTTCCTGTGATTTAGTGAAGTGTAATGTTTGTGAAACCTAATCTAAAACAACAGAAATCTGGATGTGTGAGAAGATAAAGTCGGTATTAATAAAGAACATCTTCTTTAGTCAGAAATGTATCATTAACAACTTGAAAATGTCATAAAGGCATCGGTGAAAATACCTCTCAACAATTTCCTATCTTTTCACGTTTTCGTTCAGTTCTCTTGTGCTTCTCCCAAGCCATTTTGTCAAGCCATCTACGAATTTCTCTCTTGATCCACCTCTCCCTTTCCTGCCTCCATTTTTCCCTGTTGTCACGATATTTTCTATCCCTCTTCTTCTCAGTTTATGGCCAATGAACCTAAACTGTGTCCCAGTAGTGTGTTTATTAAGGTTCGTTTCTCGCTGGCTTCTCTTAGGCACTCTTCATTTGTTATTTTAGCTGTCTTAACAATCTTCGTGGAAACATTTCAGATGCCTCTAATGGTCTGGTTGTTGTTGTTGTTGTTGTTGTTGTTGTTGTTGTTGTTGTTGTTGTTGTTGTTGTTGTTGTTGTTAATAATGACCACGATTCGCTCCCATATTGTAATACTGGCTCGATGTAGCACTTCAAGACTCTTTTACTATGATCTTTTGACAAAGATGGACTGCACGAAATGATTTTCATTTTTTTTAAGTGTGTGACATACAAGATTCTTATGCTAAAGTTTGAACTATAAACTAACCATTTAACCATAGACTAACCTACTGATAGCTGAAATCATAAACTAACCATTTAATCATAAACTAACCTACTGATAGCTTGAATCATAAACTAGCCATTTAATCATAGACTAACCTACTGATAGATTGAATCATAAACTAGCCATTTAACCATAGACTAACCTACTGATAGCTTGAATCATAAACTAACCATTTAACCATAGACTAGCCTACTAATAGCTTGAATCATAAACTAGCCATTTAACCATAGACTAACCTACTGATAGCTTGAAGCATAAATTAACCATTTAATCATAGACTAGCATACTGATTGCTCTAAAACGGAGATGAACAAAGAGACCGGTTAGGTCCCCTGGTATACACATAAGAACCAAATTCTTGGGGTTTTTATATACATGCGCTTGTATTCCACGTGCGAACTCGCTACTATATCGTGTTTTGTTACATACAATGACAACATGTCAGTTTGTTTGTAAGCTCGTTTGTTGAACCTCTTTCATTGTTTGCACTCATCTTTTGAAGCTCTTTTCATTTAACGAGGTGTTGGCCTTGATAGTTTCGTGGAGAGAAACTAAAAAAAGAGCAACAATGACTATCTACAACAATGATGTGATTTAGCGATGTTTCAATGATCATCAAAGAGTGTATTTTATTCGTATCCAAAACCTTGCGTAAGATGTGTATAAAATTGTTGTGCAAGATTCGCTTTCGAAGCATATATTGGATTTCTTTTTGGTTGGTGTTCGAAATAGAAGTTAAGACTCGTCTAAGTACGTATTAGTACTTTTGTTGAAATTGAATTGACAATATTAGATTCGTTTTAAGTTTAGATTAGCTTTCAGTAGTTATATTATCTTCTGTTGTTAGATTAGCTTTCAGTAGTTATATTATCTTCTGTTGTTAGATTAGCTTTCAGTAGTTATATTATCTTCTGTTGTTAGATTAGCTTCCAGTAGTTATATTATCTTCTGTTGTTAGATTAGCTTTCAGCTTCTCATCGTGTTAGATTATCTTATACTGTTAAATTAGCTTCCAGTAATTAGATCAGACAGAGATGAACAAAAAACAACCTGTCTCATGGTTGATCAGAAAAAGAAGATGGACATATGTCGGTCATGTGATGAGAAGAAACAGTCAGAGAATCCCAAAACAAACTATCGAATGGAATACAACAGGCCGATGAAAAAGAGGTCGACCACGTGAAACTCTAAAGAGGACATTGTTAAGAGAAGGCAATTTAGTGGGCATAACATCCCTTGATGAGATTGAGAAACTCGCCGAAGACAGACTTGGCGAACTACCATGCGGGCCCTATGTGACGTTTAGCGGCACGGGAAGGATGTAAGATGTAAGAATTAGATCATGTTCTTGCTGTTAGCTTCTAGTTCTTGGGCTGTCAACATTTTGTACCGTGCACATCTTTTTCTTACTATGACAATGCGGCATGAAGAGACAAGATCTGAGAAACTTGGCTGAGATCTTGAGATCAACCACTTGTTGATAAGCAATGACCATACAAACATAGAAGTTCTACCATACATAAATCTACGTTACACGCCTCCTCTCATCCTGAAACTTGCAAGAATTCAATCCGGCATTCTCAGCTCTTCCGTCTTTGCCACTTATGCCAGAATAACTTGGACACTATGGGTCAATCCACCAAATTATCATAATTCTTTTCCTCATCGCCACTATCCTGAAAAATTCCTTCGGAAAGCCTTCAACCGTATCCAGAAAAGGAGTCGCAAAGAGATGTTCAGAAGCCCCCCTCCCCCTCCTCCAAAAACACAGCGACTTCATCCCATATAGTTCATTAGTGCTTCCTTTCCATCAACATGGCCAAATGTTAAGACAATCCCCTGCCGCAATCTTCCACTGCTACAGCTCGACCGTGACATTCGAAATATCTTAATTTACCCCCCCCCCCCCCCCCCCAAAAAAAAAAAAAAAATTAGCTTACGAACAGGAATCAAACTTGAAGGATGAACCCCCCCCCCCCCTTTTTCCAATCCTTAGCTGCCTTACCCATAATCCCGGCTTTGTCGGAACTAGAAAGTGCAGCCGCCCTGAGTCACACGGCCTGCAGCCTAGGAAAAGAAACTGATTACTTTTCCCAAAGCTCTTCTTACACTTCCTCAAGTATTCACATGTGAGTCCTGCAGCGTAATATACAGTATGCCACTCTGTGCAAAAAAGGTGTAAAATAACTTACGGTATTTACTTGAATAACCCCCTCCCCCGGCGTTTATTCATAAAACTGTGGTCATTATTCTGCGTTTATTTGAGACCGGCGTCTAATCAAAGCAGGCGTTTATTTGCAAAATGCCAATTACGGTTCTGTGGCTTCGGTATTAGCCATTACCGTACGTCTTTCCATAAAAAAGACAGAGACGATATACTGACCCGGCGTTTATTTGGGGCATGCGTTTATTCGAAACATTACTTATTTTTTTCTCCCCCCTCCCTCTTTTCCCGTACCCGGCCTTTAATCAAGGAAATACGATAACTTTAGTGAGACCGGTCTTAGATTAAGTGACCGCATGCAGAAACATCTTTATGATATCTCCCAGCGTGGTTCCAAGCCAGTCTCTAATTATTTCAACGGCCCCAACCACAGAGACAAGTCTGGTTTCCTTAGTAACTACCATTAAACAGTGTCACTCTGATGACAGAAGCCGCCTGGCGTTCGAAAACCCCCTACATACAGGAATATGGGACGTTGGAACTACATTGGTTGAATTCGAAATTCACCTACACCTTTCCTTTCTCCACAATAATATTTCCCTGTAGTAAGTTCCCATCTAGTCTTTCCTCACTTGCTACTGATATCCCAGGACCTTCACTGCACTCTATTACAAACCCTGTACTGCAATCACATTCATCTTTTCCATCCAACCTTTTCTCGGCTTGACAGCCGTTCTATCTATCTATCTATCTATCTATCTATCTATCTATCTCTATCTATCTATCTATCTATCTATCTATCTATCTATCTATCTATCTATCTATCTATCTATCTATCTATCTGTCTGTCTGTCTGTCCCCTCTTTCCTTACTCCCTCTTTACTACCAACCAATAGGTTCCGCACCACACCTCACAAGTCTTCATTCAAACACTCACAAAACTTCATCACACATTCAGGCGCAGCTTCTTGCAAGAGACAGCTTTTGTTCTATTATTTTGTTTTCCATTCTTATCAGTTGTATATCACTGATGCTAATTGATATTTTCTCTTCTTTTCCTATGTATTTGTACAAGGTGTAAAGCAACTGTGTGCTCGTTAATGTAATAACGTTGTTCCTACTTTTGTCTTAAATAATCTAAACATAGAAGATACTCTTGAAGTGACTGAAGTAGTCGCTTCTGGCTCGAGTAAAGATGTACCAACAACCATCCAGGTCTTGGCTTTGTGACGGAAGGTTTAACTTTTTTTTCGTGGTCACGTGGTATAACTTCTCCACTTGCTTTAACCCCTTTCATTGAGTGCAGAATTGTGCCCTCGCCCTGGCTTGTGGCTGTAGGGCGGAGACAAGACTAAACCACAAACAGGAAGCCAGCGCGGACCATTTACTTTCACGGATAGCAGTCAATGGTTTATAAATATGGAGGACGAGCACAGATATTTCCCGGCACCCACGCAAGACTGCGGATTATCTTCAAGCAAAAACGCCCATCGTTATCATCCTGTGTTAGCCGGAGCGGGTCAGTCACGATTTCTGACTCCGTCGTCTATAAGTAGAGGTAAGCAAAAGTTCATCAACACTCAGTCGTTTCGCACGCTGACGACCAACCTGTGCATAAGCTCCGACCAGCCCTCGCTCGCTGTCCTCGCCGATGATAACAAAGCAGGATGTTATAATGTATGCAGTGCTATAAATCCCTCACATTCTATACTGCCCGAAGGTGAATATTTCCAGGGAAGTGGAAATTACAGTCAGCCCGTGTTCACAAGTCCCGCTTGTGACTCCCCTACAAGTCTGATGTCACCGCCTGCTCTTGAAGCTTCCAATTCATCAGATATAGTTCCTGCTGTTCGCATACATCCAGAACCTGGTTACGAGCCAGCAGATACTTATCACCAAATGGGAAGTTTGTCGAGGGAAATAAGTCATAGTTTTGACAAAGCTGATGGTTTGAGTTTCTGTTTCGGGAACGCCATGCTTAAACATGGTGATGCAGCGAGCAGAATCGTCAATAACTTTCCTCATATGTCCGCTCTTGAAAGCAAGAATTCGCCAACATCTACAGCGAGATGTTCAAACCGAGATAATGACCTCCTCACCTCTTATGACAAACACATCATGCCAACAGCTTTAAATCTTAATTCAGATCTCACAGAGAGATGTCATTTGAACTCATACCAGATACCCGATTACCAAACATCTGTTAATCAAGATTTAAATGCTCGTGACACTGATATTCTTACAGAAGCATCGTCCATTCAGGAGCCAATGATTTCTGACAATGACTTCTCCCTAGAATCTCTTGGTGATTCTGATGGTAATGCAGCACAGCAGTCACGGCAGTTTTTAAGTCCAACAAAAACTCTCCCAACTTTTCGGCGTCAGCTAAGCAAAAGGAAGAGTGACAGCGTGTTCGAACCGCTTTTATCAGCATCTATGCTAGAAGGACATGATAACGACGAAGATGAATCTGAAGATGACGACGATTTTTATTCTGTGGGCAGCAGACGAAGCGACCCTTGTACTCCGACGACTCCAAAGACTCGACGTTTAGAAAAGTAAGTACATTACACCAGATACGCGGTTTGTCTTCTGCTACGTTACGCCACATATGTAGTCTATCATTTGTTACATTATATAAAGTACATGGTCTGTTTTCTCTTACACTGTGACTTGTAAAAAAAAAAAGCTCCCGTTTCTATGCCATTAAAGCAAATTGGAGTATAATGTGTTAGGCCCGTATTTTCTATGACCTTCGGCACATGAAAGTGTGTAAATTATATCATATGCTTGGTTTCTTTCTCCTCCTGCATTATATCAAATATGTGAACCATTTTCTGCTACATTATATATCCAATGTGTGGGTTATTATTTATTACATTATATCAAGTATGTGGTCAGCCTTTTGTTACATTATATCAAATACGTAAGCCATCTTCCATTACATTATATAAGGTACGTGGTTTGTCTTCTGCTACATTATATTAAACATATGGGCTATCCTCTGTTACATTAGTAATCTGTGGGCTATATTCCTTTTTTTGTATATTATATAAGATATGTAGGTTCTTTTCTGCTACAGTATACATTAAACATGTGGTTCTGTTTATTATGCACAAAAAGCAATGTGAGCACAGACTCAGATAATAAAACTCTTACCCACACTCTCATCTACAACTTCTGTAACTCCTACCTACACTCTCATCTACAACTTTTGTAACTCTTATCTACACTCTCATCTACAACTTCTGTAACTCTTACCCACACTCTCATCTACAACTTCTGTAACTCTTACCCACATTTCCATCTACAACTTCTGTAACTCTTACCCACATTTCCATCTACACCATCTGTTACTCTTACCCACACTCTCAGCTACAGCTTCTGTCACTCTTACCCACATTCTTAGCTACAACTCCTGTAACTCTTACCCACATTCTTAGCTACAACTCCTGTAACTCTTACCCACACCCTGTAACTATTTCCGATACTCTTAGTTACAGCTTCTGTATCTCTTACCCACACCCTGTAACTATTTCCGATACTCTTAGTTACAGCTTCTGTATCTCTTACCCACACTCTTAGAAACAACTCCTGTACTCTTACCCACACTCTTAGAAACAACTCCTGTACTCTTACCCACACTCTTAGATACAACTTCTGTACTCTTACCCACACTCTCAGCTAAAACTTCTGTAACTCTTACTCACATTCTTAGCTGCAACTCGCGTAACTCTTACCCACACTCTCAGCTAAAATGCCTGTCACTTTTACACAGACTGTCAGTTACAACTCCTGTAACTGTTACCCACACTCTCAGCTACACCTTCTGTCACTCTTACCCACACTCAGCTACAACTTCTGTACCTCTTACCCACACTCAGCTACAACTTCTGTACCTCTTACCCACACTCAGCTACAACTTCTGTCACTCTTACCCACACTCTTAGCTACAACTTCTGTAACTCTTACCCACACTCAGCTACAACTTCTGTAACTCTTACCCACACTCTAAACTACAATTTTCGTCACTCTTACCCATACCCTCAGCTACAATTCTCTCAGCTAAAACTTCTGTAATTTTTACCCACACTCTTAGCTACAACTTCTGTCACTCTTACCCACACTCTCAGCTACAACTTCTGTAACTCTTACCCACATTCTCGGCTGCAACTTCTGTAATTCTTACCCACATTCTTAACTACAATTTCTGTAATTCTTACCCACACTCTCAGCTACAACTGCTGTAACTCTTACCCACACTCTCGGCTGCAACTTCTGTAATTCTTACCCACACTCTTAGCTACAACTTCTGTCACTTTTACCCACACTCTCAGCTACAACTTCTGTAACTCTTACCCACACTCTCGGCTACAATTTCTGTAATTCTTACCCACATTCTTAACTCCAACTTCTGTAATTCTTACCCACACTCTCAGCTACAACTGCTGTAACTCTTACCCACACTCTCGGCTGCAACTTCTGTAATTCTTACCCACATTCTTAGCTAAAACTTCTGTAATTTTTACCCACACTCTTAGCTACAACTTCTGTCACTCTTACCCACACTCTCAGCTACAACTTCTGTAACTCTTACCCACATTCTCGGCTGCAACTTCTGTAATTCTTACCCACATTCTTAACTACAATTTCTGTAATTCTTACCCACACTCTCAGCTACAACTGCTGTAACTCTTACCCACACTCTCGGCTGCAACTTCTGTAATTCTTACCCACACTCTTAGCTACAACTTCTGTCACTTTTACCCACACTCTCAGCTACAACTTCTGTAACTCTTACCCACACTCTCGGCTACAATTTCTGTAATTCTTACCCACATTCTTAACTCCAACTTCTGTAATTCTTACCCACACTCTCAGCTACAACTGCTGTAACTCTTACCCACACTCTCGGCTGCAACTTCTGTAATTCTTACCCACATTCTTAGCTACAACTTCTGTAATTCTTACCCACACTCTTAGCTACAACTTCTGTCACTCTTACCCACACTCTCAGCTACAACTTCTATAATTCTTACCCACATTCTTAGCTACAACTTCTGTAATTCTTACCCACATTCTTAACTACAACTTCTGTAACTTTTACCCACACAAGCTAAACGATGCTAGTCAAACAAGAGCACACCAGAAAAATGTATTTCACATTCTCGCACAATCATTAGACTAACAAAATACACAACATAACATCATTACTGAGTCATTCTATTATGCATACGGACAACATTACACTTGTCTAAATTCTTTTGCTATGAGCAAATTATATGCATTAACTCTTTCACTCTTGAATTAATTTCTAATCTCTGTCACAACAAATTTTGATGAGAAATTTTTTGGCAGAAAAAAGAACTGGAAGGGAGTTACTCTGCAGTTGACGGAAAGTGGGAGGGGGGAAGAGGGCGGGGGGTGTTTAGTTAGAAATGTGGGACGTTTAATTACATTTAGACTTTGCCTGAATATCTCTCCGAGCATTGATTCGTCTAGATGTTGCAAATATACCAACCCTGCCAGTGTTGTTCGGGATTGAAAGGGTTAAAGATGGTCGCTGTCCATATCAAAGAAATACTAAGTTTGGTATAGATCTGCTTCTGCCTATAATTCGTTTGCTGCGTGTGTGACATGTAGCATTGGAGAGAGTTTTACATCTAATATTTGATAACAATTTTATGTGCAAGGTTTAATGGTGGTTTGCATGGCATATATGAAGGAGTTTTACATGTGTATGTGTGTGAGTGAGTGAGAGATAGAGAGAGAGGAGGAGAGATTTCTAACCTGACGTATTACTAAAGAATGCGAGAACGTGTGACGTGTAACGCTAGAAGGTTCCAGCATTCCTTGACTTTAGGTGTCAGTTGCGTGACGTAATTCGATCTCTAATAGGTGAAATAACTTCTAGTCGGATGTCACGTGACCAACTCTACCCTTAAATGACGTATACAAACTAAATACCGAAAGATTACAATAATGATTTTTTTTTCCCCCCTTTTAAGCGCCGACAATACAACCACACATTTCTACGCCGTTATATGGCGTGACCTGATTTTTTTAAAAAAGGTCTCTTCGAACCAGTTACATATGACGTCTATTGAACGTTCTGGTCGGGCCAGGTTCGGTGCTAACTCGCATTGCTGGCAGTTGACGTCAGACGTAGGGCTGTGCAGCCGTCAGAAACTTCCAGGCAGTTCTAGTTGTGTTTGGTTATATCAGGAATGTTCAAATGGCTGCCCACGGGCCTCGTATCGCCCGTGAGACCTTCGCGGCCCGCAAGATTATTATGAAAGTGTAGTTTATTTGATGACAATTAATGTTTCTTCTTCATAACACGTAAAGATATTTTCAAAAGACTTGATCACATATCTCTGTTTGATCTCGGTAGATCCCACATCCCATTAGATCACATGTTATTGTATTATCCCGTTATATCACATTTTACTCTCTCTCTCTCTCTCTCTCTCTCTCTCTCTCTCTCTCTCTAAAACGTAATACGCTCTTCAAAAATAAAACAACTAAAGAATCTGTGGAGAGGAACAGACAGAACTACAAAAATAAGGTTTTTAAAGGCATGCATCTTTCCCATTGCAACATATGCCTGTGAGACCTGGACACTTAACAAAACAGCTGAGAAACACATAAATGCATTTGAATGTAAATGCTAACAAGAGTTCTTCAAATATCATTGGCACAGAAAAGAACAAATATATTCATACTACAAGAACTTAACACTGAAGAAGTCTGGCTAGTAAAGAGGATTAAACAAAGAAAACTTAAATATTTTGGACACATTAAACATCATGATAAACTAGAGGAGACCGTTCTTGGAAGGGTACATAATGGAAAAAAGAAAGAGAGGAAGATCAAGGCGAAGATGGCTGCAAGACATCGTTGATAATCCACAGATGGACGCATCAGCAGCAGGCCATCTTGCACACAACCGAGAGGCCTACAGGAGTGCTGTTAATGAGGCAAAGTTCCGCAAGGGACATGCAAATGACTGACTGAATACGTCTTAAATGCCAATGATTATTATGTATGTTTTATATTACACGTTTACCGAAACATTATACGTCTTGTCTCCCCATCAACTCATTTAAAATATGCGTACTAATGTGCTCATAAAACGCTCAAACATTCTTCACTTATATACACAAGCCGATTCAACAGAAGACTGGTCTGCGCTCGTTACAACATCTGCGTTTATGCTGTCACGTAAACATTTTTGAATGGGAGTCTGATCTCTTATCTTATATCCTTCCCGTGCCGTTAAACGTCACATAGGGCTCGCAAGGTAGTTCGTCCATTTTTCCTGTCTTTGGCGAGTCTTTCAACCTTATCAAGGGATTGTATGCCTGTTAATTTGGCCTCTCTTAACAGTGTCCTCTTCAGAGTTTCACGTGGTCTGCCTCTTTCTATCTGGCCTGTTGTGTTCCACTTGATAGCTTGTTTTGGGATTCTCTGATCGTTTCTTCTCATCATGTGACCAACATATGTCCATCTCCTTTTCCTGATCACCCATGAGAATGATTGTTGTTCAGTCATCTGTCTTATCTCTGCATTGTTCTTGAATTCGTTCCACTTGATGACGATTATTTTCCTTAGGCATTTGTTTTCAAAAGAGCCTAATTTCTTGTCTATTTCTTTAGTTGTTTTCCAGCTTTTGCATGCATAAATGAGGGTGGATATTACATTTGAATTGAATAGTCTTAGCTTATAACTTTTGAATTCCATATGTTCTCAAGATTCTTGAAGATCGGTGCTGCTTTTGCAGTTCTAATTCTAACTTCCTTTCTGGTGTCACCATCCTGGTCTATGTAGCTGCCAGGATATGCAAACTGATTGACTTCTTCAATGTCTGTCTCTTCTACGTGTATTTTTCCATTTTGATTAATGGGAATTTTCATTATTTTTGTTTTGTCCTTGTTAATTTCAAGTCCTATTTTGCTCATCTCTACACCATGGGAATTATGAAATTATAAAATTCATTAGAAATGAAGGAACAAATTGGTAAAAATAAAATAGTTATAGCTGAGAACATGATAAAAATAACCAAATTTAATAACATATTCTCTAAAGAGAATAAATTGTTCCCTCAAGCTTAGGTACGAATCTTTCACAAATGCAGCATTTCGTCAGGTTTCCAGCATGGCCGTTGAACTTCTTTGTAGGGATCTATGGTCTGGCCAGGTCCTTTGCCTGAGTGGGTTCTGAAGCAGGCAACTCATGTGATATGGTGTATGTTGCTTTTAGCTGCAGTCTCATGGGTAATGAAAATTGGCCTCAGCTTCTGGTATAGATAATGTCTCAGCCTTCACTGTCCTGTTCTCATTCGTCATATGAGAGTTTATAGTATTTATTAATTGTTTTTGTAATGAGAAGAAGAAGAAGAAGAAGAGTGGAAGCTTTTCGGTGTATTAAGTCCTCAGCCCCTGCTCACATTTAAGAAGAAGAAAATGTTATACATATATGTTTACCATGTACAACTAGGGGTATCCATAACATTTTAGGATTTGTGAACTAAATGATGGGAACTCGTTCTCTGAATATTTTTGTTGTTGTTCTTGGAAATTGTTTTAGATTAAAACTTTTGTTTTCAGGAATTCTGTCTCTAACTTCTCGTATGTAGAGTAAATCATGTTACTGACATTTTTAAAAGTCTTCTTCTTCTTACATCTTACATGCTTCCCGTGCCGTCATGTGTCACATAGGCTCGCAGAGTGTCTCACAGTGAGTCTTTATTCTCGGGGAGCCTCTCAATCTCATTAAAGGATTTGATGCCAATCATTCTTTTGCTTCGCTGTGAGTGTCCGTGACAAGTAGGTTTTGGCCACCCCTAGAGTCACCCCTGGATAGGTCCCAGAGTGAGGCTGCTGGTTCACGCCCAACCCCTAACCTTGAGGATCGGTGTCTCACCCCTTCCTCTCAGGCCCGTCCAGCTTGGTTGAACCTGCCAGAGACACTATGCCCCGCTGACATAGCTGTTGGGATTTTACTAGCTCTTGCTGGTGCCTGATATGATGTAGATGGCAGCTTCAACAATGTGGCGCAGGTGGTATGGCATAGCGACATTTGACAGTGCAACTGGAAGTCTGTATTCGTCGAAAAGCTGAGAACCCTCTGGTTTAAGAGAGGGGAAAGAAACGGACTGAGAGCATCTTCCTTGCCATTAAACATAACGTTTCAGATTTACATTACACCATTTCGTTACAAGATCAGTCATAAAACAGTAGTCCGTATTAGTGCGATCATGTTACGAGTAGTCAACACAAGGCAGCTGTTTGACAAAAAATGGTCACGGATTTATTTATCATATTTATGCGTAACGCTTAATATGTGAAGGAAAGGGGGCGAACTTTATTTTTTCCATTTTTAAAGTGCAAAGAATTGGTCATTCAGGCCCGTCAAACATTCTGCCTTTTATCATACAACTTCGTGTATCAGATACTAGACTGTGTTGCGCGGATTCTACAACTCGCAAAATGATCGAGATACACACGAGAACTAGGTGGATGAAGTACGTGGTAGCAACATTTATCCGGCGCTTTTTGAACGGCAGATAGTTCTTGTAGTTAAGGACTGCAGTTATTTGTATTTGTAAATTAACTGTCACTGTTTATTTGTGCAATCTCCCTGTAACTGCGAGCTGTTGTTCTTCGCAGCCGATGCTGTAGAGGTTTTGAGGCACAGCATCGTATCAGCGTGGGAGCGGGTTATGGCAGCTACTTTTTCAATCTCGGAGTACAGCTGAAAAGCAAGGGGTGTACAGTGCTTCTTTAGCAGACTCCACCACCATGGGGACTATGGAGATCCCTGCCCCGTTAGCCAGGCTAGGCCTGTTACCGGGATTACCACGGAGAGGTGGAACAGGATCTTGGTCAGCTATGGTTCGCTGATTGCCCCATGGGACAGACGTCTTCACCGAAATCGTATACTGTCGCTAGAACTGTGAAATGTGTGTAGTGGAATTTCTTTCTGTGTTCTTTCTCCTTCCCATATTTTGTTTTAAGCATAAAGATAGATAAGGGTACAGATAGTCCCATAGCAAATGCCGTAGGGGATGAAGCGTTAGAGACTTCATTATGCTGGGCCATCAGCGTTTGAGGTAGGGTGGCCAGTTCCTTTTCTCGCTGCTTTTCCTTCCCAGATTTTCTCTGGTACCCATTTTACGAGGCTGGGTCGACCTCCATACCGAAAAGTATACATAAAGAAAATTATATTTTTGGCCCGTGTTTGTTCTAGTGAGATACTGTCGCTTCTTCATCGCCGGAAACATCCACTTGGATTGTTGAAAGGATGGGTCTTTCCCATTTCGTCTCTCTGCAGAAAACACTAACAGGATTGGACATCTCCGAGATGCAACGAGAAAGTACAAGTATTTTTAGCGTTTAGCGTGAAAATGTCATCTTTCCGGTTAAAGTTAATTTTGTATTTCGGAAAAAAGAAGTGATGGTTCTTGTTTTGATATTCAGTTTTTTTTTGGGTTCTTTACACCAGGGGGAAGATAAAACATCGGCCCAAGACCGTGCTGGGCGATGTAAGCGCCTACATTTTGTAAAACAGATTGATGTCTGCTAAGATGCAGATGTATTCAGTACAGGTGGCCCACGACTTACCATTTCTCGATCTTACAATGGCTGGATTTCGACATTATAACGTACATGAAACATTCTACGGCCATTGTATGAGCCGCTTCACGATGAGATTTGTAGCTATCATTCCCCTCCTCTCTCTCTCTCTCTCTCTCTCTCTCTCTCTCTCTGCTCTGCTGTGCTTTGTGTTCTCACAATCGGTCTGCATGTTGCAACTGCATTAACTGTACCCAGCTCACATACAACAGAAACGAAGTGATTCCTATATACGTAGGCTATTAATTATTTGTAAGTTGACACATCAATGCCTTTGAATGTAAATGTTACAGAAGAGTCCTTCAGATATCATGGACACAAAAAAGAACCCATATATCCATACTATAAGAACTTAATATTGAAGAAGGCTGGCTAGTAAAGAGGATTAAAGAGAGAAAACTTAAATATTTTGAACACATTAAACGTCGTGATAATTTAGAGAAGACCGTCTTGGGAAAAAGAAAGAGAGAAAGACCAAGGCGAAAAAGGCTGCAAGACATCCTTGATAATCTGCGAATGGATTCATCAGCAGCAGGGCATCTTGCTTGCAACCGAGAGACCTACAGGAGAGCTGTTAGGCAGGCAATGTTCCGCAAGGGACATGCAAATGACTGACTGACTGAAGTTGACATTATGTTCTTCGACTTACGATGGTTTTTGGCTGAGTGTAACCCCCATCATATGTCAGTGGAATGCTGTACAACACCATACAACAGTCCAAATCATGTGTATCTGGATTTCACCAACTGCTTCTAAAGATTCAGTGAAATATGGATCATTCTTTATTTTAATAAACGGGGTAGGAAAGCCGATTGGTCACAAATAGTGTCACACAGGAAACACCTGGCTTTCTTGTCAATAGCATGGACGTTGTTAAGCGTAACAGATTTTAACCTTTTACCCTCGGGTTTTGGTAACCTACGTACAGGGGTTTCCAACCTGTGCGTCAGTGGCCGTTTGATGTGTGCGAGAATATACTTTCGTGAAAATTTAAAGCCAAAAAAAAAAAAATACTTTGACTATTACAGGAGTAATGTTTTAGTAATGTAAAAGAACATTTAGTAATGCATAGGACATGCAGTGAGACGAGGGAGCATTGAAAATATTATAACAACAGGAAAAATAGAGGGAAGAAGAGCCAGGGGAAGACCAAGAGAAATGATACTGGACAGTCTGACTAGATGGTGTGAGAGGAGATCACCAACTGAGCTAATGGCCTGCATGAAGGATCGGGTACTCTTTCATTCATTCTTCGGGTACTCTGGAGAAGAATAATAGCCAGTGCCTGATTATGATGATGGAAAGTTATGAATACATGATATAGAAGTAATCTAGGTGTTATAAAGAGTTGTTAAAATAGTGTTCTAGAAGTTAATATAATAGTAATCTAGGAATTCTACATACAGGATTTCATAGTGATCTAGAAATTATAATTATATATATATATATATATATATATATATATATATACTACTCAAAGGCATTTGATTGTGTACAACACCAGAAACTTTGGGAAATAATGGAAAAAATGCTGTGTCTAGACCAACAAGCAGCAGTAAGAATAAATGGTGAAACAACAACTTGGTCCGTCAGGGGTGCATATTGTCGCCTTACTTATTTAATTTGTATACTGAAAATATAATGGGTGTCGCCTTACTTATTTAACTTGTATACTGAAAATATAATGAGGAATGTTAGAGAAGATGTAGACAAAGAATATTACGATGCCATAAGAATTGGAGGTTATGAAATACCAGAGATTAGATATGCTGATGACACAGTAGTATTACTGTCCACAACTCAAAAAGGAATGGAAAAACTAATTATGTCAGTCCGTAAGAATAGTGAAGAGCAAAACTTCTATCTTAATGCGAAGAAAACTAAATTGATAACAACTGACAAAACAGACAAGGCAGCTGAAATATGTATCAATGGGGAAAAACTGGAAGAAGTCGAGAGTTTTGAATATCTTGGATCACTACTAACTAGTAATGGAGATACAATGAGGGAAATTAAAAGAAAGACATCTATCGCGCTTCAGAAAGTGAAACAAATAAAGAATCTGTGGAGGGGACCAGACAGAACCACAAAAATAAGATTTTTAAGGGCATGCATCTTTGCCATCGCAACATATGCCTGTGAGACCTGGACACTTAATAAAACAGCTGAGAAATGCATAAATTCCTTTGAATGTAAATGCTACAGAAGAGTTCTTCAAATATCATGGACATAAAAAAGAACAAATATATCTATACTACAAGAACTTAATATTGAAGAAGTCTGGCTAATAAAGAGGATTAAAGAGAGAAAACTTAAATATTTTGGACACATTAAACGTCATGACAATCTAGAGAAGACAGTCTTGGAAGGGTACATAATGAAAGAGAGGAAGACCAAAGCGAAGATGGCTGCAAGACATCGTTAACTCCTTCTGCAAATGGATGCAACAACAGCAGGCCATCTTGCTCACAACCGAGAGGCCTACAGGAGTGCTGTTTGGGAGGCAAAGTTCCGCAAGGGGCATGCAAATGAATTATATATATATATAAAGTTATAAATACAGGAATTATATATAGAGTTATAAAAACGGGATGTGATGGTAATCTACAAAGTCCTCTTCATCTTTTTAGACTATTGAGGGTTGCCGTCTTGACAGCCAATCGGAAGATGTCTCGTCGCCGCTATTTAAGCCAACTAGAACGACCCCAACAGTCCGAGACTGATTCCCCATTCACAGAGCAAATATTTGAAAGAATAGAATAATTTAAGGGCTGAAGCGAGGTTTTCATGTACAGAGTTGAACATCCCTGTTATAGTTAATGAACGACACCAACTAAATATAGATCAAGGATCAGAGGTCGAGTTAGTCATTGCTTATCCTGTTCCAACCAGTGGAGATGTATGGACTCTATTCCTGTTTTTCTTTCTTCACATTACTCTCACACTTTCGTGTTCTTTTGTCGATCCCACGTGTCGCGTTGGTGTTTCGTTGTCATGGCAAC
This sequence comes from Achatina immaculata, assembly GCA_009760885.1. Taxonomy (NCBI): domain Eukaryota; kingdom Metazoa; phylum Mollusca; class Gastropoda; order Stylommatophora; family Achatinidae; genus Lissachatina; species Lissachatina immaculata. The sequence goes on from CM019721.1 coordinate 5,386,507, forward strand.
GTTCACTCATTTATGCTCTCACCGGGGCATAACCTTGACCGTGATCTTTCCTAATTTTTGGTTGCAAACCGTGCACAATGTGGTGATAGCCTTCTTCTTCTTCTTCTATCACCCTGGGACTGTGAATTGGTGTTCTTTGCACCCAGTGCGGTGAAGATGTTGAAAGACAGCAACATATCGGACTGGGAGCGAGTTACGGCGGCCGTTGTTTCAGTCCGTGAATGAAGCTAAAAAAGCAAGAGGATGTGCAGTGCTTCTTTGACAGACTCCATCACCATGGAGACTGAGGCGATACCTGACCGGTTTAGCCAAGTTAGGCCTCTTACTAGGGGTACCAACGGAAACTAGGACAGGGTCTTGATCAGCTATGTTTCGCCAAACCCTGACGCCAACATGTCAGCTATGAGTCACTGACTGCTAAATCGGACAGCGTCACGAGGAACGAACCCACAAACCGGCTGGCCTCTCTGGGGTATAATTCTATGGGGTCTATCAGAAACAGAGGCCCAATACTAATTAAAAGCGTGAGAGATTGGAGCCCACCATGATAAACATATTGATACTGATATAACCATAGCATTTGATTACAGAAGAAATAATTCCCCATCAAAGCCGACAACTGCTTTATTATTATTATGTATGCAGGAAACTCTCTACTGTAGAGAGCGGAACAACAACAACTCCTTCAGATCATCAGAGGAAGTACCCCCCAGACAAGTGTTTCGGCCCTATTAAACTCCCGACATTCTAAGGGGTGGGGGGGGCCGGACCCCTCTGGGTCATGACTCCCAGAGGTCTTGTGAGTTGTTGCTTATTATTATCCCGGCTGAGTATCTTATATCCTTCCCGTGCCGTTAAACGTCACATAGGGCTCGCCAATTTTTCCTGTCTTCGGCGAGTCTTTCAACCTCATCAAGGGATTTTATGCCTGTTAATTTGGCCTCTCTTAACAGTGTCCTCTTCAGAGTTTCACGCGGTCTGCCTCTTTTTCTCTGGCCTGTTGTGTTCCACTTGATAGCTTGTTTTTGGGATTCTCTGATCTTTTCTTCTCATCACGTGACCAACATATGTCCATCTCCTTTTTCCTGATCACCCATGAGACTGGTTGTTGTTCAGTCATCTGTCTTATCTCTGCATTGTTCTTGAATTCGTTCCTCTTGATGCCGAGTATTTTCCTTAGGCATTTGTTTTCAAAAGAGTCTAATTTCTTGTCTTTCCGGCCTGAGTAGGCACAGACTTTATACTTCATGTAACTTGGTCCCACCATATTCCTACAGACTTCATTTCACGTAATGAAACAAATAACTGCAGACACTTTAGGCAGACAGCATGCCTCTACATTTGTCCAAACTTCTAAAATTCCTGTCTATTTTCGGCTTTAATTTGTAAAAATCCCATATTAAATTTTTCTTGTTTACGACTTCAGCAAATCTCTAATATCCATTGTACATTTGGAGAACACTTGTAAATCCATTATTGAACCTTTGATGTTCACAATCTCAGCGATGTTCACGTTATGTAGGCTGTTATTTTGACCAAATCCAGAATGTAATGTGGTCGTTTCACTCTCGCCACGCCTGGTGTAAGGTCATGTTTTTAACCTGACCTGGGGGCGTAGTAACTACACTACAGCTGTCAAGATGGCGTACAAAATAGACGTGAAACAGACATGTTAAAGAAACTTTCATAACACTTCATTCCGAATAGGTGCGTACAGCTGGGAAGTGTTGGAAAATGTACTTTTGTGGATTAAATGTAGCGAAGCAAACGGACATGGATATGTCTGACAGGTAATGTTTACAAAGACTAATGTTACTGACTTTAAGAGTTCGTTCTTCCTTTGTGCTTTAAATAAGCCAGGTAAGGTGTGTTTTAGCGGCTTTGTTACAGTTAAATAGAAAAATATAATAATTATTATTATTCTTCTTCGCCATCAAAGGAGTGTTGTTTACGTTGTTGTCACATCCGACTTCACGTGGCGTATTTTTAGAACCTTTGTTTGCCTCTTCATTTCGATCCCTGCTCACTTGGCCAAACTACAGTCTGTTGCCTTGGGTACCGTGTATTGCTCAGTTTTGATTCGTCAGTTCTAAGGCAAGAAGTCAAGCATGGGTCGCTGTCTATTAACTCATTCAGCCTGAGTTCTGCGTCTTCACGATTAATAACTCAATTTCCACAGAAATTCCCTCGTTCTGAACACGTGTTTCCGGTGTTTACGACAACTCATTATATGTTTGATTACTTATGTATTCTTGTTCCTGTTCTTATTTTGTATATGGCTGGGTTTTTTTGTGTGTTATATATAGCTGCTGCTGTTCTTTGTTATATAGCTGTTGTTCTTTTGTTACAAATTGTTCTTCTTTTGTTATATAGCTATTGTTTGTTTTTTTTGTTTTATAGCTGTTGTTGTTCAACGTTGTAATTAAAAGACCAAAAACAAAAAAAATCCAACAGACAAGGTTGCGATGATATATTTAGACACCTTTTGTGAATGCTCCTACTATGGTTAATGTTAAACCTGTACTGTGTTTAACTTCATCAAGATTATATATGGGTCTTGTTTATCGAGTCGACAGCCAAATCGACAAGTTAAACATAAAAACGGGCCAGTTTCTGGTGGCCGCAAATGCATTATGTAACTTTGAATTGTTCTTGAATGCAGATCATCTGAATTTAGGTTAGTGCGCCAGCTTGTATTCAGCAGCGGAGATCAAGAAAATTATGTAGTTAGATTTTTAGTATACTAAAATCGCGTATTTCTGAGAAAATGATTTTCAGTTGTAAAAGCCGTACTTGATTCTGGTAATGTTTGATGTGAGCTGATGAGTTTTTTTCACGACTCTTCTAATTTTCCGCTGAAGTGTCCTGCTGTTGGTGAGTGAAAGGAAGGTGTGGAAGATAGCGAAGTTGAGTGTTGGGATTTCTTACAATCATTTTAGAGAGTTTCATCGTATAGAAGGATGAGTTAAGACACAAATAGATAAAGGAATCATTTTTGGATGGATGGATGGACATACAGAAGTCCAAGAGAAAGACAGAATGATTTGTGTACGCACAACCAGATCGATAGACGGACAAAAACAAAAACAAAAAAAAGAATCAGTTTGATAGAATTACTTCTCCATAATCTTTGACATTTGTTACTTTGGCAATAGATGTACGCTGTGAAAGTTAAGAGACAGAAAAGAGATACATTACAGCGAATTTTCCTTTGGGGAAATGGTACATGATGATGATTAATATTGTTGTTGCCTACCATTTTATGAACTCTCACGCACACACCCAGTGCACACAGAACTACTTACGCTCTAGAATACTAATTAGCACGCTTCACTTCAGCTCTTGCCATTCACTTTCCGCGGGTTTCATTTCTTTGTGTTTTAACTTCCTCAAGCCACACTAAATCCACTCAAGCCACATTTGTCCACAAACTTACAGTTAGTTCTCATTCACAATCCTCTGAGATTATTTTTATTCAACCACTGTCAGAGCAGACAGATGTATTTGCTTAGATTGATCTAAATTGATCCCTAAAAGCTCTATTTCTGAATGGCTCTGTTCGGCTAATATAGTCACGTGGTCTAGACAGAAGGCATGTGTCAGAAAACGAATGCTGGTCATTTTACATCTTTGTATCGATTTTTACTTGTAAATATTACCTTCATTTTCTAGAAAATTCCGTCAGTCAGAATAACTTTTTTAAAGTAAATTAATAGAAGCAGTAACACAATTTTACTGCTAATATTTATTAAAGTAGATTATTATTATTATTATCATTATTATTATTACTTCGTCTTCGAAGGTGGTTTCTGAAGCAGGTAGATACCAGAGGTAGATGGATTTTTCAAGCATCATTTTGTCGAGCAGTTAATGTCACTGCTAATTCTCCATCGCTGGCTTTCTCTGTCCGTGACATCTTGTTATACAATTTTCTCTCTATCATTTTCTCTCTGTCTGCGTCGATCTCTTTTGCCTCTGTCCTTCCAGTTGTCACAGTAGACTTTAGCCTGCCTCACCGTAGAACATCTCCTACGAAATCGGATTGTCTTTTTTTGTGACTTTTGTTATTGCTTGTCTCATATCTCTCTCTCTCTCTCTCTCTCTCTCTCTTTCTTTCTTTCTCTCTCTCTTTCTTTCTCTCTCTCTCTCTTTCTTTCTTTCTTTCTTTCTCTCTCTCTCTTTCTTTCTCTATCTCTCATTTTTTTCTTTCTTTCTCTCTCTCTCTCTCTTTCTTTCTTTCTTTCTTTCTCTCTCTCTCTTTCTTTCTTTCTTTCTGTCTCTCTCTTTCTTCCTTTCTCTCTCTCTCTCTCTCTTTCTTTCTCTCTCTTTCTTTCTCTCTCTTTCTTTCTTTCTTTCTCTCTTTCTTTCTTTCTCTCTCTCTTTCTTTCTTTCTTTCTTTCTTTCTCTCTCTCTCTCTTTCTTTCTTTCTCTCTCTCTCTTTCTTTCTTTCTTTCTCTCTCTCTCTTACTTTCTTTCTTTCTCTCTCTCTTTCTTTCTTTCTTTCTCTCTCTCTCTTTCTTTCTTTCTCTCTCTCTCTCTTTCTTTCTTTCTCTCTCGCTCTCTCTCTTTCTTTCTTTCTTTCTTTCTTTCTCTCTCTCTTTCTTTCTCTCTCTCTCTCTTTCTTTCTTTCTTTCTTTCTCTCTCTCTCTCTTTCTTTCTTTCTTTCTCTCTCGCTCTCTCTCTCTCTTTCTTTCTTTCTCTCTCTCTCTTTCTTTCTCTCTTTCTTTCTTTCTTTCTCTCTCTCTTTCTTTCTTTCTCTCTCTCTCTCTTTCTTTCTTTCTCTCTCTCTTTCTTTCTTTCTTTCTCTCTCTCTCTCTCTTTCTTTCTTTCTCTCTCTCTCTTTCCCAGAACCTCCTCACTTGATTTCTTTTGCTGTTCGTGATATTCTTAGCATTCTTCTTCGGTAACGATACCACAGTTGTAACAGATGACTTATCGCACAAAACGATATTTCGACGATAGCCTCCTAATGACCTGCAATGTTACCCTCCTCCACGATGATCTGCGTCAGCTCCTACGTTTTTTTTTTTCCAATAGGCTGCTGTTAGTCACGACATCTGCATAACTTTAATCATTTTATCTCTAAACTGTCATCTTTTAATTTCATAAACACATTACTTTCCAAGTGTCATGAGTGGTTTTTTTTCTGTTTTATGACACAGCCAGAGGCGACGCGACTGTGTGGTGAAGTAGCTAGGGCGCTCGCCTTTAGTGTCAGTGACTGTTTTTATGACAGAAAGACAGTGACAGACAGACAGAAAGGCAAACCAACGACTGAAAAAAATATTATAAGAACGTTGAAAGAGAATAGAATAGAATAGATGTGTTATGGTGGCCCGGAGACAGCCTGTTACCCCAAAAATAGGTTTAAAAAAATAGGTCTCAGCCTTCTCGTGAGGCTATGGAAGAAAAGACATTCAGATACGATGCTGACCAGTCCAAACTCTATTGTGCAGACAAGTCAATGAAATGTAGACATTAAGACCAGGTATACCTCATGCGTCAGCAACAATGGACAAGAGATAACTTCATACAGCCACCGGAAAATTCCTTTCTGGCTAAAATGAGTCATATGTTTCCGAAAGTGTTAATTATGGGCAATCTTCCATTCCCTCGCAGTAGTTTCGAATCTGTGGACTAATCTTCGTGTAATCGGGTTTTGTGCTAACTGACATTAGATTAAAAACGGGAGTTGATGTCTCTGCTGTCATGAAAGATAAAAGCCATCTAAGTTCAAGTAGCAGTCTGTATTTGATCTTTCAACGCTCTTCAGTTCGCCAGGCAAACTGCTGCGAATCGATGACACACAACCATAGTACTTGTTACAACCACTTGGCCAGGCACGGATGAATGCTGGGAACAAGTTTGACTTTCATTGCGAGTTCAAGAGCGTGGGACATCATGTGAGATTTTACTGGGGAAAAAAAATGTAACTATCTCTAGGAGTACACAGAGGTTCTCAGCTTGGACGCTACCAACCCCTGGTGGCTGCATGTCAGAATGCCAGACCTGTCTTTTTTCTTATTGACAGAAAGTCAAAATATCTTCTTAAACTGTCGATCAGCCAACTAGCAACCACCAAAAAAAGGTGTTTTATTGACATAGTCTTTAGTTCAGTAGACACGCTGTTCTCTCGTGGCTAGACGGCTGCTCGTCCTAACGGAGTCCGTGGTTCGAATCCCAGGTAACTCTCTTGTGATTTTTCTTTCTCTCACGTCTCACTAAAGTGCTTTGTCTACGATTTTGTCGAGGTCTAATCCTACAAAACTGTGTTCCCTTACTTTATGAACGAAGTGGCGTTACGAATATAAGCCTACAAACAACTGACCAGGCAAAACGCGCTTAGACCTAATCTCCCGCTGTTAACGTCCCGCGAGGACTCACTACAAAAAAATAGGGTGTGCCGTGAAGGGAGGGGGAGTTTGAGAACCACTGACCTAAACAAATAGTACATAAAGTTGCTCGTCGTTGAATCGTTCAGAAATACAAAGAAGAGTTTCAAATAATCCTGAAGTGTCATTACATTACCAAGAGGAATGCTCTTGTTGGCGCTGTGTACGCATTGTGACTTTGTTTCTGTTTATTGCCAGTTTCATCGTTTTTTATGCGTTTTCTTCATTTGTCCTCATTCAAGTCTCTAGCCCTCATAGTTTTATCTTTACCTTATAGAATACGACAAAAATGTAATGTATCAGTCTCCTTTTCTTTTCACATACATACAAAATAAAAAAAGGAATGTGTTTCATACACACAAAAAAGGATATGTTTCAATGCAAGGGCGGCAAATGTTAATGTTAGGTGTGTGAAAGTGAAATACTAGGTTAATACATTGTTATGTTTCATTCGGTTTGTTCAGGTTTTAGTATCGCCAAACGTCACATCCGTGACCGTTTCTATAACTGATGTGTGCTGGGTACGACACAGAAAGATGAGCTAGAATGTCAGACATTTTTCAGAGGAGCATCAAAACCAGTCATCGCGCTAGGACTTCTTTTTTTTTAATTAGTACAACTGTACCTTTCATCTTGCATGAAGTAATTTCTGAAATATCGGTTTTGTCAATACAACATTCGGAAGTATAAAAGTAAATGTACTTTAAAAACACCTCAGAAAGTAAATGTTCGTGCAGTTATTATTATTATCATTATTATTATTCTTAGCGGCGAGATTTAATCTTTACAAAATGCTCGCAAGCTGAACCAAAGTCAGAACTGGCTGATTCTCGTTTATACAAATGGAACATCTTCGTTCTCAGATCAGATCAGATGCCGATAAGCGTGGGCGGTCATCTCTTCCAACCTCGCTCTATCTTCCGTGTCTCGAATCAAGTCAGTTGCTTTTTCTCCCGCCAAACCATGCAGTCAGGCCATCCAGGTATTCATGTCTTCTCCGCCCTCTCTGTCTTTTGCCATTTATCTTTCCGGTCAATGCCAGTTTTTTCAAGACCTTCACATCTGCTGATATGTCCGAGAAAATTTGATTGTCTTTTTTTTTCTTATGTACGGCAACAGTTCGAGATATTCCTTCGCCTGCTGTAATACTTCTTCATTTATCTTTCTGGCTGTCCATGGTATAGCGAAGCACCTTCTTAAGAACCACTTTTCAGTAGCCTGTATTCTTTCTTCTTTTTATTTATGGTCCATGTTTTACATGCGTAAAGTATAACAGATTTTAAATAGCATCTCAGAACTCTCTTTCTTATCGCCAATCGGAGTTTTGGATTTGTTAATATATTCATCATCCAGTTTTCAAATACTGGCAAGATTATCCTCCAACCGTTTTTTAAGTTGTTTTTTTTTTAATAATGTAAACCGGTTACGATACCCGACATCTCCAAATGCTCTCTCTCTCTCTCTCTCTCTCTCTCTCTCTAAATCAGCAATTTAACACAATCACTGAGCAAAACTCGATTAAAACGAGCAAGGCAATCATGTCCAGATCACGTGGCTAGCTGCCAGCTACCGCATAGCTTCATGGGAAATTTCTCATCCTTCCTGCTCTCTGACACTGGCTGAAATATTAACCAATCAAAATGTTTATGTCTTTACAGGCTGGGTTTGACCTTTGCTCGCTTGTTATTGTGAGATCGTGAGAATAGATAGAGTCTGGCCTGCAACATGATCACAGCATACCTTGAATGAACATAAACATGGGAACTAAATTCTGAATAATTCCTGAATTTTGAAAAACGTTTTTGGTTTAGTTCTGAAACTGCATTTCCATCTTATTTTTTTTTCCTGTCGTTATTTTCCGGGACAAGAAGAAAATGTTTTGTCCTGGTTGCATGTTCTCCGTATACGCAGACACGTTTGAGGAAGTACGTACAGAAGTGGTGGATTTTTTTTTCCCTGAGAAAACCACGTGCCAGTGTCAGGCAAGGAATTGTACAAGTGTGCATGTGGCATGCAGGTGTACTTGTAGCTAAATAAGGGGAGGCAGAGAGAGAGATGAGGTTGAAAGACTCGCCGAAGACAGGAAAAATTGGCGAACTACTTTGCGAGCCCCATGTGACGTTTAACGGCACGGGAAGGATATAAGATAAGATAAGAGAGAGAGAGAGAGAGAGAGATGATTTGAAAGAAAAAGTGTATGAGTGAGAGATTGAGAGAGGAAGCAAGAGTGAGAAAATGAAGGTGTTTGAGATAGAGAATGAGAGAGAGAGAACAGAAGGGGGAGGACAGCGATTGTTATGTCATCACATGTCTTCACTTTCGCTGTCGTCTATGCTGGAGTACATATTTGTCTTTCAGTACTTCTAAATGATCTTGTTTTCAATTCTACTGGATTCTCCTTGTTCCCACTCTCTCTCTCTCTCTTCTTTCTCTCCTCTCTCTCTCTCTCGCTCGCATATGTGACTAGAGTTTCTGTGCTTTTATATAAGTGAACAATCATTTTTTAGAAGGAAAAAACCCCTGCCATTTGAAAGATTGGCTGGGAAAATTGAATGTAGTTACTTCTGACTTCTGACGATGAGTAGGTTTTTTTTTTTGTGTGTGTGCTGGAAGTATCGTGCAGAGAGTTTGTGCACCATTGCCCCCCACCCCCTCCCTATAAAAAAAACTTCATTTTTTCAATCTTAAACTCCAAAACCCCTCTTAGCGTGACCTTATAATACCAAAAGTGTTACAGCTTGCAACAAACCCAACATAATGCAACACGACCGAACCCAGAAAACAAATCTACAACAGGAGCACAAAATCTGCATTAAAAACAACTGCTCTTCTGGCAAACACATCCACTGATTTGTGGACTTGATTAAATCCTGTGTGTGTGTATATATAATATTTATGGCCAAGTATCTAATGTCATTGCTGAGTTTCTAGGAAACAAAAACTTTCAGTTATTTCTAAAACTGTCCAGACAAAATAAAAGCAAAACAGAACAACAATGTGAGGCTTTCCAGTTTGTTTGTTTGTTTGTTTTTTCTTCTTCTCGTTGCCCTTGTGTTTCTCTCTCTCCGCTCCTCCTACCCCCCCCCCCCCCCAACTCTGTTAATGTAGAAAAACATGTTCTTGAGTCTGCTGGCCGACATAAATGGACCACAAATCACTCAGAGCTCACAGCCCTTGTTGAGAAGACAAGCAAACGCGCAAGGAAAATTATATGCTCAGAGTACAGTTTTATAAATAGATAAAATAAACAGTTGTATGTAAGCTATAAACAGCTGAGAAACACGTAAATGCCTTTTAATACAAATGCTACAGAAGACTCCTTCAAATATCATGGATACAAAAAAAAAATGAACAAATATATCCATACTACAAGAACTTAATACTGAAGAAGGTTGGCTAGTAAGGAAGATTAAACAGAGAAAACTTAAAATATTTTAGACACATTAAACGTCTTGATAATTTAGAGAAGACCGCCTTGGAAGGGTACATAATGGGGGAAAAAAGAAAGAGAGGGAAACATCGCTGATAATCTGCAAATGGACACATCAGCAGCAGGGCATCTTGCTTACAACAGAGAGGCCTACGGGAGAGCTGTTAGGGAGGAAAGTTCATCAAGGGGCATGCAAATAACTGAATGTAAGCTATGGTCCTGGTAGTTCTCCAGTCGGATAGGACAAGTTCTATACGGTCCATGTGACCTTTCAGATTCCCACGTCCTGGACACACACACACACACACCACACACACACGACCACACCTGTGTGAAGGAAGTCCAGATTGCGGGGCAGAGTTTTCGGGAGTGCCCAGTATACGATGACTGTTACTAAATATAAATAATTCTGCCAGTTAATCTTATTTTTTGTTGCTTCTTTCCACTGATCTGCCAGATATTTGTATCGTTAGTTAAAATCTCTCTCTCTCTCTCTCTCTCTCTCTCTCTCTCTCTCTCTCTCTCTCTCTCTCTCTCATGAGACTATAGTTTCTGTGCTTTTATATAAGTGTGAACAATCTTCTTTTTTTTAAAAAACCTGCCATTTGAAATATTGGGTGGGAAAATTGAATGTATTTACTGCTGCTGACTGAAGGGACCCCACACAATGAGTAGTTTCATTGTGCTGGGAGTATCGTGAAAGAGAGTTTTGTGCTGGGAGCTTTGTTCAGGGATTTTTGTCTTGAGAGTTTTGTGCAGTTTTGTTCAGGAATTTTTGTCCTGAGAGTTTTATGCTGAGTTTTGTTCAGGAATTTTTATACTGAGAGTTTTGTGTTGAGTTTTGTGCAGTTTTGTTCAGGAATTTTTATCCTGAGAGTTTTGTTGAGGGATTTTTGTCCTGAGAGTTTTGTGCTGAGAGTTTTGTTGAGGGATTTTTGTCCTGAGAGTTTTGTTGAGGGATTTTTGTCCTGAGAGTTTTGTTGAGGGATTTTTATCCTGAGAGTTTTGTTGAGGGATTTTTATCCTGAGAGTTTTGTTGAGGGATGTTTGTCCTGAGAGTTTTGTTGAGGGATTTTTGTCCTGAGAGTTTTGTTGAGGGATTTTTGTCCTGAGAGTTTTGTTGAGGGAGTTTTGTACTGAGAGTTTTGTTCAGGAATTTTTGTCCTAAGAGTTTTGTGCTAGGAGTTTTGTTCATGGAGTTTTGTGCAGAGTTTTGACCCATGTATGTCATTCTGACTTTTAAAATAGAAATGAACGGCATTAGTTACGATAAATGGTACATTTTAGATGTTTCTATCAATGAATGGAGATTAATGGAACCGAGAGAAAGATGGCGGACGTTAATGTTTAGTTACACTTTTTCCTAAAATAAAATCTCCATGTAGGCAACAGAAAGGTAAGGAAAGCTGAAGACGATTGTAAAAGGATTAAATTTGGTGATTTCTTCATAATGGCAAAAAGAAAGAGAGGAAGACCAAGGCGAAGATGGCTGCAAGACATCGTTGATAATCTGCGAATAGACGCATCAGCAGCAGGCCATTTTGCTTACGACAGAGAGGCCTACAGGAGAGCTGTTAGGGAGGCAAAATTTCGCAAGGGACATGCAAATGACTAACTGACTGATTTCTACATACACTTGAAAAAAGATGTTAATGACGATAATGATCTAGCCATCCACTTGACCGTGCCTGGTACAAGCAGTCATACGCGACAAGAAGACAGTAAGGGCGAGATGCCTTCGGTAGTGAGTGAAATGGCCTGATAGATCTTGTGTTTTACTTTTACTGAGAAGCAAGATGACACATTACTTCCTGCTTTGTCGCTAGTATCATGCCCAGGTTGAAAAGAAAATGGTAGACCGTCACTTAACACGGACTGTCAGACTGAAGCCTGATATTACATAGAAGTATGTAATCTGTTTTAAAAAGCAATTACATTATTATGACTTAATTCAGGATTTAGCTGAGATAGGCGCCCGGATGTTAATTAACACAGGGTCAATGGTTAGAATTGGCTAAGCTCGAGGTCAAGCGTTTGTTTGCTTATCTCTTGCCCCTTTGAATGGTCGCCTGTACTGTGTTTGCCCATTAAGTGCTTTACCAAGCTAAAGAGAAACACCTTTCCTCATCTCTACTCACTTGTACATGTCTATCTTCTCGTTCAGCTGGATTTTACTCTCCAGTCTATTCAAACTGAAGTGGCTAAGCGGTTCCAGAGTCCGATTATTGAATGACTAATGCAGATCCGTCTTAGTGGCTGAGACTGCTTCGTGTGTATGTGGTTCCCCGCGTGATATACTGGCTTGTCGTAGGCCCCATCAAAAGGTCTTGTCATCTCAACACTGAAAGGTTTATCATGAATGAGACAGGACATTAATTATTATACATGTGCTGTACGAAATCAACGCGATGCAACTTTTCGTACTTTAAAATGATTCCATCATAATCCTGGCGTGTTCAGCTAAGTGTTTCAAGCAGGGTGTCCATTTTTAAACGTTGCGTTCCCGATAGCCAATCTGAAGACGTCTCGTTGTTTTGCTAGGATACACGCTCACTTGAGTGTGGTGTTTAGAGTCTCAGTGATGACCCGGATTTATCGCTATTCTCCGCTGCCCCTTTCGCTCATTTCCAATGAGCCACGCCCTTCATTTTTACTCTCGGTGTGCCATCATGCCGTTTAACACGACCAAAGAAAAATGGCTTTCTTTTCCTTGTTGGGCTTAACAGCCAGTTTCCAGACCACATCCAGCTCTTTTATAACGGTTCTTTTGCTCCTCTTATCTTATCTGAAGGATCTTCTGCAACGTCTTGTCTCGAAATAAGTGATCCTATTTTCTGACGCCTGAAACAGTACCCACGATCATAGGTTGCAACTGAGAAGCTGCAGAATCTTCATACTTTCAGTCATACTTTGCTCGTGCAAAGTTATTACTGTATACGCGCTAATATACTCAGTTATAGCATAACTGTTGGCCAAACACTCAATTATTACATAACAATAACGGTACTCATGCACCCACTTGTTACATTATAGCTGCTCGCACACTTAATTATTACTTTATAACTTCTTATACACTAAATTGAGACGTTCCGTCTGCTCGAATACTACATGATTATTTTTACATGATTATTTTATAGATGATTTTATCTCTGGAAATCCTATCCTGGTCGTTTTGGTTTGGATACACGTTTGCAGTTTTCGTTCTCTCTAGCGAAACTAACTCTGCGCATGCAGGGACCTCATGCCACTGACCTTCTTATAATCACAGAGCCTGACCTCGCACCACCAACTTTTACTTACACATCCGTCTGGCCTCATGTCACCAAATCTTTCTTAAAATCACAGAGCCCGACCTTATTTCACTAACTTTTTTTATAATCACAGAGCCCGACCTCATTTCACTAAATTTCTTATAATCACAGAGTCCAACCTCATGTCACTAACTTTTTCTTATAATCACAGAGTCCAACCTCATGTCACTAACTTTTTCTTATAATCACAGACCCCGACCTCAATTCACTAACTTTTTCTTATAATCACAGAGCCCGACCTCACGCCACCAACTCTTTCTTATAATCACAGAGTCTGTGTCCCTGGAATCGTTCTGGTGAGTCCTCTGGGGAAAAAAAAAAAGACACACCAGACTTGTGAGAAATGTTGATGTGAAAACTTACCTAGATACGGTAATCGTATAAACATTTGAAAGTTTAGAGAACAAACAAGGAACGTAAAGGGAACAAATATGTATAGGCAAACGGATAAAGTTTAGGAAGAAAGGGGGAAAAAAGCAAAATTAAGAGGACATCCAGGAAAAAAGTTTAGAGAACTAGCAGGTAAAAGCTGAAGACACGAAACAACTGAACGGGCAACATTTAGGAAATAGGTACAGGTTTAGAGAATAAATAGGTACACATTTAGAGAATAAATAGGTACACGTTTAGAGAATAAATAGGTACACGTTTAGAGAATAAATAGGTACACGTTTAGAGAATAAATAGGTACACGTTTAGAGAATAAATAGGTACACGCTTAGAGAATAAATAGGTACACGTTTAGAGAATAAATAGGTACACGTTTAGAGAATAAATAGGTACAAGTTTGGAGAACAAATAGGTACAAGTTTGAAGAACAAATAGGTACAAGTTTAGAGAACAAATAGACACATTTTAGAGAATCAACAGGTAAAGATTCGCCCTAGCCAGTAAATCGACTCTAAGAACGCAACACGTGTGTGCTCTGTGAGTAATGCACACAGAACTTGCTGTTAATATAAACTTGAGGAGAATTCTATAGCTAAGATTTGTTACATCTGGCTTAGGAACTCACGTGTTGAACCTATCAAAGGATGATGCCTACCTGCCTGTGTGCTTTGATTTGTATTTGTGCGGGAATTTCACTGGAAGCGCGCGCGCACACCCACACACACAGATGGGGAGAGAGCCAAGAAACTTAAAATAAGGTTACAAATTGGGCATGCAGGCCCTTTTGAGAGAGAGAGAAAGAGAGAGAGAGAGAGAGAGAGAGAGAGAGAGAGTTGGAGGTTTCCTACAATTATCCGATCGATATGACTTCAAGTAAGTAAGGCTGCCACATCATTCTCTTGCCCTTTCTTTTCATAAAAATCACCTCCAAACAGCGGCGGAAGTTTTGTGTTACAATCTCTTCTACCAATCTGCCTTACACGTACAAATATTACTTATCACCAGAATACATAATGGCTGAAAATAATTTGATTGGTTGATGTTTGAACTGTATATTGTGTAACAGGTTTTTTTTTAATATGGGTGTCAACCCCATTACTGTTTTTTGATGGCGACGCCTATAATATGATTTTGTGTTTACATTCGAGTTGTTGCTTGAGTCACTTTAACTGGATGCCTGGCATAGACCACGGTCGGCGGTGGCATGAACGTCGGAGAAAACTTGATAACTGGTTTAATTCTGTGTAAGATTTGATGATGTAATGGATTGATACTTGAACCGGACGGATGTGTGTGCTTGTTGCTATTGACCATGAAGTTTCGTTATAATGAAAAGCTTGGACTATAGATGTGTTCTGTCGTTGTATTTTCGACTGTTGTATGGCTCTAAAGATCAGCGGCAGCTCATTGGCCAAATTGTTGCATGGTCGAACTGGCGACGTCTATTTTGATCTGTAACATACCCATCAAGTCATCATCATCAAGTTCCATGTTTTAAGTGTCATATGCGTATTCTTAGAACTGGACCTGATTGATTTACTCCATCGTGTGATGTTTTTTCGCAAATTTATGCAAGAATCTAATATCTTCCGATCAATATTCAGCTGCATCAGGGACTAGCTATCAACACTGTGCCCTTTCAGTTACGGTTAAGCATTGCAATAAATTTTGAAAAAGAACAGGAAGTTTAAATACAAGAAGCATACATTATTTCAAGGCATTAATTTCAAATAACATATAGACTAATGGTATATACTATTATTAAGCTTCTACAATTTTATCTAACTCTGAAAATATCATTTACAAAATGTCATGTACGGAACAAAAATTTTGAAAAATGCTTTTCACGGGCGGAGTCCAACACGAAAAACACTTTTCTCGAGCTGAATCACATGTGAAAAACATTTTTCTCGAGCTGAATCACATGTGAAAAACACTTTTCTCGAGCTGAATCACATGTGAAAAACACTTTTCTCGAGCTGAATCACATGTGAAAAACATTTTTCTCGAGCTGAATCACATGTGAAAAAACATTTTTCTCGAGCTGAATCACATGTGAAAAAAACATTTTTCTCGAGCTGAATCACATGTGAAAAACACTTTTCTCGAGCTGAATCACATGTGAAAAACATTTTTCTCGAGCTGAATCCCGCATGAAAAATACTTTTTAAGAGCTGAATCCCGCATGAAAAATGCTTTTTAAAAGCTGAATTCCGCATGAAAAATGCTTTTTAAGAGCTGAATCCCGCATGAAAAATGCTTTTTTAAGAGCTGAATCCCGCATGAAAAATGCTTTTTAAGAGCTGAATCCCGCATGAAAAACGCTTTTTTTAAAAGCTGAATCCCGCATGAAAACTGCTTTTTAAGAGCTGAATCCCGCATGAAAAATGCTTTTTAAGAGCTGAATCCCGCATGAAAAATGCTTTTTAAGAGCTGAATCTGCCATGATAAAAGTTGAACAACGCGCTGAACTGCTGACTAACTAACATATGTAAAGAGATTTCTGTGAAATTAGTGTACGATATTATCTGAGAAAAACAACACATACACAAATTGTTGCCACTTTTTACTTAAAATGGACTCTCTCAGTCATTGCCAAAAATATTTTATTTTTGTTCATATTTTTGATGTAATTCATGTTATTTTGTTTCTAAATTCCTGGCTTCCGTCTAATGTTAGTTTAGTTGTTCTTCTTTTTTTAATTTCAGTTATGATCCGTACCAGATTTTTCAGGTGAGTGTTCAATACTCAATCATTTGCCATTTATTATCTACCATATCTCATCTACCATCTATCACATCTATCATATGTCATCTAACATCTACTATCAGTCACATGTCATGTACCGATTGCCATTTACATGCTGTCATCTTGACCCGTTATATGTCATCTACCGTCTGTCATGCTTCATCTACCTCTGTTATACGTCATCTGCCATATGCTATATGTCATCTGCCGTATATGATCTACTATCTACCGCTTATTATCTCTCATTATCGTATGCCATCTGTCATTTATTATGTATTGTCTATCACGTATCATTGGCATCTATCATTTGTTATCTGCCATCTGTCATACATTATCTAATATCTATCATCAGTCACCTATCTTCTACAATTTATCTGTCATCTGTCATTTGTCATCTACCATATGTAGGCTACCATCTATAGTCCATCATCGAAATCATCATCATCTATATCACGTCAGTTTCAATTTGTACCTTCTCTTGACACTCATTTACGTTTGTGACGTCTGGCAGCAGCAGACAGGTTCAAGATCTTTCCTGGGTATTTTGTACCATGAACTTAAACATGTTGAATGTGCTAATGTAAAAAGTTCCCATTAGTGTATGTCGGACAAGGTCATGGGCAGTCTGGCTTCTGTAGCACGAATAAGAACTCTGGTGAATTATGTTAAACTACGTTAACAAAGATAATGAAAAGTAATAGTGCAAGCAATAGCCTCGTGGTACTTAAGGGAGTGGCAAGTGAGGAAGTAGAGTATTTCACATATTTAGGCAGCATAGTGGGTAAATACGGGGGAACAGAGAAGGATGTTAAAGCTAGAATAACCAAGGCCAGGCCAGCATTTATCCAACTTAACAAAATATGGTCATCTAAGAACATCAAAACAAGAACCAAACTTATACTTGTCAATACAAACGTAAAGACTGTCCTTCTCTATGGTTCAGAGACATGGGTTATGACCAAAACAATGCAACAGAGGATACAAACATTCATGAACTACTGCTTGAGGAGAGTTTTAAACATTAAATGGCAGGACAAGACCGTCAATGAGGAGGTCTGGGAAAGGGCAGGACAAGAACGTATAAACCTACAAATCATGTCTAGGAAGTGGAGGTAGATTGGCCACACTCTGAGGAACCCGACACCAGCATAGCAAGACAGGCACTGACATGGAATCCTCAAGGAAACAGAAAAAGAGTAAGACCTAGACTTACTTGGGAAGAGAAATTATGACGGTGCTCAGAGACAAGGGATGCACATGGAAGGAAGCAGAGAATAATTCCAAGAACAGGGATGACTAGAGAGCCTTTATCCGTGGCCTATGCTCTCAAGGGAGTGCAAGGCGATGATGATGATGATGATGATGATAACGGTGGTGGTGGTGGTGGTGGAGGAGGAGGGAAAAAAATGGCCCTGAAACAGTAAACAGCAAGAGTGAATGACAACGAAAAATGACCCAAGTTTTCCTCTATCGCATATAAAAGTTAGCACACGGTCCTGGGAGAGCGATCGCTGTAACCACCAGTTATTGCCTGATGATGACTCGTCCGTCTGACGGACACTTCCAGCAGAAGAGTGGCTATGACACTGGAGACAGCAGTCAACCTACTCGCATTCACACTAGGCTCTCACTTGGTCGATAAACAGAGCGTGGAAATGACTAATGTTTCATCTATGATCAAAACACGTTAAAAATAAGATCCCCCTACGTCCTTGGGCATTTATATCTTTGCCTATAACGAGTATCAAATATTCCAGACGCCTCAGGCTTACACTGTACCACACTTAATGATCTCGACAGGTCACACGTCAGCGCGTGCCTTGTGCCTAATGTCATTCTAGTTTAGAAGCCAGGGAGTGGGCTAAGCGGCTTTATAATGTTGTTATTTGTTGTTGTTTTTTTTTAGATATTTACTTGATAATTTTTGTGAAAAAAAAGCATATTTATTTACACAAAGAAAACGATTTTCTTCACGAAAAGGTTGTTTCATGCAAGGACTTATGTTAGCAGACTTAACAGTTGAGCCTGATTTCACTTTGTTATTAAACCTTTGTTAAGTCTGTATTAAATATCCTAGAGAAAGGAGGAGGTAAACTACCTATATTAAATACCCTAGAGAAAGAAGGAGGTAAACTACCTATATTAAATATCCAAGAGAAAGAAGATGGTATACTACCTATATTAAATATCCTAGAGAAAGGAGGAGGTAAACTACCTATATTAAATATCCTAGAAAAAGAAAATAGTAAACTACTTATATTAAATATCCTAGAGAAAGGGGGAGGTAAACTACCTATATTAAATATCCTAGAGAAAGGAGGAGGTAAACTACCTATATTAAATATCCTAGAGAAAGAAGGAGGTAAACTACCTATATTAAATACCCTAGAGAAAGGAGGAGGTAAACTACTTATATTAAATATCCTAGAGAAAGAAGATGGTAAATACCTATATTAAATATTCTAGAAAAAGAACAAGGCAAACTACCTATATTAAATACCATAGAGAAAGGAGGAGGTAAACTACCTATATTAAGTATCCTAAAGAAAGGAAGAGGTAAACTACCTATATTAAATATCCTAGAGAAAGAAGATGGTAAACTACCTATATTAAATATCCTATAGAAAGAAGGTGGCAAACTACCACAGACAGACACCAGCATAATATTTGAGGAGGCCAAAACACCGATAAATCCCAGCTACAAGAGCAGATGGGAGAAAGAACATCCAGACCACCAAAGAAACAATGCCTAAACAGAGAAGAGCAAGCCATCATGCCAAGGCTATGCACTTGGCACAACAGGCTAAGATACCATCTGTACAACTAATTCAATATATGATCAGCTAACGAATGTACTTGTGACACCAATAACATGACCGCAGAAGTGCCCAATTTATGAACAGCAGAGAAAACAAATATGGCCAACTACCACCCCAGTCCAAAACAAACTGTATGGGGATGTACACGTCCTCAGTATGATGACCACCAACTACTTCAAAGAAGAAGAAGAAGAAGAAGAAGAAGAAGAAGAAGGTCATATTGTCTTACCCCAAGCGGCCATTGCGCTAGCAGTTAAAAATATTTTTGTTTGAAAATATGACTTCAGAGTTAACGATGGCTGTCACTAGTTTAATTTACAATGACTGTTGATGCAGTTTCGAGGACTAATTCAGATTTTAAACTCAGAGATGATATGATAAGATCACGTACTGTAGGCTCTATGGTGAAATATGTAGGTCACAAACAGGAAACTCATTATTAAACTGTGACAAGACAATAAACAGGAAACACTCATGAAGTACGATAGAGATAATGGAGAACACAGGGACAAGCCAAGAGGTATAAGAATGAAATTTCGGCGAACGAAAAAAGTATCCGTCGTTCTCTCTCTCTCTCTCCCTCTCTCTCTCTCTCTCTCTCTCTCTCTCTCTCTCTTTCTCTGTCTGTGGATGTCTCCCTTCTCTGTCTTTTTTTCTTTCTTTCTCTCATATAACAAACCGTAACTCTAGAAATCAGATCAGCCCTTGCAGCACTGTTTATGCGCAACAAATGTGTGTTATACAAACATTCCCTGAATTACGAACGAGTCCCGTTCCTAAGACTGTTCGTAAGTCGAACGTGTATATGTAAGTCGGAACAATTAGGTACAATCCGTATGTTACTTCAGTATTAAGTGTACCGTTATACGCGTTAAAACCGACGAACTGCTGTAGATTTAGCAAAGTTTTGATGCACGCCGCAGAACAGCCACCGTTATTGCGAACAATTGTATATAACTCGAATTTCTAATATTCATTCATTCATTCCTTTGCATGTCCCTTGTGGAACTTTGCCTCCCAAACAGCACTCCTGTAGGCCTCTCGGTTGTGAGCAAGATGGCCTGCTGCTGCTGCTGCATCCATTTCCAGATCATCAACGATGTCTTGCAGCCATCTTCGTTTCGGTCTTCCTCTTTTTCTTTTTCCCATTATGTATCCTTCCAATACGGTCTTCTCTAAATTATCATGACGTTTAATGTGGCCAAAATATTTAAGTTTTCTCTCTTTAATCCTCTTTACTAGCCAGCCTTCTTCAATATTAAGCTCTTGTAGTATAGATATATTTGTTCTTTTTTGTGTCCACGATATTTGGAGAACTCTTCTATAGCATTTACATTCAAAGGCATTTATGTGTTTCTCAGCTGTTTTGTTAAGTGTCCAGGTCTCACAGGCATATGTTGCGATGGGAAAGATGCATGCCCTTAAAAATCTTATTTTTGTAGTTCTGTCTGCTCCTCTCCACAGATTCTTTATTTGTTTTACTTTCTGAAGAGCAATAGATGTCCTCCTTTTAATTTCCCGCATTGTATCTCCATTATTAGTTAGTAGTGATCCAAGATATTCAAAACTCTCCACTTCTTCCAGTTTTTCCTCACTGATACATATTTCAGTTGCCTTGTTTGTTTTGTCAGTTGTCATCACTTTAGTTTTCTTTGCATTAAGATAGAGGTTCTGCTCTTCGCTGTTCTTGGGGACTGACATACTTAGTTTTTCCATTCCTTCTTGTGTTGTGGACAGCAATACTGTGTCATCAGCATATCTAATCTCTGTATTTCATAACCTCCAACTGTTATGGCATCGTAATATTCTTTGTCTACATCTTCTCTAACATTCCTCATTATATTTTCAGTATACAAGTTAAATAAGTAGGGTGACAATATGCACCCCTGACGGACCCCTTGTTTTATGTCAAACCAAGTTGTTGTTTCACCATTTATTCTTACTGCTGCTTGTTGGTCTAAATACAGCAGTGATGTTAATTGTATCAAATGTGTTGGAAATCCCATTTTTTCCATTATTTCCCAAAGTTTCTGGTGTTGTACACAATCAAATGCCTTTGAGTAGTCTATAAAGGATAAATATAGATTCACATTAAACTCCCTGCATTTCTCTATTATTAATCTTAGATTGAATATATGATCTCTTGATCCTCTTCCTTGCCTGAAGCCAGCTTGGACCATATTGACTTCTTCTTCTATTTTCTTTCGAAGTCTACCCATTATGATTTTTAACAGAATTTTACTGGCATGACTAATCAGGGCAACAGTTCTGTAGTTGGTGCATAATTTCAGGTTACCCTTTTTTGGCAGTGGTATGAATACAGTTCTTTTCCATTCTTTTGGCCAAATACCTGAATGCCATATCTTTTTACATAGTGCATGATAGATTGTTGCACACTCCTTTCCTCCTGCTTTAATAAATTCAGCGGTTATCTCATCACATCCTGGTGATTTACCATTTTTCAGACTCTTTATTGCCCATAAAACTTCTTCCATTGTCGGCTCGGGTTCTTTCTCCTCCAATAATAATTCACACTGTTGATTTCTGCTTCCACAGTCGGTTGTTTCATACATTCTTTTGCAATATTCCTTCCATCTTTCCAGAATTTCCTCTGTCTCTGTCAGGGTATTCCCCATCTCATCACAAATTACATTTAGCTTAGGTGTGACATTTCTCGTCAATGTCTTCATTTCTTTAAACATTTCACTATCTCTTCCACACCTCTGATGTTCTTCTATTCTTTCACAACAATCTTGTATGTATTGTTTTTTGTCTTTTCTTATGTTTCTTCGTACTTCTTTTGTTAAAGTTTTATATTTATCTTTGTTGTTGTTTGTCACTCTCCATTGCGTCTTCATTTCTCTACATTGTTTTATCAGTTCTAGTGTACCTGCTGTGATCCATCTATTCTTTTGTGTTTTCTTTACTGGAACCATGTCTTTAGCTGTTGTTACTAAGATATCTTTGGCCTGCGTAGCCAATTCATCTGGTGTCATCTCTTCCTGTACAGCCATCAGGATTTCGAAACGGTTCTTCACTTCTATACCGTATTGTTCTGGTATATTTGTAAGGTCAAAGCGGAGTGGTCTTGATCCCATGACTAACTTTTTTATCTTTATCTTCATGTCTGCTATTAATAACTCATGGTCCGTGTCACAATAAGCACTTGGTAAAGTTTTTGCTGATGTTATGCTTGACCTCCACCTTCTCTGCACTAAAATGTAATCTATTTGATTCCTGGTTTTCCCATCAGGTGATGTCCATGTGTAAAGTCTTCTTGGATGTTGTTTAAAAAGTGTGTTAGCGATCATTAGCTCATTTTCCATACAAAACGCCATTAGATTGTCACCTGCCTCATTTCTGTGTCCTATGCTAAATTTCCCTACAACTTGTCCTTCATCTTCTGCTCTTTCTGTACCAATTTTTGCATTAAAATCACCCATTATAAATACAATATCATTTTTCCGTACCTGGTCCATTGTCGTCTGCAGTGTGTTATAAAAATGTTCTACTTCATCTTCTTCTGCTGCTGATGTAGGTGCATATACCTGGATGACTGTTACATTTCTAGGAATGCCCTTAAGTCTGATTGTTAGGATTCTATCACTTACTGGATTGTAGCCTAGTAATGCTTTTGATGTTGATTTGTCCAAATAAAAAGCCACTCCATTCTTTCCTCCTACTTCTCCGCCAGAATATATAAATATATTATCATTCTCGCTCTTAAAGTGTCCTGATCCTTTCCATCGATGTTCGCAGATTCCCAAAATGTGTATCCGCGTTCTTTTCATCTCGTCACTTATTACTTGATATTTTCCCTCATACATACTTCTTACATTCCATGTTCCTACTCTTATTTTTCTTTTTAGTTTGATACAGGGGTTTTCCTTGGTAACACCGTCAGGATTTTGTCCGTCATCACAATTACTAGTACCGACCTCTGCCTCACACTCTTCCCCAGTGTTAAAATTAGATCTATCTGGCCTGGGGGACTCACCACCAGATCTTTTTCCTATTTGACTTTCCATGATTGCTGCTTGGGTTTCTTGGTATGTTTCCAGAAGGTAGTTTACCATTGCTTTCCTTCCGGGCAGTGACTGTACTAGTCAGTGATCGTAGCCATTGTCCCTACATTGAGATCATCTGCCTACCATCATAGAATGGTGACCATAACCAACATTATCTGTCAGCTGCTCTCCCATTCCATCCACCACCTGCTCCCATGGCTTCACGTCACCCTGATCGGGGGGGGGGGGGGCTATACGGGTAAATATAAACACAAAGGCGGCGCATAGGGCGGAGGACAAGGCTCTCCATGTCTGGCGACTCCTTGCTACTTGCTTTAGATCTTCGGTGTTTCTGATGAGCATTGTTGAACACTCCTTGGTGATAACTCTTCTTAGTGTGTCTTTGGGTCTTCCCCGCTTTCTTTTACCCCCTGGTGACCACGTAAATGCTTGGTGTGGGAGTCGTTTTTCCTCCATTCTAAGTACGTGGCCGATGTAGTTCCAGCGACGTCTTCTGATAAAGTTTGATACGTAGTCTTGTTTAGTTTCTTGTCTTACTGATGTAACCGACCTAAAATTGTGCCAACATAGAAACGGAACTCGGGGTCTGCATGTATTTAATCCCGTTTTTTTTTAAGTGAAAGCTTCCAGGCTGCATTAGTTCCCAGGTTAGAAAACTAGGGCGTGTGCGTGTGCCCAGCTCTGGAATGCGCTATAAACTCTACGTGGCTGAAAATGTATTATCATAAATCAGAAACAAAGTCGACACAGAAGAAAGCTTCCGGGTGAATTGTAATATTTAATCTGTCGTGATGTTTAACTCTTTTCTTTAACGCATTGATATCTGAATGTGCCATAATGTTTAACTTTTTCCTTTAGGACAACGTTACCTTTCATTTAATACGTCGATATCTAAGTGTATCATGATGTTTAACTCTTTCCCTTTTAAGACATCGATATCTGAATGTGTCGCGATGTTTAACTCTTTCCCTTTTAAGACATCGATATCTGAATGTGTCGCGATGTTTAACTCTTTCCCTTTTAAGACATCGATATCTGAATGTGTCGCGATGTTTAACTCTTTCCTACAGAACATCATTGCTAGGTTTAACTTGTCAGAGCCGGAGATCCATAGCTTACCAAGACCCTGTCCTAGTTATCCGTGTCGCTCCTAGTGACCGGCTACTGCGTCATTCAGTCTGGTTTACTGGAAATGCACCGTTCTGGTCCCATTAGTAGTGGAGTCTTTTGATAAGTTTTAATCTTGGGTCGAATTCAGGAGAATTCAAGTACGACACCTTAACCACTCTCCATCTAATTTAACTATTGCTGTTTTAATCCCGCAATAAATCTTTTCAAGAACAGATATTTTTTTAAAAATCCAACGCTAGGAAAGTAATCCACACTTACATATCGAAGCTTTCAAATGCTGTTTGAGTTTGCGATATTTATGAACTTTAAGGTGTTAAAATTCAAAACTGCAGACAGACTTATAGTGCTTCCAGTACACAACACAAGTGGTCTTTAGCGTCAGTTTTCACTGGCCATGTCATGACACAGATGGTGTACATGAAGCAAACCTATGGAGCATATATCCTTGCATTCTATGAAATTTTCTTGTGCGCACATTTTTTTTAGCCACTTCCATAGTGCATGTTTTGTTTTGTTTTTTAATCCATCCTGGCATGTTCCTGACATGGTTCAAAGATTTAATTATTCCTTCTTCTTCCTCTTCTTGTTCTTTTTCTTCTTCTATCTGCCTGCAAATGTGAGCTGATGTTATTTTGCAACCGATGCTGTGAAGGTGTTGAAACAAAGTATCGTATCGGACTGGGAGGTTATCAGACTACTGAGCCACCTACATCGACTGAAAATGTCTCACAAAGACGAGTGTCCATGTGGCAGTGGAGTCCAGACTCCAGAACATATGCTTCAAGAGTGACCAAACCATGCAGACCTGAGGCGTGAGACATGACCAGAGGACACAAGCTTGGGGCAAAAGCTTTGGGGCTCCTATCAGGATCTGGAGAGGACACCGGGCTTTGCCATGTCAACAGGGATCAGGATGTGATGTGATCAACAACCTCGAACGCAGAAGAAGAAGAAGAAGAATGCAGCTATTTTTTAAAGTCCTGAGTGAAGTTGACCAGCAGGGGCCGTACATTACTTCTTTAGCAGTCTCCACCGCCACGAGGATTATGGTGATACTGCCCCGTTAGCGCAGAGAAATCTTTCTGTCGAAAAAAACAAAGGACAGAAACTTTGGCCTTTTCTCGCGGATCGTGCGTGTAGAATCGTACGCAATGTACTTCTGAGAAGTGGATTCTTGTTTTACGTTTGAAATAAAGATAGCCGTGTTATGCGCCAGGGGATTAAGGTATTAGTGCTCACGTATTCCTTGACCATTCAGCACATTAGAGGGTGATGTGATTAGCATCATGCCTGGCCATCTTTACATTCCCACCTGTAAAAGGAGCAGATACCCATTTCTGTTGTGTTAGGTGGCTGGAGTGCCTTCAGTAGAGGCTTGAACTACCGAGCTTACAATGAGAGACTAGCGCAGTGACTTCGCCACTCAAGCGCCCGGACCTTTCAATTAAAAATTCTTATCTTTTCCTCTGGTATTGGGATTTTAAAAAGCCCAAGATTTTAGAGGCTAGAAAAAAAAAAAGAACGCAGAGACATGAAGAATTTATTAACTTTCCAGATGCGGCTTTGAAAGGACTAATTCATTCACTAAATAAAATGCACATTTTAAAGAGCAGAATTCATTCCCATCAATTTAACTGCAAGTTTTATTTGGCAGTGACTGTAAACTTCTCTCCAACATTTGAATCTGTCTTGAGACCATTTAAGCCCTTTGTCTGTATTGCTAGGAATTTATCATTTCTGAAATGTCCACAGTTTGTCACATTTTTCTGTGTCCGTCACATTCTCCCATTCTGTATATTTTCAATCAGATTTTTGCAAAGACAAGGAACATTCGGCAAACACACTTCTAATATAGAAAGAATATGACTGCATGAGGCAGTAGGCGATACAAAATAAAGTGCGAGACAAATTCTCTCTTCAAGCCAGTACAAAGTTACTCGAGCCACATTTTACTGGCCTCTTGCACTTGTGACGTAGTTCTGTGCATAAAGCTAATGTTGCTGTGTGCGCATAGCTCGCAGCAGCTAGCCTTTTAACTTTAAAGAAAAACAAAATACATGCAACACAACCTGGCGAATCTTGAGAGGTCTTAGGCTAATTCAACTGTGTGTTTGTCGCTAGAAGCCTCACTTCCGCCACATGTTGACACGGTGAGATCTCGTCAGTGTCAAACAGTGGTTACCAAACTTTTCTCATTCAGAGAATGAGCAGGCGAGTACGTTGACAAACTTGACACAGGATGCGCACATTTTAGAAAAGAGGAGGGGGAGGGAGGGGCTGCCCCTGTTTCATCCTCTGATGCACAGGAAGGGATGGTAATCTTAACGTATGCGGATACTGGGCCGTTGTTCAGGGGCCCCACGATTCAGATATTGTCAGTTATGCGAACGAAGAAGAAGAAGAAGATATTGTCAGTGTAACGTTGTCATTTCTGTGAATTAGTGGATACGAGACATGGAGCATTGCATTGCCCAGGGCCTATAATAGTGTTAAGACGACCTTGGGTGGAGGGGGGGGCGATTGGGGGGGGGGGAATACGGGACATAGAGCATTGCATTGCCCAGGGCCTATAATGGTGTTAAGACGACCCTGGGTGGGAGGGCGATGGGGGGATACGGGACATAGAGCATTGCATTGCCCAGGGCTTATACCTATAATAATGTTAAGACGATCCTGGGTGGGAGGGGTGATTGGGGGGACGGGATACAGTACATAGAACACTGCATTGCCCAGGGCCTATAATGGTGTTAAGGCGACCCTTCGTGGGGGGGGGGGGGGGGGGGTTAGTATGGGAAAAGTTAGGGGCTGATCCTATTTTCATTCTCTGAAGTGGGATCAAAAAGGGTTGGGGTGGTGGGTGTGATTTTGAGTGTGGGGAAAATATTAAGAACTGAACTCATTGTCGTTCTGTGGGGGAAGGTTGGAGGTGGGTGTGTTGGTGAGAATGGGAGAAGTTAGGAACTGACCTCGTTTTCTTTCTACAGGGTGAAGTGGGAGATGGGTGACTGTGGGAGAAGTTGAGAACTGACCTCATTTTCATTCTAATGGGGTGAGGTGAAGAGGGGTGAGAAGTATTGGGATGAATATGGGAGAGACTGATCCAGTTTTCATTCTTTGGGGGGTGAGCATGGAAGAGGTTAGGAACTGACATCATTTTGTTGAGGTCATTCAAAATCTTCACGCCAAACAGCGATGTAAGATTTCAGTATTAACCTCGTGCAGTGTCTATAATCAAAACATCTTTGTCAGGTGCATCAATACACTCACGCTTGACTTCTTTAATCCAGGTGCAGCACTCACCTTGTCTCATCCTCACAGTCAGAGTTCTCAGGGGACGTAACATCACGCTTGGATTTCAGGATTATTGTAAGTAGAGTTAGTGACCCTTGTATATTTTGAAGTACAAGCAATGCATTTAGACAAGAATATTTTGCAGAATCCAAGATATGACTTCAAATTCGAACATTTGCTTCCAATTTGCATTCTTAGACGTGCTTGTAGATTCATTTTATAGCTAATCATCCTTGTATGTATAAGTAAAATATAGGCCACAGAATGCACGAGAGTAGGGCATGTTTTGCATAGACATAAAAGAAACAGTCGCAAGAACAATTGATACTGAAAAGTAAAATGGGGGGGGGGGGGGAATCTAAGAACCAAACATTTAAAATATCTTGAAAAGGGAAAAGAATGGTGGGGGAAGGGGAGGGGGGAGTAGCAAAAACACAGATGGATGAACAGCATTAAGAGATGGGCAGGAATCAAACTGGATGGTATACACTGGCAGGGGACAATAGCAAATTGTAGATTAACATCAACCAACCTTCTTTGTTGTGATAGTAGAAGATAGTGGGATACAACTGACACAGTAGATTTATATTTTATTATATGTAAAGATCACACATTATATTTTGTTATATACAGAGATCGCACACTAAATTTATATTTTGTTATATACAGAGATCACATACTATATTTATATTTTGTTTTATACAGAGATCATACATTATATTTTGTTATATATGGAGATCATATACTGTATTTATATTTTATGTTTAGAGATCATACACTTTTTTATATTTTGTTATATATAGAGATCTCACATTATATTTATATACTGTTAAATAATCACACGCTATATTTTGTTATATATATATAGATATCACATACCATATTTATATTTTGTTACATATAGTAATCTCACACTATATTTCGATTTTGTTACATAGAGATCACATACTATATTGTATACATTTTGTTAACAAAAAAGTGTTCTTGATATCACTGTCACAAAGGTGTATTGTTCTTGATTTCACTGTCAAGAAGACGAATATTTTGTTATATCCTGAAATGACACTGTATTTATATTTTATTTTATATGGAGATCACATACTATATTATATATATATATATTATAGAATACATCTTATATCTTATATCCTTCCCGTGCCATTAAACGTCACATAAGGCTTGTATAGTTGTTTGCCAAGATTTCCTGTTCTCACCAAGTCTTTCAACTTCATCAAGGGATGTTATGCCCACTAAACTGGCTTCTCTTAACAATGTCCTCTTTAGAGTTTCACATGGTTGACCTATTTTTCTTCGGCCTTTTGTGTTTCACTTGCTAGCTTGTTTTGGGATTCTCTGATTGTTTCTTCTCATCACATGACCAGCGTATGTCCATCTTATTTTTCTGATCATCCATGAGACAGGTTGTTGTTTGCTCATCTGTCTTACTGTCTTATCTCTGCATTGTTCTTGAATTCATTCCACTTTAACACTGCTGGCGAGACTCTTCGAATGCTGCGCGTGGAGTAAAGCTCCTCCCGGTCAAGAATATGCGGAAAAAGAAATAAAGGCGCTGTTTGGCGAGATTTTTCAGTTGCCGTGCGTGGAGCGGTGCTCCTCCCGGCCAATGAAGAAAGGTGCAAATGAGGTTGCCGCGCAGCATCACTGCGGAAAAGGTGGTAGAAAGGATAAAGCGAAGCAAACAGTCAAATCACGGCACCTCTGGTCTGGAGGTCGGCCACGTCCTGAATGCAGTCATATCGGGTGAAATGCATGAACCGGCTTTTCCCAGAGGTTAAGACACTGCTGGCGAGACTCTTCAAATGCCGCGCGTGGAGTGAAGCTCCTCCCGGTCAAGGAAGAAATGCGGAAAAGAAATAAAGGTTGCTGTGCGTTGCCGATGGGAAAGGTAGTGGAAAGGATAAAGTGAAGTTTAATCGGTATGTCCAGTAGTATCGCTACGATAGCTATACATACCACGGCACCTCTGGTCTAGAGGCCGGCCACGTTCGAAATACACCTACACTGGTGAAATATGCCTAAACCAGCACACACCAGGGGTGGAACTTGATGGCTAGACATGTCATGCCACCTCCGCTCTAGAGGTAGGTCACGCCTGATATACACCCATACTGGTGAATTTTGCCTAAACCGGCTCACACCAGGGGTGAATCTTGAAGGCTATGCATGTCACAGTACCTCTGCTCTAGAGGTCGGTCACGTCCCAAACACGCCCATACTGGGATAATATGCCTAAACCGGCTCAACCCAGGGGTGGAAGTCACTAGTGGCGAGGATTCGTCCTCCTGGACAAAAGCTCCATCCTGGTCACAACTAGGAAGGGTAGCGGCCACGACCACAAAATGCTGAAGTCGGAGACACTGGACCAGGGAAGTCTAGATAGGCAACCACCTCTCACCCGGCGGGGATGTTTGCGTATCCTAATCAAGCTGAGGTTTTCCGATGAGAAAGTCCAACTCTGGACTGGATGAGCAACCACCTCTCACCCGGCGGTGATACACGGGTATCTCAAAACACGTCGAGGTTTTCCGGTGAGAAGGTCCAACTCTGGCCTGGGTGGGCTACCGCCTCTCACCCAGCGGGGATGCACTGATATCCTAAACACGTCGAGGTCTTCCGGTGAGAAAGTCCAACCCTAGACTAAACTGGTGCAATGAAAACCACGGTGTCACGCAATCCCGTTTCTAGAATACAGGCTAAAGCCCTGTGATACTCTGAACCCCCTCTGGTCCTCACGTGGATCTCGTGCGGTCCTTTCGGGGACCACACAGGAGACCACGGGACCTAACGAGGACCACAGGTGTAAATTCAGTAGGATCACAGTGCAGTTTTTGGTGGTAGAAGTGAATGAAGGAGAAGAAGATTCCACTTTATACTGAGTATTTTCCTTAGGCATTTGTTTTATACAGAATACACCACTTCTTTATTTGCTATACACAAATGCCACACTATATATTTGTCATACAATATATTTATATCTGTTATATGCAGATGACACACCAGACCCATACATTACCCTGATACTAAGAAGCTCACCTGAGGGTAAGAAAATCACAAGTGTTAAAGAGAACAACATTAATCCAGTCTGGAATGAAACGTTCACATTCTATTTAGACTTCAAACAAACAAATATACTAGGTAAGGAGAGGTTTTTTTTTCAATGTTCTTTATCAAATGATCTTTATAATATGACTGTCTTCATTGTACTGGTCAATAGATGAGGATATTTTTGGTCTTGTTGTTCAAGAGTAGGGGGTGGGGGGTTGGTGAAGACAATGTCCGATTAGGCAATCTGAGACCCATAGCTGATGTGCTAGCGTCATGGTTAGCGAACCATGGCTGATCAAGACCCTGTCCCACCTCTCTCTTGGTACCCCCAGTAACAGGCCTAGCCTAGCTAATGGGGCAGGGATGGCCATTGTCCCCACGGTGGTGGAGTCTGCTAGAGAGTTGTTGCGCACGCGCACACACACACACACCCCCCCCCCTGCTTTTTTAACTGTATTCCAGGACTGAAAAAAATAGCTGCCATAATCTCCTCCCATGCTAATATGATGCTGTAGCTCAACACCTTCATAGCATCAGCTGCGAAGAACACTTGCTCGCAGTTACAGATAGATAGCACAAGACAAGATAAGATTGTTCAAGAGATGAACTCTTCTTGATTTCATTGTCCAGAAGATGAAATGTTTGTGATCTAATTGTCATAAAGATAAACTGTTTGTGACCTAATTTGTTGAAAAGAAGATAAACTGTTCTTGATCTGATTGCCCAGAAGATGAACTGTTCTTGATCTAATTGTCCAGAAGATGAACTGTTCTTGATCTGATTGTCCAGAAGATGAACTGTTTTTGATCATACTGTCCAAGATATTAAAGATCTTGAACTCATTATCTAAGAGATCACTTGCTCCAGATTGTAAGCTTCCTGCTGAGGACCTGCTCAGAACTTTGTTGTTCTGAATTCTGTGCTACCAAATCTTTTGTCTTTCTGCCCAATGATGGGTCTGTCTCATTTATTTTGAATGCATATTCTGCCCCTTTCTACCCAGGCTTCAAGCCAGAGAGCGAAACTTACGGAGCATCTCTACGTCTTTTGTTTTCTCTCAAAGTTCACACCATTTATCATCATATAAATGAAGGAATCAAAATTTTATTGTTTCACAGAAATCAATTTGATGGAATCAAATTCTGTGTGGTTTGACCAAAAAGTGGGAACAGAGAAGTATGATATTGCCAATATCCATGAGATGGATAGACCTCAAATAGAGACATTTGTTTTCAATCAGGTCAGTATAAAAATTTATTATTATCAGAATGATTATTATAAATATCATTTATCATACTTTTTCTTTGGTCATCTGCTGTGGACTCAAGTTTAATCTAAATTCATAAGAATTGTTTCTTGAACAATTTGTTCATCATGCATTATTTAAACTAATGTGCCTTGCCTTGCAGACAGATATTTTGGAAAGCACCCAAAACTAGTGTATCAGCTCAGCCAGATCCACATTTTCATATCTGCCATCCTTGTTCTTCATTTGCTCCGAAAAGGGCTTTGGTTGCATTGTGTTGCAGTTATGCACCTTATGGTCCATCACATCTGACTTCAGCTCGATGCATTTTTAGAACCAGATTCATCTTCCCACTGTGATCCCTATTCATTTGGTTGGAGTACTATCTGTTTCCAGGGACACCACTGGGAGGTAGAGTATGGTCTTGGCCAGCTATAGTTCGGCAACCCTGATTAAGCGGGTCAGCTGTGGGTCACTCACAGCTATCTCATTCCAGCTTAAGAAGGGCATATTCACACCCCCATCCCCCCAAACATTTCTGCTGTTGAACTGTCTGATGTGTGCTAATAGTGGGTCTGCAGACCAGAACCTGGAGAAGTGTAGTAATCAGTATCATCATTAAGGATGTCATTTGAGGAGACAGTTATAGCTGAACTAGGAGGAAAAAAAAACAAAAAGACACAAGTACATGGGAACAGCACATTTCAACAAAGACATGGTTTGGTGTCATTGTATTGTTCATGCTATCCAAAAAGTGGTCAAATCAACCAGGTGAGAAATTACTCAAAAAAATGATATTATTTCAAAACTGTCATTGATGATTGAAGCCATTTACTTCGATTATTGAGCAAAAGCATGGTTGGGGCATGTGCTCTGGATGACTTGGGACTCATTGACAAAAAAAAGCACTGAGATGTTTCTAGGGGAACAGGAGTAGGAGTAGGAGTAGATCAAAGGAGACATAATAGAGAGCTCATCAGGGCAAGGGTGGGGAAAAAAAGGCAAAAGACAAGTGTTTGTGGAAACTCTTGTGGAAGCCTCATGTGTCTTGGGTACTTAAAGGCTCTGAGAGAGAGAGAGGTTTTATCCATCACCAGTAATGTTATGTTGACATTATTATTATTATTGAGAATATCATTTATGGCTAATGTTAAAACTAAAAAAGAAAAAAAAACTGTAGTCTTATATTGACAAAATATTTTTATCTATCCAGGTATCTCAGGTTGACATTGAATTCAAGCTGGAATTTGAGTATGTTTGATTGATTTGTTCTGCTTGTTTTTTATGTTTTGTCTTTTTATTAGTCCAGTTTTTCTTTGCCCGGCATTTTGTTTCTGTTTTTGTTTGTTACTTTCTCTTACTTCTCTCTTTTCATGTTCAGTGTGCATTTAAACATGTTGTCTGATGTTGTGTCTTTATACATGTATACATGTCTTTCATTGTCTGAAAGTGTAGCTAAGAGACATTTATCATTTTATTTATTTCCATAAATAAAGAAATCAAAATCTTTATTGTCTCAAAGTTCACAATGCAAAGTGATATCTTATGTGATTAGCTGCTTTTCATGATAGATAAAATGGGGGGGGGGGGGGGGGGGGTTCTGAGCTGGTTATAAAAATCCACCAACTGTCCTCTTTTATATCCACAAACCTAGATACAATTTTTTTTTTCTGAGCTAGTTATAAAAATCCACCAGCTGCCCTGTTTTATATCGACAAATCTGCAAATATTCTTCACATGCTTGAAGTCATGTAAATGTCTTCTTATTATTTTTTTAATGCACATGCTCCTGTAAAGTCTTTCTGTTTTCTCCAGTCGAAATCCAACCCTTCGATACAGTCTGTGTTTGAGCTCTCAGGAGAAGGAGTTCATAGAACAACGAAAGGAAAAAATGCTGGAAGGATTCAGGAGACTTTTGGGAGATGACGACTGTCCATTGAACACGGATGAGGTAAAACATTATGCCATGTTTATGCTTTTATGATCCTGGAAAGTTATTCACAGTTATATATTATTATAGCTTTGATAGTTTTATTCCGGAAAATATATGAAAGCTGCCAGGGGAACTAAAAACCACACTTGTTAGCCTCGGCCATTTTTATAAATCCAGAGTTCTCCACTTGCCTTAATTCCTGGACAAATCGTGGATTTTAGTGACAGTTCAGTTTAAACTTTGATTTCCTTTTCCAAACTAAGGGGAAAATCCTGGCCAGTAAATAACTTTCTGTCCTGTCTTGCTTGGTTTTGATTTTGCTGCTGTTTGTGGAAAAACGCATCCTGAAGTATTACATTTTTGTCTCATTACTGATCTATCATTAGTGAAAGTGAAACTGTCTTCTATAATTTTTTTGTCTCATTACTGAAAGTGAAGCTGTCTCATTACTGAAAGTGAAGGTGTCTCTTTCCTACAATTTTTTAATCAATACTGCTTTATAGCAGTAAACGTTAACATTTGTTTGCATATTAATACACTGTATTTAAATAGTTGTTTAGAAAACTGAAAAAAAAAAATTCTTACATCATCTTACATCCTTCCCGTGCCATTAAACATCACATAGGGCTCGCATAGTTGTTTGCCAAGTTTTCCTGTTTTCTGCGAGTTTTTCAACTTCATCAAGGAATGTTATGCCCATTAAACTGGCTTCTCCTAACAGTGTCCTCTTTAGAGTTTCACTTGGTTGATCTCCTTTTCTTCAGCCTGTTGTGGTCCACTTGGTAGCTTGAAAAAAAAAAATTAGTACAGAAAAAAGAATAACTTCCACGGTTATGAATGCAGTGTTATGTGCAAAAGTATTCCTACAATCTGATTACTTTACAGGATGATTTATTTTTTAAACAATAGGTTCCAACAATTGCTGTAATTGGCTCAGGAGGTGGGTTCCGTGCCATGACTGGCTACAGTGGGGTGTTCAAGGCTCTAGCGGAAAGTGGAGTGCTGGACTGTAGCATGTATGCCTGTGGGTTATCAGGATCATCATGGTAATGGTTCACATTTACTTATTACATTTTTTTGTTCCTTGTGTTTTCAGTCAAGTATTACTTTTTGTTCTAATTTCACTGAGTGCTGTTAGTCAAGTTCTATTTTTTTTTTAAATTTCATTTGATGGTGATGTTCTTAGATAAGTAAAGTTCAATGACAGCTGTGGTAAAACCGGAGTAAAGTTGGCCAGATAACTGTAGTTCAGTTTTATGAAAGGACTATAAACGTCTTGAAACTAAACTCATTGTGCTTGTTGGGTCATATAGAATGAATGGAAGAGAACAGACAAATGAAAATGATGTATGTACAAGAGATGAAGGAAACAAGACTGAGAGGTAGACCAAGACAGAGATGACAACATAGAAGAGGATATAAAAGAAACTGGTGCCATCAATTGTAGGGTAGGGAGGAATGGAAGGGAACTTCATCTGCAGCAATGAGCCTTAATAACTTGGAAAGCTAAGAAGAAGAAGGAAGAAGGAAGAGGGAAAAAGAAGAAGTAAAGAGGGTAGAAATAGTAGGAATAAGTTAATTCAGTAAATTATTGATTACTTATACTTCCTATTTCTGTTAGCACTTTCTTGTGCCATCCTTAAGACTAAAAATATCACCAAGATTATAGCACTTTCTATTTTCACATGTTGAAAAAAAAAAAGTAATGAATTTGCTAAAAGTTAACTTTTCATATATTTCATGCAGGCTGCTTTCCACACTTTATTCTCATCCGAAGTGGCCAAACTTGGGTATGGATGAGTTTGTGGATGAGCTGAAACACAGCGTGGATGAAAGTTTGCTGAGGTTCCTAAATGTGGCTACCATGTTCAAATATGCAAAACTTATAATACAGAAACGGAAAGAGGGACAGCCTGTCAGTTTCACCGACATCTTTGGACGAATGGTTGGAGAGACACTGCTGAAAGGAGTAAGAAGAACTGCCATGTGTTATGATGTTACTGTTGTAAAAATCTCACTGTGTTTGCTAGCTAAAAGTCTTAGTAGATGATGCTGTTGAGAAGTTCAAGGTAGCAAGCCTCTTAACTCTTTCCCTGCCAGAGGTAAAAATGCAGATGTTCTGTTCTGTGCCAGACAAAAAGTGTGAGTCTTGATAGTATAGGGGATCATTT
Source organism: Achatina immaculata (assembly GCA_009760885.1). Taxonomy (NCBI): domain Eukaryota; kingdom Metazoa; phylum Mollusca; class Gastropoda; order Stylommatophora; family Achatinidae; genus Lissachatina; species Lissachatina immaculata. Next base: position 5,422,463 of record CM019721.1, read on the forward strand.
TTAACTAACTATTTCCATGTTAAAAGTATGCATATTATGCCTTTAAATAGCTGTAAATGTTAGAAGATTTCATAAATGAAGAGCTCTTTTAAGAAAAAAGATGTAGTGTGATGATTTTAGCTGATAATTGTGTATTACTGTCCATCAGATAGGTCTAGGACTGTCACCGATCAACCAGCGATGTGTAGATCAACTTTGTCATTTTATCTGATCTTGTCGTGTGATTATGTTGCATGTTCACTTTAAAATAATACCTGAAATAACCTTCTAACTACTTCTCCAGTCCATTTAATAGTCTAAATCTTCTTGGGGTACATTCACAAACAGTGTTTTCCTTCCAAGTCACACAAAAATTGATTTTTTTCGATCAAAACACTGTATTTTGACCCCCGCTGTTGTGATGCTTTCAAAATGGTGACAAAGGTCACTAGGCATGCATACTAAACTGTTTATAATCAAAAGTTACACTGGGTTTCGAATGAAATGAAGCTAGGGTCCCTATTGGGACCGTGGCAAAAACTTGGCAAAGCAGAAGGGTCCCAATCAGGACCGCCAGCACGGAAAGAGTTAAAGTATGAAGAGTAGGTATAGTGAGTTTTCTTACTTTACCAGGCTCCACCACCATGGACTGCATGTCAGTTACCTGTTGTCTGAGTTGAAGCATCATATCAGATAGTGCTAGGATAGGGGCTCAGTCTGCATCCATTCACTGACTCAAGATAACAGGGCCAATACTGTCATCTCATCAATGTCTGGTATAGATGCATAAGCACAGACTTATTTTTCTTATACATGTCAGTTTCAGTCTGTAGCTCAATCAGTTGTTCAAATACAATCATTCTTAGCTTCCTGTGGATCATAAGTAGTATCTGCATATTATGTTTAGTTATTTCCCCTTGAATTGCCTACAGCTGTAGTGGTTTGCAAGTGATTAATAGTTGTTTAGACCCTCTGTCAAGAAGCTGTTGCTGTTCTAACCTTCTTGGAGCTGAAAGCTCTTTTTCCCTTGTTGCTGACACCATAATGATGTTGCACTACAAGCATCATGTCAAACAGAGGGAGTGGATTACAACAACTTGGTCTAATAGTCAAAGTGGAACTTTGAAACAGTCTTCATACCTCTGCCTCGAATGTTCTGCTGCATTAACCAGGCTTATGAAGCACCAGAAAGAGGTAGGACATAGTACTGACCAGCTCTGATTCATCAGCCCTGATAACTTTGATGCTTTTATCTGGAGCAGCAGAATCTAAACTTCAGTGAAAAGAGATTACATGTCTGTCATATTCAGTGTGTATTACTGTTAGGAGAAAAACAATTGTCAAACTTATTTTTTTTTGTTTTTTGGCCTCAGAGAATGGAATCTACACTCTGTGATCAGCGTGAGAAAATCAAAGATGGAGATGTTCCTATGCCTCTGTATACGTGTGTCCATGTTAAGAAAGATGTTCCAGCAAGATCGTTCCAAGGTTTGTATAATCTATGAGATCAAATATAACTCTAGAATACACTGCATGGATTCAGGGACAGATTTAGACATAAGGTAAACAGTCCACTGGTGTAACTTTTTAACAAGGTAGCTCTGAGCTTCATGTAGCTTAAGACTAACCAAGTCTAAATCCTGCACTGCATGGAGTTTTTAACATGCTAGAAAGGTTTTCCTTTTTATTATATATATATATATATATATAATATAATACAATAAAATATCATTATATCATATTTCAAGGGGTTTGGCAAACTAGTCCGTTATATCCAAAATCCACTATATCCAGAATAAAATCTATATATTGGAGTGCAGATCTGGTCCATTATTACCTAGGCCCCATTATAAACTGGGTCCATTATATCAGGATTTGACTGTATTAAGAAAAAAAAAAGCAGCAAGAAAGACAAACAAAATAGAGATTTGACATGAAACTCATTGAGTTAATAGAAATTTGCATGTTTGAGATTTGTAGTAAAGATAATAAGAAACATTGTATAATGTGAAATCTTAACGTAATTTGTATAAATTTCAGTAAGTGAAAACTTCTAAAAAGGTCACAGCATTTTAATTAAGGTACAGATTTTTCTCTAACGATTCACTGAAATTTGTGCATGTAATTGGTTAATTGCAGAATGGGTGGAGTTTTCTCCATATGAGATTGGCATGCCCAAGTATGGAACTTTCATGGACTCTGAACTCTTTGGCAGTAAGTTCTTCATGGGAAAGTTGGTGAAACAGTACAAAGAGCAGCCACTGCATTTCTTACAAGGTGAGAGCCAACACTTCTTTAGAGCTTTTTGTTTTTTAATGGTAAAAATGGCAATCAACATTTTTTTTAGACACGACTTACAAATCAGGAGCTGTTTTTCTTTTGTGATTTGCATTTAAGTTATTTGACTGCTAAAGATGTGGTTTAGACCTTGAAGAAAAAACATTTGGATTAATGTGACTGTTTCTAATTCTAAAGTGGATCCTTTGAGCAAAAGTTCTCAATAAATTCCTCCACTTTTGGTCAGTTTTGGCTTCATTGCTCTGGCTGAACCAGCACAATCTTTTCAGCAAGTATCTTTGGCCTTATTGGTCAGGATGAATCAGCACAATCTTTTCAACAAGCATCTTTGGCCTTATTGGTCAGGATGAATCAGCACAATCTTTTCAGCAAGTATCTTTGGCCTCATTGGTCAGGATGAACCAGCACATTCTTTTCAACAAGCATCTTTGGCCTTATTGGTCAGGATGAATCAACACAATCTTTTCAACAAGCATCTTTGGCCTTATTGGTCAGGATGAACCAGCACATTCTTTTCAACAAGCATCTTTGGCCTTATTGGTCAGGATGAATCAACACAATCTTTTCAACAAGCATCTTTGGCCTTATTGGTCAGGATGAATCAGCACATTCTTTTCAACAAGCATCTTTGGCCTCATTGGTCAGGGTGAATCAGCACATTCTTTTCAACAAGCATCTTTGGCCTCATTGGTCAGGATGAATCAGCACATTCTTTTCAACAAGCATCTTTGGCCTTATTGGTCAGGATGAATCAGCACATTCTTTTCAACAAGCATCTTTGGCCTTATTGGTCAGGATGAATCAGCACATTCTTTTCAACAAGCATCTTTGGCCTCATTGGTCAGGATGAATCAGCACATTCTTTTCAACAAGCATCTTTGGCCTTATTGGTCAGGATGAATCAGCACATTCTTTTCAACAAGCATCTTTGGCCTTATTGGTCAGGATGAATCAGCACATTCTTTTCAACAAGCATCTTTGGCCTCATTGGTCAGGATGAATCAGCACATTCTTTTCAACAAGCATCTTTGGCCTTATTGGTCAGGATGAATCAGCACATTCTTTTCAACAAGCATCTTTGGCCTTATTGGTCAGGATGAATCAGCACATTCTTTTCAACAAGCATCTTTGGCCTTATTGGTCAGGATGAATCAGCACATTCTTTTCAACAAGCATCTTTGGCCTTATTGGTCAGGATGAATCAGCACATTCTTTTCAGCAAGTACCTTTGTAGCCAGGTTGGCCAAGTTGAACTAGCACAACAGACAGTTTTTAACGGAGCATAGGAGGGGAGATGAGATCCAAGAAGTTTTCCAGTTAAGATGATTGTGTCATCTTTTCTTTGTCATGCAGTCATTGTCACCCCTAACAAGAAACAGGCCTCTAATAAGCAGTAACGTCTAAGTAAATTTATTTAATAGACAAGTTTTTAACTTACAATTTGCATTTTTTTTTTAAAAGGTATCTGGGGAAGTGCTTTCTGCATCTTGTTCAGGCGCTTGTTAGAGGATAACCGTCGTATTGATCCAGTTGAGATGGTCAGGCAGGAGATGGGGAAGGAACTGGATGAAATAAGACATGAAAGCACAAGCGACTGTAGCGATGAAGATATTGAGGACAGCTCAGACACTGATGATGATGGTGATGATACATTTCTTAAAGTAACACCAGAGGTGGACCAAAGTTTTGATACAGATGCTGTTTCTCAGAATCTGGAGTTGGCAGATGTGAAGCAAAATGCAATTAGCAAAGAGGCAGAGAATGATGAATCTGCTGGAATGAAAATATGGAGTGACATACATATGTACTCTGAAGGTGGAACTGATTTGACCAATGAAGACCAAAATATAGATATAGATTCAGCATATGAAGGAGAAGAGGAAGACATTGATGCTGATGAGGAGGAGATAACAAAAATAAACACAAAAGGAATTTTGAAACAAGATTATAAAGGAGCTCATCAAGTGAAGCAATCATCAAAAGACTCTGCCTCACCCGAGAATGATAACATCCAAGTGCAAACCGAAATTCTTCAGCCACTTGCTAGTCCTGCAGGTAAACTTCATCAGAACAATGAGTTCATTGCAAAAGAACTGATCCAACCAAGTCCCCACAAGAAGTCTGTAAATTGGGGCGCATGTCCAAATTTGGGAAAGAAAGATGGAAGGGGAGACTATAAGCAAAGACGACAAGCCTACATTTCTGGGACGTCAGTGAGGAAGTCAAAGTGTGGTTCTAAAAGCTACTGGAATCAGCTTCTAAAATCAGTGGTTGAGAGGTAAGCCAGACCTGTTTTTTTTTCCCTAAGTCTTTTAGTAATTAGAATTTGTAAAAAAAATGAATATGAGTAATGTTATTATGTAAGTGTTGTTATTATTGTAAACTTAAAGCTGTTGGTTACTGCTGCCATGGTGAAGATCTTATCTCATGAAGCATGCACCAGTGTGGTTCTTCATGATTCCAGAGTGGACTTCTAAGCAAGCTCCACCACACCTGGCACCAGTGTGGTTCTTCATGATTCCAGAGTGGACTTCTAAGCAAGCTCCACCACACCTGGCACCAGTGTGGTTCTTCATGATTTCAGAGTGGACTTCTAAGCAAACTCCACCACACCTGGCACCAGTGTGGTTCTTCATGATTCCAGAGTGGACTTCTAAGCAAGCTCCACCACACCTGGCACCAATGTGGTTCTTCATGATTTCAGAGTGGACTTCTAAGCAAACTTCACCACACCTGGCACATGTCAGTTCCATCCTGCCTAACTGGCTCTCATGACACAACAGTCTGTTTTCTGAGAGCACTGGTTAGAGACAGATTCTGAACTATGTGAAGTTTGCCAGGTTTGGTAACTCCTAAGCCCATATTTACTTGTACTGTGCAAAGTTAAAAAGAATAAATGTTACCTAAACATGTCTCCAAATGATAACTGCACTTCAGACAAACCTGTAAGTGCTGCAAGTTTCCTCTTGTGAAGGAGGATTTTGACATAGTGCATGCACTTCATAGCACCGGCAAGAAGCTTATTGAATAAGGATTATGGGGAGGGATTCCATCCCACACCCTAAAGTCCAGGACTGACCATGCCCCTACCGATTCGACCAAATCTACCCACAAACAAACATGAAATAGAATAAAAGTCATAGAAAAGGGCTGATCAACAAAGTCTTTGAGAACATTTCAAAATTGACAAAACTTTTCATAGATACATTTTTAAAATTTCTATCTGTGGGTCATGAACCAAGAACTGCCACTAAAATATGGCTGACCTAGTCTTCAACAACTAAAGAATCTATTGAGAGGAACAAACAGAACTACAAAAATAAGATTTTTAACTCATTCCGCGCTAGTGATCGCTACAGCGATATTTCCGGTATCCCGAATCTACCGTATGATCATTATAGTTTGTTTCAATAAAACAGCCGGTGTAACATTTAGATTGTACATATTTCGTCCGCGATTCTGGTGACACTTTTCAAAATGGTGAAAGAGTGCCTAGTTACGAGCGATGTCGAGCGAAAAAAAGGAAGAGAAAGACTGAATTTTTCAATTTTTGATGATGTAGATAGGGGTATGGACATGGCCTGTGATCACCCCACTGCTCTTGAATGTATCCCAAGTAGATCTAGACATATTAGACGACGGGAGAAGTAGTTAGAAGGTTATTTCAGACATTAATTTAGCGAGAATGCAACACAGAATCAAAATACGAGATCGACAAGTAGATCTACACATCTCAGTAGTGCAGATCTAGACCTCGCCGATGGTGAGCTGGCCACAGTCAGTGTCTAAAAACATCACATTACTTCTTTTTTTCCTAAAAAAAACTCTACATTTATGAAATTTTCATTCATTTAGCTATACTTTGAAACATATTAAGTATACGGAAGTACATGGAAATACTGTTTTCCATTCCATTTTACAACTAGACCCCCTAACATATCAAGACCCTCGTTTTTACTCCCGCACTCCAGAACACGTCCGTCTTTCTTCCTCCAGCATGGGAAGAGTTAAGGGCATGCATCTTTCCCATCACAACATATGCCTGTGAGACCTGGACACTTAACAAAACAGATGAGAAACACTTAAATGCCTTTGATTGTAAATGCTACAGAAGAGTTCTTCAAATATCATGGACACAGAAAAGAACAAATATATCCATACTACAAGAATTTAATATTGAAGAAGACTGGCTAGTAAAGAGGATTAAACAAAGAAAACTTAAATATTTTCTACATATTAAACGTCATGATAATCTAGAGAAGACCATATTGGACGGGTACATAATGGGGAAAAGAAAGAGAGGAAGACAAAGGCAAAGATGGCTGCAAGACATCGTTGATGATCTGGAAATGGATGCATCAGCAGCAGGCCATCTCACAACCAAGAGGCCTACAGGAGTGCTGTTTGGGAGGCAAAGTTCCGCAAGGGACATGCAAAGGAATGAATGAAATGAATGAATGAATTAAAGAAATAACAGTCTCTATACCAGGCTTGTTATATTGACTTACATTGACCATAATGTAACAATGTACATTTTTACTTCAGCGACTCATGGGAACTGTTAAGTACAAGACGTGGTAGAGCAGCCATCATACACAACTTCATGCGTGGCCTCTCCCTGGAGCAGACTTATCCTCTGTCTCCTTTTACTCCCATAGAGAAGAGAGTGAAGGCTGGAGATGAGTTTGATGGTGGGTTTTCTTGTCTCTTTTGTCTGCATGTTTTAATGTTTATAACACTAGTATCCCTCGGATTAGATGGCCAGATACCATCTTCAGTGAAGAGCTATGGCAGAAAATGAACCAACCTGCAGTGAAATAACAGAAATTAGGAACAGAATAGGCCAAGCAAAGACTGCATTTCAGAGAATGAGAAACATATTATGCAACACATCCTTATCAATGAATGTTAGAAAACAAGTCATAAAATGCTGTACTGAACCTATCTTATTATATGAAAGTGAATCATAGACAATAGGCAGGTCTGCACAAAAATCATTGGAAGCTGTAGAAATGTGGTTTATTAGAAGAATGTTGCAAATCCCCTGGACAGAAAAAATAACTAATGGAGAATGCAAGAGAAGAGGTAGAGAGGCAAAAAATCTTGACAAAAAAATAAGAGAGAGACAATGTACTTTCATAGGACATGCAATGAGAAGAGGGGGCATTGAAAATATTATAACAGGAAAAATAGAAGGAAGAAGATCAAGAGGAAGACCAAGAGAAATGATACTGGACAGTCTGACAGGATGGTGTGAGAGGAGATCACCAACTGAACTGATGGCCTGCATGAAGGATTGTTTACTCTGGAGAAGCATATTATCCAACGCCAGTCAGCACGGCACCTGATGATGATGATGATACGGTGAAAGAAACCATAAGGAAAAGATGCTGGAGATGGATAGGACATACACTTCGAAAGCATAACCAGACAAGCTCTTACCTGGAAGACACTAGAAACACCCAGTGAAGGAGTCTTGAAGTAAAGATCTAAAACACTGGCTGCACCTGGAAACAGATAGAAGAAACAGCCCAGGATAGAAATAAATGCAGCACTTGTTTTCAGACAGGATTAAAAAAGTCAAGGAAGGAAGGAAATGCTATTGCATCTCCCTATGTAGTGTAATCAAACAAAAGCACTGAAGTGTAATCTTCTTGTCTCCTTGTTCATGTACTTTCATTGCTGAGTGGGCAAACAGATTTTTTTGATAGGACTCTGTAGTTTTCCTATGCATAAGGGAATATTTAATGTCTTTTAGGAATTCTCAGCAATAATCTTCATAGCAGCAAAACCAGTTTGTTGCTATAGGAACATCCAAAGTCAGAAATATAAACCAGAAATAAATTTTAGAAATGTTAAAAATAATGTTAATTATATAGGCATTATAAGAAAAAAAAAGTACAACATTGTGGCAAAAACAAAAACTTCATTATGCCTCAGATAATATGGTCAGTAAGTCATGATTTGCAAGTATACAAGTATATTTTTATCTTGACACAGTTCTATCAAACATATAATTCAGTAATTAAAATTTTAATTAGTAAATATAATAAACATATGGCATTCAAAAGCTATAAGCACAAAAACCAAGTTAAGACTATTCAATTCAAATGTAATATCCACCCTCATTTATGCATGCGAAAGCTGAAAAACAACTAAAGAAATAGGCAAGAAATTAGACTCATTTGAAAACAAATGCCTAAGGAAAATACTCGGCATCAAGTGGAACGAATTCAAGAACAATGCAGAGATAAGACAGATGACTGACCAACAACCAGTCTCACGGGTGATCAGGAAAAGGAGATGGACATACGTTAGTCATGTGATGAGAAGAAACAATCAGAGAATCTCAAAACAAGCTATCAAGTGGAACACAACAGGCAGACCGCGTGAAACTCTGAAGAGGACATTGTTAAGATAGGCCAAATTAATAGGCATAAAATCCTTTGATGAGGTTGAAAGACTTGCCGAAGACAGGAAAAATTGGCAAACTACCTTGCGAGCCCTATGTGACGTTTAACGGCATGGGAAGGATATAAGATATAAGTTATAAGTATAAGATATAAGTATATGATATAAGTATAAGATATAAGATAAGAAATATAATAAACACTAAACCAGGACCTTCCAAGAAGGTGATTCCGTGAACTAAAACCAGTTTGTTTTTGGGTCTGCTTTCAAATCTCAAATATTGTAAGTTTATTGTGTCCTGTTTATTACTTGCTCTACTGGATCTGGTTATTACTTTATCTATCTGCTGGTTGCTTGACCTAGTTAGTATTTTACCTTCTGATTTCTTATCCACTATTAGAACCAAAATAAAGCTGTACCAAAGTTGTGTGTTATCCATACTACTCTTCTATGGAACAGAACGCTGGAGAGCAAATGAAAAGGATATGGACAAATTATCCTCATTCCACGCAACCTGGCTCAGAAAGATTTTAAATATTTACTAGCTGTAGACAATAAATAATAGAGACCTACCTACCCAATGTGAACCAGAAGATATGCATGCCATAATAGCAAAAACACACTGGAAGTGGATAGTCATGTGCTCCAAAGAGATCCCAGCAACATTACTGAAACAGCCTTGCGATGAACACCTGAGGGGAAAGAGAAAGAGAGGCTGACCAAAGGCTAACTACCAGAGAACTGTAGAAGCAGAAATGAGTAGCGTGTAGCACAGCTGGGGTACAGTACAAAGATAGACACAGACTGTAAGAAGTGGAGAGAATTTTTTTCTGCTGTGCAAGATGCCACAGGGCATACTGGATGGTGATTGTTTAGCTGATTGCTAATCAAGGATATGAATGGATGATTACTTATCTTGCTTTTTTTTTGTCTACTAATTTTTACATTCTACAGTCTTCTACTTAAATGCCTGCTGAAAACTTGCCTATTAAATGGCTTCATTGTCTTCCAGGCTGTTCTGTGAGAAATAAATCTATATCTTCTCATTATAAAACAGGCATCTTTGAAATGCATTCGACAAGTGTGAAACACATCTACATGGTGGATGCTGGCTTAACTTTCAATTCCCCATACCCATTGGTGTTGCGGCCACAGAGAGAGGTGGATATGATCCTGTCTTTTGACTTCAGTGCCAGAGATTCAGATAAGAGTCAACCATTTAAGGTTAGTATTTTGCCTTCTTTCAGTGCCATTTGTCAGCATCTTGCAATTTATTAGTTGCCACACATGTCAGTGTGTTATTTTAACTTGATATAAATGATTAGTTAAAATCAAATTTTAAAAAGCAGTTACTTATTTAATGGTGCCAATAATTGTGAGTAAAACCTGGCCTACCAGTATGTGTAAACAAATGTGTTGTATTCAGAAAAAAAGGATATCTTATCCAGATTTTATTAAAACTATTCACCATCTTCCATCTTTGTTTCATCATCAGGAACTGTTGCTAGCAGAAAAATGGGCAAGGCTAAACCGACTGCCATTTCCTCCTATTGACACATCAGTGTTTGAGAGAGAAGGCATGAAGGAACTGTACATCTTCCGCCATCCAACTGATCCACATTGCCCAGTTGTCTTTCATTTTGTTCTAATAAACGATAAGTTCAGATACTACAAGAAACCAGGTGAGCTGAGAATCATCATCTTGATTACATTATTTTAGCTGTATCTTGACAACTTTCTTAACTTTAGTTTGTCTTGATAACTTTCTTGATTTTATTACTTCTGCCTTGACAACTTTATTGACGTCAGGTTTATCTTAACAACTTTCATGATTTTAGTTACGTATACAACTTTTTTTTGGAGAGGAGTAACCTTAATATCAGTTGTGTCAAAAGTATTTTGCAAGGTCATTTTGAATAGACTTAAAGATATAGTGGATACCACAATGAGAGAAGAACAACCAGGATTTCGAAAAGGGAGAAGCCGTCTCGACCAGATCTTTACTCTAAAAACAATACTTGAAGAATATATTGAAAAGCAGAAACCATTAATACTGAACTTCATAGACTTTAAAAAGGCATTTGATAGCATACACAGAGATTCATTGTGGAGAATATATATGTCTATATGGAATACCATCTAAAATTGTCAACATCATTAAAGACCTCTACAACGGATATATTTGTGCAGTCAAAACAGAAGAAGGGATGAGTGAATGGTTACAGATTGAAACAGATGTGAAACAAGGATGTATGCTGTCTCTTTTGCTTTTTAGACTTGCAGTAGACTTCATAATGAAAAAATGCTGCACAGGTAACACAGGTATTGATTGGGTACATGGGACCTAACTAGAAGATCTTGATTTTGCTGATGACATAACTCTTATCAGTAACAAAGTGAATTCCATGCAAGAAAAAACAGATAGCCTGTCTTCACTGGCTAGCAAAATAGGGCTTGAAATTAACAAGGACAAAAGAAAAATAATGAAACTCCCCATTAATCAAAATGGAAAAATACACATGGAAGGGACAGATGTTGAAGAAGTCAATCAGTTTGCATACCTTGGCAGCTACATAGACCAGGATGGTGACACCAGGAAGGAAGTTAGAATTACAAAAGCAGCATCGATCTTCAAGAGTCTTGAGAACATACAGCATTCAAAAGTTATAAGCACAAAAACCAAGTTAAGACTATTCAATTCAAATGTAATATCCACCCTCATTTATGCATGCGAAAGCTGGAAAACAGCTAAAGAAATAGAGAAGAAATTAGACTCTTTTGAAAACAAATGCCTAAGGAAAATACTCGGCATCAAGTGGAACAAATTCAAGAACAATGCAGAGATAAAACAGATGACTGACCAACAACCAATCTCATGGTTGATCAAGAAAAGGAGATGGACATATGTTGGTCACATGATGAGAAGAAACAGTAATAGAATCCCAAAACAAGCTATAAAGTGGAACACAACAGACCGAAGAAAAAGAGGCAGATCATGTGAAACTCTAAAGTGGACATTGTTAAAAGAGGCCAAATTAATAGGCATAATATCCTTTGATGAGGTTGAAAAGCTTGCCGAAAACAGGAAAAATTGGTGAACTACCTTGCAAGCCCTATGTGACATATAATGGCACAGGAAGGATATAAGATTTAAGATAAGATACAACTTTTTTTTTATCCTCACTTTTGAAATGATATCTTCTTTAAATTTATCTTTATTTTTGTCATGGTATTAACATACTAAAGTCTAATTTCATAACTTCTAATGGCCTAATTGCTTAAATTCATACCTTTTTGTCTGTGACAATGTGATTATATTAATTATTTTTGCAGATTATATATCCATGAAGGTAATTCAAATATCCTGTTGTGCTTTCCAAGGTGTCTGAAAATGAAAAAAGGAAAAAAAAAACACATTTTTGAAATAGCTTAATTACAATTGTTTCCTTTATTTCTGATTTGTACTTTCGTTTATGTCTTTCTCCAGGCATACCAAGAGAAACGAAAGAAGAGTTTGAATTTGCAGAATTTGATGTCTTTGATGACCCTAAAGCTCCTTTCTCTACATTTAACTTCACTTATGAACATAAGAACTTTGAGCGCATGAGTCAGTTGATGGAGTTTAACACTTTGCTGCATATTGATGATATCAAAGAGGTAAGTGAAAAACTATTGGTTTTCTTGTTATAAATTCTGTGATTTAGGGAATGTTTATATTCTATCTTGCTTAAATGTGTGATCTATTTCATATTTTCTTGCATGCTTTTGGGATTTTTTGGGGGGTACATTCTCATGTTTATTCTTTCACTGCTTCATTCTTTATTTCAGTGGCTGATCAAATATGACAGCCTTTGGAGTTCAAATCAGTACAAAACAGAAGTACCTTGGCTGCATCAGAATATAGAAAATCTTAGAAGTGCTGTAAGGACTATTCAAAATCTTATGATTATAAGCAAAAGCAACAGAATTATAAAGAAAAAAAACTGATAAATGTTGGGAATCTGAGACAAAAATGAAACATTAATGGAAGAGCCGATTTAAACTGATTTAGACACAACATATAACGGGCTGAAGAAAAAGGGGTCAACCACATTAAGCTCTAAAGAGGACATTGTTATGAGAGGCAAGTTTAGTGAGCATAACATCCCTTGAATCACCGAATAAAGGAAAACTTGGCAAACTGCCATGTGAACCCCATGTGATGTTTAATTGCACAGGAAAGATGTAAGATGTAAGACACAACAGTCTACACAAATATTAAATGTCTACGATTTCTCCTACATGAAAAGTTCACAAAAGATCTAGTGATCCTCAGAAGAAAGTTCTGTTACAGATTTTGCTGCTTAGTGTGTTGGCCGCCCAAGAATTCTTTTGTTATTTTGTTTTAGTTATGATCAGAAGCATGTGCTTCTTTTCAGTTTATAAAGATCTGCAGCCTCATCTGGATTTGATCAGCTGCTACAGAGTGTTACTAAATTAGTTTTTCTTTCCTCCTTGCTGCCCTCTTGAATTTCAGTTTGTCCTCTGATGAATTCTGTCACAATAAGCAGGAACCAGTTTACAAGTGACTCTCTCCCACCCCCCCCCCCCCCACCCCAAAAAAAAAGTCTTTTATCACTTCAAGATATTGTCATTGTACCAAATGGTAAAAAAAAAAAGGTAAAGGTAATCCTGTCATGCCTTAGAGGCACATAGGGATATGGTGTTAATGCCCATATTTTACTAAATAGTAACACATAACAATTAATGTATAAGTATACAGCTATACACAAAGCACTGCAGTATGCAGTAGCTTTGGCCTTCTGTCCAGTCTTGCCCTTTTTTTTCATGCCAGAGAGCATGCACAAGAAGATAGAGTGATAACCTCTTAGCTGCAGGTCCAACCTTCACAGAAAACTACATCATAATGGAACCATATCTATACTTCAAGGCTTTGGTATCATATCCTGATATCAGGGAAAGGAGGAAGAATCTTTACTGGCTATAGTTTACCAGTTCTGGTGCTGGAGCTGATGTGCCAGTCAAGCGTCAGACATTGTCTGGCCTTAATTTCGTTTCTTTCTTTTATGGTGTATTGACTTTAGGGCAGTGCCCTGCTTTGACTCAGTTTTCAAACATTCCTGTTTTCTAAATCCACAGGTCATGAAAGATGTCATCAAGAAGAAAAGAGAGGGACCACCCAGACTGCCTATACAGTCTAAAGACATCAAGCTGCTGCGCATGAAAAGCGTACAAGAAATGCGCAAGCTGCGCCGGTACATCAACAGAATGGAAAGCAGAGGCTCTATCTTTGCTAGCACAAGTCCCTCCACACCTTTCTTCACACCTGCTCCAAATCTCGATACAAGCAGCAACCCTTTCTTTTCTGAATTTCAATGTGAAGCATCAGTAAGTCCAGGTACTGATAACAATGCTTTCTCCACACTGGGAGATTCTTTCTCTCGGAGTCCGCGAGTAAAGAAACATATTCATCCCATTGATAAATTCCGAGAATCTGAGGAGATAAATTACTTTCAGTCTACAGAAGAGGATGAAACAAGAAAGTCCAGTCACTTTTCATCCTCTCTCTCTGATGAGAACATTTGTGACGCACCTTCAGACAGTTTAGATTATCATTCTGTAGGGGAGACATCGTCTCCATTTAAGCCTGATTCCAGAAGCAATCCGGTGCAGGTTTTTGAAACCTGTGATGTACTAGATGGGTGTGCAAGCCACATACAGTCACCTGAGTCAGAAAATCCACAAAAAAATACCATGTACCCAACTAAGCCACATATCGTTGATGTCCATGGCACTGATTGCACAGGTCCCCTATCTAGGATCAGAGCCGACGGATCTGTGGTCCAAAACACCAATGAAATACCCTTGTCATCACAAAAAGTTCAGCTCTCCAGCGCATCCAGGCTGAAGAAGCAGTTAAATAAAAATCCCAGCACTGAAAGTCTGGGGTTTGAAAGTAATGGACTCGAGATGAGCTTTGACGGAGCTGGAAGAGGAATCACCAATATTCCCCCAGAAACGGGAACAGCTTCTGTGGTTAACTCTAAGTTACGGAGTTCAAGGACAGACAGTTCCAGTGAAATAAAGACTGTTGTGATTAAAAAAGACCCTCCCCCAAATCCATTTTTTATTAATGCTTTCCGCAGGAGATCTACCCACCAGTGTTGTTTAGACCCACCCTTGTTGACAGAAGTCAAAAGCGGAGGTGACAAAACCATGAGAAGAGAGAAGGGTCCTTCATGTCATTTCAGCCCCCAGACCCCAAACTCATCAAATTATTCAGACGACACAGGAAGCCCTAAATTATTAGGGCGCTTGAACTCCAGATCTCCTCGGTTAAGTCCTCTCCTTGTATCATCCAGTAACAAGCAACCAAGTCTATGCGAAGTAAAACCGGTAAAATCCCCTACAACACCAGATTTCACGTTGGCCCCCGAAGCTTTCAAGGCTGATGGCACACCAGTTTTTGATTCCCAAGATGCCAAGATGTATTATGAAAGTGCTAAGTGCAAAAGGACGGTCTTCCGTCGTCAGAGCACTGTTAGTTCACTGGAGAATATATCGCTAGAGGAAGACGATGAGACATCTTGTGAAAAATATGAAGGAGACCAGAGTTATGATAACAGTCTTATATGAAGACAATAACAGACTTAGGTACTTACACTTAAGATACTTTTGAAACCTGTAAGAGAAGAGCCAACTGCAGGCTGAGATATGGACCAAACAGAGGATTACTAAATGACTACTTCTCAACTCAGTATCATTGATGGATCCTAACATCAGTCTCATCATATTTCATTCAAGTTTCATGTGCTGAGATGGCATCTTACACACAACAGTATGACATGATGCACAAGAAATACATCGCATGCAATGTGGAGCTCATTTCTTTCATAGATTTCAATCTACAATATTTTTTATGAACCTATGTTTATTTATCAGTGGTTTCCAAACTATTTCAGGCTACACCCTCTTGCCTTCCAGCCCATCCCATAGGATTCCCATATGAACACACCTCATTTGGTTGAGATGCTTTCTGCTGCTCCATTTTCCCCTTACCGCCCATCTGGATCTACCAACCACTCACTGTGACAACCACAGCTTTATATCATGCAGCTGCTGCATCTGAATGTCTGTTTCTTTCAGTTTTGACCTTCCCCTTGACCTACAAATCTGACAGTACCCAGGTTCAAATCCCAGCAAAGGGGATTTTTTTCTGGTGCCAAAAAGATCCCAGGGTTCACCGAGCCTCTAAAAATGGATACCAGAGAAATCAGGGAAAGTAAATGCCGTTAGACGTGATACTGACCACATCACATTTCATATGCCAAAGGTCTTGGAAATACAGATCTAACACTATATCCCCAGCATATGTCTTAATGGCATGGAAGTGGGGACCTTTGACCTTCCCCTGCCTTTTGAATTTAAAGTGAATATGATAGTCTCAAGTCAAGTGCCTAAAATATGTTATGAATAAGTCTTTGTGGAAGTCCGAAAGCACCATCTAAAGAGTTTTTAGCATAATGACTGTTAACATAAGATTAACTATAACTGATAATCACTGTTAACTTAAGCATTTGCTATTTGTGCGTATGGAATGTATATTTCATCTGAAGAGTTTTTAACATAAAGACTGTTAGCTTAAGCTACATTTGATAATGACTGTTAACTTAAGATAAACTACATTTGGTTATTTATTTATGTATATATTTCCTTTCTGGAGTCCGACCAATGGCATCTTTTTTGTTAGCAATGATGTATTACCCTGTGTGTTCATATGAATGTTTTACCTCACAAAGTATGTGATAGACGTGATATTATTGTGGTTATTTTTCTTTCTCCCAAAAACTGGGAGCAAGATGTTCTTTGCAGCTGATGCAGTGAAAGTGTTGAAGCACTGCAACCTGTCAAATGGGAAGTGGCTAAAAAGCCAGGGAAGTGCAATGCTTCTTTACCAGACTCCATCACCATGGGAACTATTGTAATCTTTACCCCATTAGCCAGACCGGGCCAGTTACTGCAGGTACAAGTGAAGATGTAGGACTAGGGTCTTGGCTGGCTATATCTTGCAAATGCTGACCATTACATCAGGTAGTGTTTCCACCCCTGTTGACACATCTGCATAATAAATTGTGCATC
Organism: Achatina immaculata; assembly: GCA_009760885.1. Lineage (NCBI taxonomy): Eukaryota > Metazoa > Mollusca > Gastropoda > Stylommatophora > Achatinidae > Lissachatina > Lissachatina immaculata. The sequence continues at coordinate 5,439,290 of CM019721.1, forward strand.
TGTTACATGTGTGGCCAAATCAGTGAGCCATGCTCGTGTAATTCTCCAATTAGTTACCAGTCCTTAGCATCTGATTTAACCTTGGTTACCTTTCTTTTCTTGTACTACTTGCCCAGTCCAGTTGTATACAGTGTTTCTCTTTTGGTGTTTTCTTTTTCCCTTGAATTTTCCTGTGATTTTAAATATCTATAATGTGCTAGTTGGACAGACCAGCCATATATTTCTCAATTGGTCATTTTGCTCCCTTTTTTCCCCTGAATTTTCCTGTGATTTTAAATATCTATAATGTGCTAGTTGGACAGACCAGCCATATATTTCTCAATTGGTCATTTTGCTCCCTTTTTTCCCCTGAATTTTCCTGTGATTTTAAATATCTGCCTTAACAAAAACTTCTCTTGACATAGAAAAAAAGAATTTATAACCTAGTTTGTGATGCTCTGTAATTTTTCAGTGTACAGTTTTATGCATTTAAAAAATTGTTACACTGCCAAAAAAATGAGACTGATATAAATCTGTCTTCTAATTCTCATTTTAAAAAATCATTGTTTAATTTCTAAAAAGTACATTGGATATATATATATATTGTGGTTAAACATTTACATAGACATAAATTTGTTTTGAAAATGCTTGTAACACAAGTATTCTTAATGGCCTTTTATATATAAATACAAGCTATATATCTATACATATAGCCTTGTAATCATTAAGTAATAAAGCTGCTCCTACTTTTTTCCTATTTTGTACATATAGCCTTGTCTGTTGTTAAAAAAAAAAAAAGAAAATCCAGTATTTCTGCAATTGCCTTTTTTTTTTAATTTAAACATTTGAAGATTTTCACGGACAACCTGTCTCATTGGTGATCAGAAAAAGGAGATGGACATTATAACAGCCATGTGAAAAGAAACAATCAGAGAATCTCAAAACAAGCTATCAAAAGTGGAACACAACAGGCCAAAGAAAAGCAGGTCAGCCATGTGAAACGTGTCCCCACTGAGGACGTTGTTAAGAGAAGCAGTATTAGCAGGCATAAAATCCCTTGATGAGGTTGAAATGCTTGCTGAAAACAGAAAAACTTGGCAAACTACCATGTGAGCCCTTTATGATGTTTTAACAGCATAGGAAGGATGTAAGAATGTTGTCCATACAGGTTTGAAATACATAAACTGGTATTATTTTCTTATCAGATTTTGTTTTAATGTTGTCCCTGGGATTGTTTTGTGAGCTTGGCCTAATACTCTTCATTTGCATAAAATGAACAGAAAAAAATGAACATTTTTTAAAAAACTATAAATAATTGTTTGGTAAGAATAAAATCATGAAAGGAGCTTTTTTCTTAATTGGATGTATTCATTCACTAGATGTTAAAAGTGGTTCTAACATAGGGTATATAGGGTTGTTGCATAAGCACTTTTTTTTTTACAATTACAACCTTAATGCAATGAGATAATACTCTGGTGTGCCTCACCCTGCAACATATTATGATTTCAAATAATGGTGTTAAAAGCCAATGAATACAGCCAGGATAACTGAAGCTCAAAGACACCAAATCTTCCACCCTGCATTCAAATGACAAGTCAGTTCACTATGAACTGCTCCACTCCTACATTCATGAGTTATGACTTTCCTTATGACCGATATGAGATGACAGCATGTAGTAAACCTCACTCAAGTGATGATCTCATGCAATGTGTAGCCTGTAGTTCCCCACAGCTATTTAAAGATCACAAACAAAAGTTATTACAGGCTATTATCATCATCTTGAAGCAGATAATCTGCCTGACATTTAAAGACAAATACACCACAACATGTACTTTATTACACAAGCCACAGGTTCATGTCATATTTTTATTATTTTTTTTCTCATCAGATGTTAAATGTGTTACTTGCAATAAAACATAACTGAATCAGCTGTACATCAAACAACAACAACAAACATGTATTATCTGAAAACAGTTAGTGCTAGCCTGGTCTGCAAACAATAAAATACAGTGATGTTCTGTGGATGTGAGCAGAGTTTACCATCAAGAAAATATCATGATATTTTGGAGATGACTTGAGATCCATCTACTATCAAGAAAGTATAGTGATGTTTTGGAGATTACTTCAGCCCTGTCCACTATCAAGAAAGTATAATGATGTTCTGGGAATGACATCAGCCCTGACTATTATTCAGAAAGTATAGTGATGTTTTGTGAAAGATATTATCCCTAATTACTATTCAGAAAGTATAGTGATGTTTTGAGGATAACTTTGTACAGTACTTACAACGACCAAATGTTCTATAGAGAACTACAACTGTATGAAAATACTGTAGCAAGAATGAGGAAGTAATGAGGATGGAGATGTGGTAAATGTCTAAAAAGATTGTTTTGAGTGGCTCATCCTGGGGCTATGTTATGATAGTGATCAGTCAACTCTGAACACAGACAAATGGGATGCTCTGTTCATGCTCCGTTTAACAGTCATTACAAGCCCATTTTCAAAACACGCCTGGATAATTCAGGTGGGGGAGGGTGTGGAGAAGAAGGGGAGAGAGAGATGTAGCAGAGAATGGATAATCTCATTCACTTAAGTTCATCAATCTCTTCTGTTGGCTATAATGTAGCAGAGAATGGATAATCTCATTCACTTAAGTTCATCAATCTCTTCTGTTGGCTATAATGTAGCAGAGAATGGATAATCTCATTCACTTAAGTTCATCAATCTCTTCTGTTGGCTATCACCCCAAAAAGAAAATATGACCACAGCAAAACTCCTACATAATCAAAGATGCTTATCAGCTAAAGCTGAACATTTCCAGGTGCTTTCTTCTATGGTGCAGAAACACATGAGCATAAACACAAGTACAGAAACCAAAATATGGCATCACAGAAATATGGATTAGCGGAAGAACAGAAACACTCATGTTCAGGACAAATATGGTGGTGCTGGAAGAACAGCAAGTAAAATGTGAAACAATGACAAATATAACAGCTTGATAATTAAAATACTCTGGACATGTAAAGAAATATTGAAAAAAGGAAATAACATACTCAATGGAATAATCTGAGTACAAAAGGAAGAGGAAGATAACATACAAAGATCATTAGCATCAGACAGACTGTAACATGGACAGAGGGCAATATAATCAGACAGACTTGGAACATAGGCAGAGGGTAACATAATTAGATAGACTGGAACATGGACAGAGGCAATATAATCAGTCAGACTTGGAACATAGGCAGAGGGTAACATAATCAGATAGACTGGAACATGGACAGAGGGCAATATAATCAGACAGACTTGGAACATAGGCAGAGGGTAACATAATCAGATAGACTGGAACATGGACAGAGGGCAATATAATCAGACAGACTTGGAACATAGGCAGAGGGTAATATAATCAGACAGACTGGAACATACAGATGAAGGCAATATAATCAGACAGGCTGAAACATACAGATGAAGGCAATATAATCAGACAGGCTGAAACATACAGATGAAGGCAATATAATCAGACATGCTGAAACATACAGATGAAGGCAATATAATCAGACAGGCTGAAACATACAGATGAAGGCAATATAATCAGACATGCTGAAACATACAGATGAAGGCAATATAATCAGACAGACTGAAACATACAGAAGAAGGCAATATAATCAGACAGACTGAAACATACAGATGAAGGCAATATAATCAGACAGGCTGAAACATACAGAAGAAGGCAATATAATCAGACAGACTGAAACATACAGATGAAGGCAATATAATCAGACACGCTGAAACATACAGATGAAGGCAATATAATCAAACAGGCTGAAACATACAGATGAAGGCATTATAATCAAACAGGCTGAAACATACAGCTGAAGGCATTATAATCAGACAGGCTGAAACATGATGGCAATATAATCATACAGACTGGAACATACAGACAGAAGGTAATACCATAAAATAGACTGAAGGCAATATAATCAGACAGACTGGAACATATGGACAGAAACTAATACCATAAAATAGACTGAAGGCAATATAATCAGACAGACTGGAACATATGGACAGAGGGTAATACCATAAAATAGACTGAAGTCATCAAAGGAGACTCACAAGTCAATTTTCACTAAGGAGACAGCACCAGAAACAAAAATAGCAACCACATTTGAGTGTTGGTCATTATAATTAAACATCTTCCAACACAGTTCATTAGATCTAAACATCTGCCAACATAGTTCATTAGATCTAAACATCTGCCACCACACTTCATTAGATATAAACATCTGCCAATATAGTTCATTATATCTAAACATCTGCCACCATACTTCATTAAATCTAAACATCTGCCACCATTAGATCTAAACATCTGTCACCATTAGATCTAAACATGTGCCACCATACTTCATTAGATCTAAACATCTGCCACCATACTTCATTAGATCTAAACATCTGTCAAAATATTTCAAGAGATCCACATGATGAAACATTCAAAGGAAACTTGAAACTAGAACTCTAGAATTAATGCTTAAGATAATGTCAAAACTATCATAAACAAAAGACAATGTCTCCATTTTATGGCATTTAAAACTGCAGTCACCACACTTCACCTATGCACAACCCAGACAAAACATGGCATTCTGTGAATTCAGTTCCTAGTGTCAGTGTATGCACATGTACAAGTCAAGCAGTCTTGTTAAACTATTACTCTCAAGTCCAGCCAACTGCCAGCACTCAGTGTCTGGTCATACTGGGCCAGAACTAGTCACAGCATAGAGGAATAGACAGTACATTTTTCTGTGTCAAGTAGCAATGTCAGAAGCTTCACCTCACATTCACTAGATTAAGTGTAAGAATGACTATCAAGGGAGACCTGGAATATGGTAGATGTTGACATGTAAGAAAATAATATGTTACGTTTAACAACCTACAGAATATGACTAATTTGTTTTCTTAGACTATTTTACCTTATTCAAATGATATTTCCATGAATTTCAAAGTACCTTGAAAATCAAGTAACAATACTAGATAATAAGTTACTTGGAAGAACGTGTGTAACAATGCCAATCAATAAAATGTTCAAATATAGAACAAACTGTAATGGTAAGATATTTCAAAACTTGTAACAATTTCAGACAGTAAGATAACTCTCAAGTTTGTGTATCAATCTTAGGTAGTGAGATATCTGGAAACATGTAGCAATCTTAGGCAGTGAGATATCTGGAAACATGTAGCAATACCAGGCAGTAAGATACTCATTCGCTGTGAAAACAAGACTATTTATCATAACTTTTAGCATGAAAAGAGCCTGTGAACTGTAAAAGGAAGTAAGAAAATACATTGTACACAATGGAAAGTTGGCAGGACAAATCTATAAACCACATCTATTAATATAACAGAAACCTGTCAGATGTGCAACATAGGAGAAATAAGCATCACATGGCAGTGAAGGAAAAGAAAAATCAAAGCATACTAAACTGAGCAAACTTTCTCAAAACTGTAACAACACATAGATCCTAATGGGGCCTATACCATAAGGTGCCATAAACAGAAGCCACAACTATTCTTCAACAACAGAGTACCCTGTCTTTGTTCACATCATTTCATTTCTACTAGCTTTAACATAAAAATCTTCACAAAATATACTCCTTTTGATAGTAACAAATCAGAAAATGTCCTCAAACATACCCATCACCTGACAAAATGTGAGAGAACATTCCAGATCATGTAGTTAGAAAGCTTCTCATTTCACAATCGCAGACATGAAACATAATTCAGAATGAGCTCTATGTGGAGACCATAACTCTGTTTTATTCTGTCTTCTACAGATACCTTATTCCAACACATGCTATCTGTGTTTTTCAAATACTGGTTTCTCTAGGACACACAGTATCTCTGGTCTTGGCTAGTGGGACAAGACTGTAAGCCTTGCCACTTTGCACTATAAAGCTCAATAAAATGCTAGCCCTATAAGAAGGGACTAAAGAAGATTCAGACACCTGCTTTATGGAGCTGTGGGTCAGGGTTCACCCATGTGTGTGGAGGTAGCATCATTGAACAAACATTAACCTCAATCTCTTGCCAATCTCTTGAACAAAAAAGAAACCAGAGGTTCTTGTTTTTACAGATATCTTGTTCTTTGCCCCAATGAAGACAACTGATATTTTCAGGCATTTATAGCTGTTCTGTGTCCAATGTCTAGAAAAAAATGATGATCAAGACCCTGTCCTACTAATGACAGGCTAAGCATGGACAAAAGGGCAGGAACTACTATGGTCTACATGGAGACTGAGTTCATTGAGAACCACTGCACCTTCTGCTTTTTTTAGCCTTGCTCCAGGACTACAAGTTCCTATCCAACAAATTGCTCCAAGACTACCACATCCACTGCAAACAACATCTTGCTCGTAGTTCCAGAAGACAGAACAAGTTACAGAAGCTTGTGCTTCAAGACTGCCACGAACATCCTGCTCATAGTTCCAGAAGACAGAACAAGTTATAGAAGCTTGTGCTTCAAGACTGCCACAAACATCCTGCTCATAGTTCCAGAAGACAGAACAAGTTATAGAAGCTTGTGCTTCAAGACTGCCACGAACATCCTGCTCATAGTTCCAGAAGATAGAACAAGTTATAGAAGCTTGTGCTTCAAGACTGCCATGAACATCCTGCTCATAGTTCCAGAAGATAGAACAAGTTATAGAAGCTTGAGTTCTAAGACTGCAAACAACATCCTGCTCATAGTTCCAGAAGATAGAACAAGTTATAGAAGCTTGAGTTCTAAGATTGCAAACAACATCCTGCTCATAGTTCCAGAAGATAGAACAAGTTATAGAAGCTTGAGTTCTAAGACTGCAAACAACATCCTGCTCACAGTTCCAGGGAGGTGCAACAAGCTACAGCACCACCTACAAATCATGAACCAACTCACATACATCACTTTCAGCAGTAAAACCTCTACACATATACTTGGAACAATGTCATAGTAAAAAAAAAAAAAAAAGTTTTCTGTTAGTCTAGAAATATCTGTACTTACTTCATAAATATCACAAAAAAAGTTACTGTACAGACTTACACAACTGAAAACACATGAACATTATAAGCTTGAAACTTGTGCTCAAACCATTTATCTCCATGTACCATCTTTCCAGTTCTACTTTTCTCAATTTCACTGCTACCTACTGCTACAGCCTTTCTTCACCCCCCACTCCCTCCCACCACCACCAACCCACCAACCCAATAAGGTTTCATCTGTGACAGAATGATATCTTTACAAACATACTCAAGAACTGAGCAGTCAATATTAAAAGCAACAACCTGTCAGGATAACTGTGATAACAACTGTGACAACAAAACAGCCACCAAATACTTCATCTGTAAAATGTTCACAGTAAAAGTAACATATTAAGTAGCATCAGTAATTATACTACAAATATCATCCAAAGTTAGTAGTAAAGCTGTACTCCAGTTTATTCAACAATTTTCTGAAGCTACAGATACATTATCAGAATTTTATCTACAGTTTTTTTTTTCAAGCTACAGATCCATTACCACAAATCCCAAAGACTACAATGGAAGACATTCAGCAGAGCTAGTTTAACTATGACAGCAAATGAAAGATCTCCAGACTGGACATGAGCTGGGTGACACACAGGGCATCTGAAAAATAACTCCAGAGTCTGAGCTGTAAATATTTATCAGAAAATTTAGTAAGAGCCTCACTACAGGCATCAAGGGGACGCCTCAACTGTCAAAACAGGGGCAGCAACTGTAAGAATAGAAATATGTTTGCTTCAAAAGATTTAAATCATTCAATCACAGCATTACAAAAGGAAAAATATGCAGTCTGGATGTGGCTTGCAGAAATAAAATCTATTACAGCCAACCAAAGGAACTTTCGAATGGGGAATAAAAAGAAGCTCTGATTGAAAAAAAAATCTATGTGCAAGTGGTTTCACAAATTCTTAGAAACAGGCAGTCTATATAATAAATATTAGCAACATAAAGTCCCAAGCTCTTTTTCAGACACCCTGTACAGAGAGAAAGCTCAAGACAGATAATAAAACATCCATCCAAAGCAGGGGTCCTTAACATCTTTACAGTTTACAGACCCCTAAAGGATTGCCCAATGTTCCCATGCCCTTTTCAACAGACTTTGCCCAATGTTCCCATGTCCTTTTCAATAGCCTATTGAAATCATCAACAACAATAGTCCTGTTAGGTACCAGTACATCACCAAATTGATTTTACTTTAAATACAGGCAGCTAGAAACAGAAAAGCTGGAAGAAAATTATAACCTAACAGCTTGTTTTTTTCAGCTGCTGATCAAACTGAATCCCATACCCTAGTTAAATGATCCCCAAACAACCACAAGGTATGGATGCCACACCCCCCCCCCCTCCTCCAGTTAAAAAACCCCTGATCTACAGCAGCATATTTAAACCTCTTTTCAAGCTATTTTTACAAAGATGACGCTTACTGCTGAACACATCTTACAACTTCATTTGCTTTTTTCTTGTTTTTAAGTGCAGTTTTTTTTTTTTTAAATCTTTCCACACACTGACTGGAATATCAAATTTATACAGGATGATTTTGTACATTCTATTTTCTCTCTTCTGATTACCAAAGATCCAAGTAACCCACTTTCATATCAAATACAACTGTAAGTTATAGAAAAATAAATGCCCAAATGTTTACACATACCACAAAGTATTGCTAATCTAACAAACCACAGTGTTAAACCTACTGATCAGCCCCAACCTACTGATCAGCCCCGACCTACTGGTCAGCCCCACCATGTCAAGGATACAATTAATCCATAATCTGATAACTAATCACATAAAAAATCTGCCTTCCCCCCACCAATGTTAAAACATGTTGGTCAGGTCAGCCCCACCATGTCAAGGATACAGTTAATCCATAATCTGCCTTTCCCCCCGCCTCAATAATAACTGGTCTGGAAATGAACAAAAATCTTTGACAAAAGCTAGGAAAAAGATTATAAGCTGAAACATTTACATAAATATATCTGCTAACTAAAATCTCCCAGACAATAAAAGCATGATAAAAACTACATCTGATATTCCTTTAATAACAACAAAAGTCTGGCATAAAAATTTACCGTATAAACACTAAGACATAGATGTAATTTCTCAAATGTTACAAGACAATGGTAGTCTTCTTGAGTGTAACAACTTAACCCTGATACATGCTCTCACAGATACTGCCCACTTTATGCCTTCATTATGGTAGTCTAAGAAATGTAAGAGATCTTCAAAGACTGGTCTAAAATTAAGCTGGAGGAAAGAACCAGCCAGGAAAGTTAACTCAGATAAATAATGATGGAGAGATATGGGAAGGGCACACAGGCTCTGATCTCCTACCAAGACACACACTGACACATCAAATGCTGTCAATGACAAGACAGCACCACGGCCTCAGAGAACTCTGTACTGTTTCATGGTCTCTACTCTTGAATGCTACTGTTTCTTCTCCACTGGGTAGGACTGAAGTTTGTCCAGATCTTTTAAATGTTCTCATCCATTAAATCTTGACTCTTGAGCAGATCCTCATGCAACATATGTGTAAATTTTTCTGTGCACAGAGAGAACAAGAGATTATGGGCATAATATAACCCAACACATTTTTTTTTAAAAAATCAATACAACAGATTTTGCTGAGAGCTTAAGCTTTCAATCTCTTAGCACTGAACGTCTGATTTTTACAAGCTAAACAAGTAGTTCTTTGATAGTAGTCTACATGTGAAGTGTAAATGGCCTAGTTCTGGTCAGAATATCTCCAAAGTGATAAAACAAGATCCATGACAGTATGAAGCAAATGGACAAATTTAGTCAAAAAAAAAACAAAAAAACTTTACATTAAAGCAAGACATGAAGTTCTGGGCTAAAAAGAGAAATACAAGAAAAAAAATATAATTAAAAAACTTCATATACAATAAAAATCACTTGTTAGGAAACTAGACATGATGTAAATGCCTACATTTGGTCAGAAAATAGATAATGTGGCGGAAAGACCTATAATAGAAAACTTCATGGCGCAGTAAATGGCTAAGCATGCACAAGAATGAACAATATTTCTGGTTTCACATGTTAGAACCCTTCACACACATTACAGTAAACCTACCAGTCAAACAAAAACAGTTCCACTCCCTTTTCCAATCCTATATTTTTGTTAAAATATACCTGTACAATATTTAATTATAGCTATCATTTGTAACATGCACCTGTCCGCTTTAAATGATTTGGATATTTTTTCATGACCTGAATGCCATATGAAATGTAATTTAATACATCATTTTCAAATATCAACTGATAACAAAGCTTAAAGAAAAATTTTCTTAACATACAGTAGGACCCTGCCATACTGATGCTATTGTCAATCCCTTAAATTTTTTTAAAAATATATAATGTAAAAGTTCTTAATTATGTGCTAAATCCATGGCACTTCCCTAGGTACATGAAGTCTTGCAGCATCTCACTCACTAATGCTGATTCTTGTTCTGGGGAAAGCATTACTGTGACTCGTTTCTTTGTTCTGCATTAAACACTGGGACCTGCATCAATCTTTGTCCAGCTTGTTACACTGGTAACACTATCTGGTGAACATGTGGCGTCTCCACGTGATATCAGTGCTTCTCTTTGTTTCATTTATACCAGTTACTATGAAACTTGGCTTCAAAACACACGGGTAGTGATTCTGAATGTTCTGATAAGCCAGGGAAAAGCTGTAAAGTGTCTACTTTAGAGGAAGAGATTAAAACTTTAGAGAGAAAAGAAAAAAGTCTGCTATCAAGGCTGCAAGAATGAATCTTCCATCCATGCCATACCTACTAGGGAACAAAGTGAATCTTTCATCCATGCCATACCTACTAGGGAACAAAATGAATCTTCCATCCATGCCATACCTAATTAGGGAACAAAATAAATCTTCCATCCATGCCATACCTACTAGGGAAGAAACAAATTTGTGAAAGTGTTTCAGTGACATCTAAAACTGATAAAGTTTACACCCATGGTGCATGCTAATTTTTTTAAACTTATTTTTATGATTTGCTGTATTATGCTCTTCATTATTAATATGGTGTTTGCCTTACTTATTTAAAAAAAATGTATGAAGGTATGTCAGTTAAGGAAATACTTAATTAGGGTTTGCTATTTTGTGCAACTTTTGGCTTAGCAAGGGGTTTTGGAACATACTAGTCATGTATGCAGGGCCCTCCTGTATTTATATTTGAAAACATTTCTCTGTGGTAAGCCATGAGCCTAATGAAAGTTCTGACATAAGTTTCAATGTCAAAATCTGTTTGTCTAAGAAATATCTATGTAGGATAAGAAAGGGTTATATTTCTCTTACCTGTCCTCTGCTGCTCTAGCTAGATACTCTCTCTCTATCAAACCTTCTATACGTTTCTTGATCACCACAGGGCTAGGCAGAAAACGTGGCTTGAGCATTTCTGTACACTGTGAGAACAGAAGCAATCAGAGAATGTATAACTTAACGCTGTGAGAATAGTAGCAGTTTGAGAGCATATAAGTACACCATAGGAACAGCAGCAATTTAGAGAATGTATAACTTACACTGTGGGAAAGTAAACAGCCGATAATATATGATTTACACTGTTGGAGAGTGAACAATTTGAAAATAACTAATTCATAAACACAGTGGTTCTAAGGACTGTTATAACTGGAGATGGGGTGGGGGATACACTCTCCACTCCAATTAAATGTCTCCAACGCGTGTGTCTCAAACAGCCTCTGACAGTCAAGTCCAGCTTCTGGCCTTCTCGTGACAGAACTGTTCAAACTGACAGGAGAAGGGGCGAAGGCAAAATATCTGGCACCTGAAAACCAGACGTTTCGGGTAGATGAGTGTCATGTTTGGTAGCTCATCTACCGCTGCTGGCGAGATTCTTCAGCTGCAGTGCGTGGGGTGAAACTCCTCCAAGCCAATGAAGAAAAATGCTATTAGGGTTGCTGCGCAGCGCCGTCGTGGAAAAAATGAAGAATTAAGTGAAGTGACCAGTAGCCTTGAGGTCAGGACTACTCAAATCACGGCACCTCTGTTCTAGAGGCCAGCCACGTCCTACACGCACCCATACTGGGGCAGATTGCCTAAACCGGCTTAACCCAGGGGTTAAACTAAGAAATTGCTGGTGAGATTCTTCGGCTGCCGTACACGGAGTGAAACTCCTCCCAGCCAAAGAAGAAAATGTGAAAAGCGACTAAGGTTGGCAGGTGGTGCTGCTGTGAAAAGGTAATGGAAAGGATAAAGTGAAGTTTAATCGGTATGTCCAGTAGTCTTGCGGTGAGAGCTACTCATACAACAGCACCTCTGCTCTAGAGGTCGGTCATGTTCTAAACATGCCCATGCTGGGATAACATGCCTAAACCGGCTTAACAGTGAAACTTACTAGTGGTGAGGATTCATCCCCATGGACAAAAGCTCCGTTCTGGTCACAACTAGGAAGGGTAGCGGCCACGACCACAAAACGCTGGACCAGTGCAGTCTAGATAGGCAACCACCTCTCACCTGCAGGGATGTATGCATATCCTAATCACGTTGAGGTTTTCCCATGAGAAAGTCCAATGCTGGACTGGATGGGCAACCATCTCTCACCTGGTGGGGATACACAGTTATCCCAAAACATGTGGTGCTTTTTCAGTGAGAAAGTCCATTTCTAGGCTGGATAGGCAACCACCTCCCACCGGGGATATGCTGATATCCAAAACACATCGAGATTTTCTAGTGAGAAAGTCCAACTCTAGATTTAACTGGTGCAATAAAAACCACGGTGTCACGCAATCCTGCTTCTGAGACCCACCGAGAATACAGGCTCAAGCCCTGCAATACTCTGAACCTTTTGTGGTCATCTCAGGAATCTCGTGTGGTCCTTTTGGGGACCACAGGGGGACCATGGGACCTATCGAGGACCACAGGAGTAAATTCAGTAGGATCACGGGGCGGTCTTGGTGATAGAAGCGAATGAAGAAGAAGAAGATAAACACAGTAGGAAAGTCAAGTCTGGGAATATACAACACAAACATTGTAAAGACTTGCTATAGATGCAGTTTTCCAGTGGTCCCATTTGTAGAGGATAGCATGTTGTGCCAACACAAAATGAACATCAGGCACCATGTTATACACCATTTGTCCTGTATTTCCAACTTCAGAATGCCTTTGGTCATATGGAATCACTAGCAAAGGCAGCAGGATTTGTGCTGGACCTCAGCTATTCCTAGCTAACCTCTGCTGTGAGAGGATCCCCAGCCTGTCACACTGTAGATACACTTAGTAGGGCAAGTCCCCCCAAATGGCCTAATGGATTTAAAATAGGAAGTGAAGATGACTACAGGTGCTCCTCCACTTATGATGGGGTTACGTTGTGATGAACCCATTGTAAATCTAAATATTAAGTGTAAGTTTTCTTCTTCTTCTTCTTTGGCACTCAAGTTCTTGGTCATGCTAAATCAGAAGCCCGGTCATCACGATGAAGTCACTTTTACTTGCTGTAATCCCTCAAAATGCCAAAACTCAAGCAATATGAATAAAAATTTAGAAAACAATAGTTAGAGGATGAACTGTTTGTGAAAATGATAGCGTGCTTTCTGAGATGTCACTAAAACTGAGTATACATCGTACTGCATATCCCTAGCCTGGGAAAAGATCCATGTTCAAAATATGGTTTCTAGTGAATGCTTCTGAACCAATGTAAAGTCAAACCATCCATGCTAGAGGACAGCACAGTTGTCTGGGCAGCAAATCACTGTTAGTGAAGATTCCATCCCACGTCTATATTGGTGTTCCCAATAATAAGCTCAGTCAGGCAAACCGTTCAGGGATTGCTATGAAACCATGGCAGTGGAGTCGACTGAAAAGTGCTGCACAATTTTCTGCTTTTTTTAGCTTCATTCAGGGTCTGCAAGCTAGCCACAGTAAGCCACTCCTTATTCAATGTAATTCTTGTGCACCAACACTTCTGAGCATCAGCTGCAATGAACAGACTGCTTGCATTTTCAGGGAGAATGAATAAGAACATGATGAATGCACACTGGTCCATCTATAATGGATTTTACAGTGACCAATAAGGGATAATGAAGTGGCCTACTTCTTGTGGGGACAAATTGGCCCATTTCTTGTACTGATAAAAATGGCTCATTTCTGGTGTATATACAGTGGTCCACTTATAGTGCATAAATGAGGTTAGATACAGATATAAACTGGTCCATTTCTAGTGGATATACAGAGATCACTTTCTAATGGGTATAAACTGGCCTATTTTTTTTTTTTTTTGCAGGATAAAGTGGTATATTTCAAACATTTTCGACATAAAATAACCCATTGTTCACTAAGATACGATAATAAATACCTCTGCAACTAAAGTATTGTGCTGTAACTTCTTCCGTGCCTTCATTATCCTGACAAGGGCTGCCTCTATTGTGATACATGGTTAAGGCAGAAATTTCAGATTAAAAACATTATTTTCACCACAAACACTCATGGTTAATTCTCCGTTGCACTGCACCAATGTACAGAGGTCACAAACTGTGTTCTCACCACTTTGTTTCATTACTCACAGGGACACTTGGGTAGTTAGGCCTAAGATAATCAGCAATATATCAAAAAAGCTACAGAGATAGAAAATGGTTTTCAATTTAACTCTTCCAACAACACCCATAACACAAACATTTTTTTTTATCACTCATAACAGGCATGTTTTAAAATAAATTTAATAACCATTTAAATGGCTCATAGTGGTTTAAGAGTTAACTCACCAAAGATAACAAATACTCTGTTTCTTCCAAGATTGCCTTGGTTCTTTAAGAGTTAGCTCACTCTTCTAAGATAGCCTTGCTGATAAATTTACATCCAGCATTGCTGCTGAGCTGAACAAACTTGGATGTAAGATCAAGAGTAGGTTATGTGCCTCTTGCCATAATCAAACAAAAAAAATATGACTCCAAATGTTTTCAAAAACTAGTTTTTGGTTACAAGTAAATCAACAGCAGATACAAGCAACTAAATCACAAAACAGACGACAAAAAATAAAAAAAAAAGGATATTCATGTTTCCTGTCCTCGTCTACTTTATTTCTGGTTTCTCTTCTCTCAGGCTCTGCCTCTCCCTTGCTGGAAGCCACTGAAACAAAGAAAAGCTGTATCGTTCACAAACCTGCCTTTTTTACTCTCACAGTATTCTGGCTGTACATTCTGCCTGGAAATGAGAACTAAAAGCTCTTGGCAGATAATGTCATGCTGAAGATCCTGTAACAGAAACTATATGTCATGTGGAAAGACACTGAACAGAATTTTAACATTGTGATGAAGATCTTGTAACAGAAGTTTCATACTGTGCTAAATATCTTATAACAAAAGTTCTATCATCTTACATCCTTTCTGTGCCGTTAAACATCACATAGGGCTTGCATGGTAGTTTGCAAAGTTTTCCTGTTTTCAGCGAGCTTTTCAACCTCATCAAGGAATTTTATGTCTATTAAATTGGCCTTTCTTAACAATGTCCTCTTTAGAGCTTCACCTGGTCAACCTCTTTTTCTTCGGCTTGTTGTGTTCCACTTGATAGCTTGTTTTGGGATTCTCTGACAGATTCTTCTCATCATGTGACCAACATATGTCCATCTCCTTTTTCTGATCACCCATAAGACAAGTTGTTGTTTGTTCATCTGCCTTATCTATGTGTTGTTCTTGAATTCATTCCATTTTATACTGAGTATTTTCCTTAGGCATTTGTTTTCAAGAGTATAATTTGTTGTCCATTTCTTTAGTTGTTTTCCAGCTTCCCATGCATAAATGAGGGTGGATATTACATTTGAATTGAATAATCTTAGCTTGATTTTTGTGCTTATAACTTTTCAGTGCCATATGTTCTCAAGATTCTTGAAGGTCAATGCTGCTTTTGCAATTATAATTTTAACTTCCTTTCTGGTGCCACCATCCTGGTCTATGTAGCTGCTAAGATGTGCAAATTAGTGTACTTCAACAGCTGTTCCTTCTACATATATTTTTCCTTCTTGATTAATGAGAAGTTTCATTTATTTGTGTTCCTTCATTTTTGTTATTAAACATAAACCACAGCATTCTCTACACAACTCCAGTAAACATTCAGTCATCAATGTGAGCCACACCATTTGTGCAGTTCATTGCTTTTGGAAGAATGAAAAACAAAATTATTTGTTTCTAAAAAAAATATCGAACTCTTTTTTTTACCAACTGAACAACTCTTCTGAGCATCAAAATGTGTCTGGACTTCTGTACTAAAGTTACGCTGCAAAAAAAGTGCAAAACAAGTAAAGCTTACCCATTTGGATTTTTACGCGCACCAACTTTGAAGAAAACTGTTCATTGACTGAGAATATATGTGATGCCTCTGAAAATACAAAATGATGATCAACGGATGTTTATGCTGTAAATTGTTACCAGGTGAAAAAACAGCACAAAGAATTGCTTGTTCTGATATACAGAAATGTATACTGTTTAGTTCTATTTACACTTGTAATATCATATTGGCATTGCGCTACATGGCATCCAGATCTAACTCAATATAACTATATATATAAGATAAATATATTGATCTTATAACGTTACAGTTATACTGCATGTCCTAACAAATTATGTGTCTTCTTAAGTGCTGTATGTTCAAGCTGCAAATATAGCGGCTCTTGTTTTAGCTTTGAAGATGGTCTTTCAAGCAGGATATGAAAACTGGCAAGTGTCATTTCTTGTATGGCTGTTTGTACTAAAGTTTCACTGGCAATGCTGGTCACAGTAATGAAAAAGGCATGTCTTCAAGTCTTTACATGCTGATCTTGATTTTACCATCTTGACTGTTTCAATAAACTACATGACAAAACCTACCGTCATGTGCCTTGCCTGGGTTCAACAGTGACCATGTCTTTCTCCAGTTTCCAATCTTCCATGATATTTATAAGTTCTGCTGTGCTTCTTCTATGCCATTTTGTCAAGCTATCTAAGATTTTCTCTCTTGGTCTACCTCTCCTTTTCCTGCCTCCAATTTTCCCCATATTTTCAATTCTTCCTCTTCTCATTATATTGGCAATAAACCTAGACCATCTCTCCTATAGTATGTTTATTAACTCTCTCCATGCCATTGGTTGCTGTAGCGACCCTTCCGGTTTTCCAATTTGTGCCAAGGGTCGGTACAGCGACTCTTGGTTTGTTTCAATAAAACAACCGGTGTAACATTTAGATTGTACATATTTCGTCCACGTTTCCAGTGACACTTTTCAAAATAGTGAAAGACTCCTTAGATACGAGCGATGTCGAGCAAGAAAAAAGAAGAGAAACATCGAAAATGTTCAATTTTTGATGATGTAGACATGGAGAAGAACAACAGAAAGGATGTTGAGCAATAGAGGGTTCACCTGGGCAAGAGCAGAAAAAAAGGCAAAGGACAGGCATTTGTGGAAAACCCTTGCGGAAGCCCCATGTGCCCTGGGCACTTAAGGTTCAGAGAGAGAGAGAGAGATAGGGGTATGTGACCACCCCACTGCTCTTGAATGTATCCCAAGTAGATCCAGACATATTAGGCAACCGGAGAAGTAGTTAGGAGGTTATTTCAGACATTAATTTAGCGAGAATGCAACATAGAATCACAATATGAGATCGACAAGTAGATCTAGACATCTCAGATGGCAAGTAGTGTAGATCTAGACCTAGCTGAAGGTGAGCTGGGCACAATCATTGTCTAAAAACATCACATTACTTCTTTTTTCCTAAAAAACTCTGCATTTGTGAAATTTTCATACATTTAGTTATATTTTGAAGCATAATAAGTACACGGAAGTACATGGAAATACTGTTTTCCATTCCATTTTACAACTAAACCCCCTATACAGATCAAGACCCGCGCTTTTATTCTGGCACCCAACTGAACGTCCATGTTTCGTCCTGTGGCACGGGAAGAGTTAAAGTTCATTTCTCATTGGCTTTCCTTAGGCACTCTTCATTTGTAACATTCTTTGTATGAACCACACTTCAGCTGCCTCTAAATGCTCTTCACCACAGACAAACAGAAGAATGAAAATGTTACGTAGCAAAATAAATTACCAACTCACTGACCTCAACCCAGACTCAAACTATCACAAAAACCTACCAATGTCTTTTGTCTTTGGTTCCTTCTGTAAAATTCTCTGTGACATTTTCCCGACTGCTAGTGACTGTAATGCACGTGTCAGTTCACGTTCTGGCATGTCTGTCTCATTCTTCATCTCCTGTGAACCACATTTAAGGATCAGTTTATTAACCTCATGCAGCATCTATTACTCCCTGATATATGAATGCTCTTATCTGTATGTGAATTTTCTTGACAGACTACTCAATTAAGTTCAGTGTTTTGATCACTTGCTTTTGTAGACTTTTTTCATGGGCAATGATAATATAAACTACTGGGCAATGATAATATAAAGCACCGTCTAAAAACAGGCTGCTTAACCTGAATAAGAAATACAACTGTGACTAAAAAAAAAAAAAAAACATTCATACACTATATCTCTATATACTAACAATGCCGTATCTAATGCTCGACTCTGGGTATTTTCCACAAAGTTGACTCAACTTGTACTTCAAGCATTAGTCACCACAAACCAGCAGTCTATCCCCTGGTAGTTCTTCAAATTCAGAAAAGAACTTCCACTGTTCTTCATCTTTGAGCAAGTTGTTTCCAACATATGTATTAATTATATTCCACCTTGCACCTCCAATCCAGACCCGCAGACTTTGTAACTCCAAGCTGTCCGTGTTTCACTCCAACATGTCAATTATTTCATGTTGTTATCCTGCTTTGATCAGAACTGCCTGTCCTTTGCAACTTCCTCTTGCTGGGTTGATGTAACACTGGAATCCAGGAAATCGAAGCAACTCTGTGTTTCCTATAAGAGCATGATATCAAAATCATACAACACACACTCCAGGACAGGTACCCATTGCTTTGTGCTTCTACAGTTCCAATAACCAAAATTTATAAATTTCAGTCTTATTCTATTGGATTTGGTTCTGTTCTTACGTTTCCCTGCTCTCCTTTTCCTCTTAATTTCCCCCTCCTCCTCATGATGATGCCTTGTTTTCTTCTCCACCCCTGTCTATTTAACTCCTTATTGGATTTACTGCTGTGGTGTCGACCTCAACGCACAACTGTACACCGGCAACAGCTCTGTAAATTAAAAGATAAATCCATGGCAATATTGTACTACAAGAAGGGAACCATATGGTCACTCTGGCAGAGCCCTCATACCAGAGATGAGGCTTAACTAGTCGCCCGATGCCACCCCAATTGGATCAGAGCACCTCAATGTTAGTCATTCAGTACCTCAGCAAGATGAGAACACTTATGGACTTAGGTATCAATTCTTCCCAGTAGGTATCAACTCTTCCCAGTATACATGCCACTGTGGCTATGC
Source organism: Achatina immaculata (assembly GCA_009760885.1). Lineage (NCBI taxonomy): Eukaryota > Metazoa > Mollusca > Gastropoda > Stylommatophora > Achatinidae > Lissachatina > Lissachatina immaculata. The sequence goes on from CM019721.1 coordinate 5,458,711, forward strand.
CAAACGTCCCCATGTCGGTAATAGGTATCTCGCCACTACTTGCCACATTTACTTTTGCACATTTTCAGCACATTAAAGCAACAGAGCACATCACAGCACCGCATAGCACCACACGGCCAGACCTCAGGGGGAAAAATAACCACATACACACATCCACACATGAGAGAAAGAAAATCAACAGGAGATCCAGCCGCGCCTTGAATTTCCAAGTCCCAAGTAACTCTCCTGACACTCCCTCACACCTAAAAGGCCTCCTCAAGGTCCCACCACACAGCACTATGCTCTACCACCCTGCCATGCTAAAGCCTTGTTTCCACGTTTTCAGCAACATTCCATAACATACCCTCATATATAGTACCACCGACAGGTGGGTTAACATGTGGAGAACTCTTCCCATGTTCTCACACTGGCATATGTTACTGCTTCAACTATGCCAGTCTTGCATTTAGGTATCAAACACACTCTCACTCAGTGTAAAAGTCGCTGTGGCTACGCCAATATTCCATTTGTCGATAATAGGTATCTTTTACCATTACTCACCTCAGCTGCGTTCATGTGTCTTCAGCATCATTTCTGTACCATAACCTGACACCTTACCACTTAAATGTTGGTTCACCAGAGAGAGTTCATCCCATACTCTCATTTTGGCATATCCTTCCCGTGCCATTAAACGTCACATAGGGCTCACATAGTTGTTTGCCAAGTTTTCCTGTTCTCTGCAAGTCTTTCAACTTCATCAAGGAATGGTATGCCCACTAAACTGGCTTCTCTTAACAATGTGCTCTTTAGAGTTTCACATGGTTGACCTCTTTTTCTTCAACCTGTGTGCTCCACTTGATAGCTTGTTTCGGTATTCTCTGTTTCTTCTCATCACATGGCCTACATATGTCCATCTTTTCTGGCACATAGCACTGCCTTAACTACGCCAAACTTGCATTTTGCGGCTGTCAACACAAATGGCAGTCACCATAGTGCCATGTTTCCAGAAGTCTACAGCTATTGTAGATTTTGCCAAGCATCATTTAACTTCTCAAGTCTCTCAATGTGGCCAATTCTACCAATCTTGGATTTGCGTGATTGGTCATAGTAACAGCGAGCAATGTGTTGCCAAGTCCAGTCTCCTTGCACCTGAAATGTTTGTCTTTGAATATGGGCCTTGTTTTCTTCTCAAATGATGACATGTCCTTACACAGACCCACTTTTTAAGTGCCTCAGCCTTTGCCTTGTTCTCTCCAGATTTCATACATAGATTTATAGTTTTCTTTTGTTGTAAGTACTTTCTCATCTTCTTCTTCTTCATTTGCTTCTACCACCAAGACCACCCCATGATCCTACTGAATTTACTCCTGTGGTCCTCGATATGTCCTGTGGCCCCCTGTGGTCCCCAAAAGGACCACATGAGATCCCCGAGAGGACAAGAGGTTCAGAGTATCGCTGGGCTTGAGCCTGTATTCTCGGTGCGTCGCAGAAGTGGGATTGCGTGACACCGTGGTTTTCGTTGCACCAGTTTAATCTAGTGTTGGACTTTCTCACTGGAAAACCTCGACGTGTTTTGGATATCAGTATATCCCCACTGGGTGAGAGGTAGTTGCCTATCTAGACTGCATTGGTCCAGTGTCTCTAATTTCAGCATTTTATAGTTGTGGCCACTACCCTTCCCAGTTGTGACCAGGATGGAGCTTTTGTCCAGGAGGACAGATCCTTGCCACTAGTTAAGTTTCACCCCTGGGTTAAGCTGGTTTAGGCATATTATCCCAGTTTAGGACACACTGAGGAGGTACCGTGACATGAGTAGCCATCAAATTTCACCCCTGGTTTAAGCTGGTTTAGGCATATTTCACCAGTATGGGTGTATATCGGACGTGGCCGGCCTCTAGAGCAGAGGTGACGTGGTATGAGTAGCTCTCACTGCAAGACTACTGGACATATCGATTAAGCTTCACTTTATCCTTTCCATCACCTTTTCACATCAGTGCCGCACTGCAATCCTAATTGCTTTTTCGCATTTTCTTCATTGGCCGGGAGGAGTTTCACACCACGCGCGGCATCCGAAGAATCTTTCCAGCAGTGTACTTTCTCATAAAAACTAAGGTAATCTGATAAGATGGCCTCCCAAAATTTGAGTGATGATCATTAAATTTTCTGGTAAACTCTTGTTTACCATGATCTTCTAGACTATACAATGTCACAGCTAAATTCTGAACACATTCTTAACACATTATGGCCTGCCTGATAGGGTGCAAATAAAACCATAATTGCAGACATGCTTCTCGTAATGAAAGAAAACATGTACATATGGCCTGCTTGTCCACAATCTTCTAGCAATGAAAGAAAACATTTACATATGGGTGCCCATCCACAATCATCTAGCAATGAAAGAAAACATGGCCTGCCTGTATACAAACTTCTAGCAATGAAAGAAAACATGGCCTGCCTGTCTACAAACTTCTAGCAACGAAAGAAAACATATGGCCTGCATGTCTCTACAAACTTCTAGCAATGAAAGAAAACTTGCACCTACTTCAAATGTCCACTTATCCCTGAGATTAAACAGAACCAGGACACACATCTGGTAAGTTGACACCTGCAGTATGTGCTTCCTGATCCCTTTAGCTGAGCTGGCAGCTCCACTGTCAGTCTCATCGTGCTTTACTCCAGCAAAACTGGCATGTAAGTCTGCTGAGCCTAGGTGTGGCTGTAGAGACAGTTGCCGCCCACTGTGTTTACTCAGATAAAACCTGGGAAAGAAAAAACAAAAATAAGATATGCCCAGGGTCTTGCTTCACTTAGATATGCATGCAAAAAAAAAATGTAATCAACATGATAAATGGACTTAGATCTAGAAGCTACAGTTTGCAGTCTCTGTAGTTCTTTAGCTCATCTATGTAGGTATTCTACAATTCTATATTATACATATCCATTATAATGGACCAAAGTGTTACAGCATTTGTGTCCCTTATACCCTCAGATGTAGCCCCATGTGTATTGGAGCTGATTTTTACATGAACATCTGTTTATCCTTTAATGTACTGACAGCTGTATGTACAATGCACCCTGGTATGTCTCATCTTGCAGACATTCTTCATTTTCTGAGCAAGTTTTCCACCATCCTCAGATATACATTACTGACAAAAAGCAGGAGGTAGTATACTACCTATAGTTTTCTTACAAAAAGCCATTTTTCTATGCCTAGACTAAGGGCAAATTATATCTAGCTTAGTTTATACCAAATAGAATAAACATAAGCGAGTACTTGAAAATGTCAACATAAGTGCCAAATTATTCAACCAAATGACTGGCATTCTCAAATATTCTAACCTCCACTTCACTCTATCTGCTGAGGCTATGTCTGCCATGATTTCTCTGATACTGATCTCCATTAGATTCGTTCTTCTGGTACTGTCTGAGAATGCTCATGATTTTTCTGACACTGATCTCCATTAGATTCGTTCTTCTGGTACTGTCTGAGAATGCTCATGATTTTTCTGACACTGATCTCCATTAGATTCGTTCTTCTGGTACTGTCTGAGAATGCTCATGATTTTTCTGACACTGATCTCCATTAGATTCATTCTTCTGGTACTGTCTGAGAATGCTCATGATTTTTCTGACACTATCTCCATTAGATTCGTTCTTCTGTTACTGTCTGAGAATGCTCATAGTTTTCTTCACCCCCTACAAAAACTCCTCTGAACTGTATCTGGATGTATGACAATACAGTCAGCAGTATGTCCGCCTCTCTCTCTCTCATCAGCTGGTTGGGAATAAAAGCACGACCTACTGGACTGTCAATGTCATGCTTTCATGCACACTGAGCTAACCTTCTCAAAGTGAAGCATGGAACTATATGAAGACCAAGCGGAGAACTGGGCTCTATTTACATGGCAAATACACTGAATGAGGCACTGTCTAGATCAGTGGTTCTCAGACCCTTTTGCTTGCACGGCCCACGTTTAAAAGTGAAACATTTTTGCAGACCACTTCTTCTTCTTCATCTTCTTCGTTCGCTTCTACCACCAAAACTGCACTGTGATCCTATTGAATTTACGCCTGTGGTCCTCGTTAGGTTCCGTGGTCTCCTGTGTGGTCTTGGATCCATGAGACCGGACCACAAGGGGTTCAGAGTATCACAGTGTTTTAGCCTGTATTCGGTGGGTCTCAGAAGCGGGGTTGAGTGACACCATGGTTTTCGTTGCACCAGTTTAGTCTAGGGTTGGACTTTCTCACCGGAAGACCTCGACGTGTTTAGGATATCAGTGCATACCCGCTGGGTGAGAGGTGGTAGCCCACCCAGGCCAGAGTTGGACCTTCTCACCAGAAAACCTCGACATGTTTTGAGATACCCGTGTATCACCGCCGGGTGAGAGGTGGTTGCCCATCCAGTCCAGAGTTGGACTTTCTCACTGGAAAACCTCAGCGTGATTAGGATACGCAAACATCCCTGCCGGGTGAGAGGTGGTTGCCTATCTAGACTGCCCTGGTCCAGTGTCTCCGACTTCAGCATTTTGCGGTCGTGGCCGTTACCCTTCCTAGTTGTGACCAGGATGGAGCTTTTGTCCAGGAGGACGAATCCTCGCCACTAGTTACTTCCACCCCTGGGTTGAGCCGGTTTAGGCATATTATCCCAGTATGGGTGTGTTTGGGATGTGACCGATCTCTAGAGCAGAGGTACTGTGACATGCGTAGCCTTCAAGATTCACCCCTGGTGTGAGCCGGTTTAGGCAAAATTCACCAGTATGGGTGTATATCAGGCGTGACTGACCTCTAGAGTGGAGGTGGCATGACATGTCTAGCCATCAAGTTCCACCCCTGGTGTGTGCCGGTTTAGGCATATTTCACCAGTGTAGGTGATTTCGGACGTGGCCGGCCTCTAGAGCAGAGGTGCTATGGTATGTATAGCTCTCGCAGCAATACTACTGGACATACCAATTAAACTTCACTTTATCCTTTCCACCACCTTTTCACATCGGCACCGCACAGCAACCTTTATTTCTTTTCCGCATTTTCTTCCTTGACCGGGAGGAGCTTCACTCCACACGCGGCATTCGAAGAGTCTCGCCAGCAGTGTCTTAACCTCTGGGACAAGCCGGTTCATGCACTTCACCCTATATGACTGCACTCAAGACGTGGCCGACCTCCAGACCAGAGGTGCCGTGACTTGACTGTTTGCTTCGCTTTATCCTTTCTACCACTTGTGATTTGTTCTTGAGTCGCAATGCACCAAAGTCATAGTTTCTTCTTAAAGGCTGCAGCTTTGTCGTATATCTTGAGTATACTGGCATCTTTACCCTGCAGTGATATGTTCAAACCTTTCAAAAGGCTAAAAATGTCAGCAAGGTATGCCAGAATGGCAAGCCACTCAATATCAGCGACCTTACCTGCCAGGTCGAGATTGTGTTCTGTCAAAAACTGCAACAATTCTAAACGAAGCTCAAACACCCTTGCAAGAACTTTTCCTCTGGACAGCCAACGCACAGCCCAGTGCAATAGAAGATGCTTGTGTTCTGCATCTGACTCAATACAAAGTTGAGCAAATAATCGACTGTTCAGTGTTCTAGTTTTTATCAAGTTTATAATCCAAACACAAGTGTTTGAGTACAGATCCCAGAGTTTCATTCAACTTCTTTGAAGCGAGTGCCTCATGATGCATCATGCAATGGGTGCCTATAATCTTGGGTGACACTTGCTTTATACAAGTTACAACACCACTGCTGTTGCCAGTCATTGTGGTGCAAACACCGATGCAATTCGTGCACTGCCGTCCAAAAGTTGTGAAAAAATCATTTAAAACATGAATATATTTCATCAGTTGTTCTTGCTGGCAGTGACTTTTAAAAAACAAAATTCCTCTTGCTTACTATTTTGCCAACAAACGCAAACATAAATATGCAGCTGTGACTCGCCGGCGATGTCAGCTGACTCATCTAACTGAATAGCAAACTTAGTAGACTGTAATCATTCAGTTAGCTGCGCGACAATGTCCTCTGACATTTTTATTCTTTTGCGGACAGTATCAATCAAGATGAGAACACTTTTCAGTTTTGTAGCGTATTCTGAGCCGAACAATACGTCACAAATGTCAACAGTGGCTGGCATGATAAGATCTTCTCCAATCATGTATGGTTTCTTTGATTTTGCGATTCTCTGGGCAATCAGGTACAATGCTTTATGAGCATTTTCACTGAGAGTGGCTCTTGTTTTTAACACTGTAGTTTTTTGTTTACTATATTCCTCGGCTTTACATTTGAAAAATTCTTTGGTTTTATTCTGTAGCTCTGGATGTCTTGTAGTCAGATGATGATGAAATTTCGTAGGCTTCATTGCCACATTAGAGAGGATTTGCAAACAAATAATGCACTGTGGACTTAATATACTCTACATCATATTTTCAAGCACAGTTTTCTTACAAGTATCAGCGTTAATGTTGTCTTGATCACAGTCACTTTCGCTGCTATAATTCTCCATTTGTTTGTGAGAAGTCAAAGGCTTATGTTTCACAAATCAATTCATTTTAGCGCCTAAAGTTTTAAAGTTTAAATAATAAAAAAGGCTATCTGAAAAGTCTCCATGATCACTATGTGGGTTACTAGAATCCATTGATTAATCCTATATGAATTACATACAGCACCAAAACTGAATAGCGGCTCTCAAGCCAACAAAATATAATTTTTAGACTAAAACACATTTGGTGAAAATTACATTTCATTTCTGCTCTCGCACAATCTATGCTGACTGTTCTCTAAAATTACATTGTAAAGCTGCACATTTCAGTAATACGGTCAGAAAGACACGGTGTTGCACTTAAAAACTGATGCCGTCTTTTTATGTACGTCACATTTCTGTCTGATGCTGGGAAAAAAAATGCTGTCTGGACCATCCTTTCTCCAATAGCTGAACTGCGGACTTATTAATAAAGTGACCTACAATTCTGCAGCTTGCATCTGTGTAGTCTGCCCCTATGCACTGCGTGAAAAATGTGGAATAATTTTTTTATCGTATCTACTTCTTTCTTTCTTTTTTTGCTGCTTTGAAACTTCAGCGCGGCCCAAAATACTCCCTGTCAGCCCACCTTTGGGCTGCAGCCCATAGGTTGAGAACCACTGGTCTAAATCAATAAGAAATAATCAGGCTCCCAACACAGCAGATACAATATGTGGGCATGCATACTCTCATAATTATTCATACAGTAAAATCATGTTACTATGTTTTCTTTAACCACAACCTGAAATCCTAATTAAATAAAGATTTTCTTTTATGTCTCTTAAAAAAAATACCTCCTTCCATGCATTTTTTTCATCAACATTAATCACACTAATAATTACTGTAAACAATGCATGGGAGCTACAGATTGGCACCAACTCAAAGAAGAATAAAATATCTGGCAGTCGAAGAGAGAGGCCGTCTCCAGCCATAAAAGAAGGAAAATTATTTTTTTCCTTATTACTTTTCAGTTGCCTGAATAATTCAGTTAAAACTGTTCACCAAGGTGTCTAAAGAATTAAATAACAGAAATACATACGCTCTAAAGGCCTCAAATGCTGCTCTGGGTTCTGATGGTATATTTATAGGTGTGGCAGTCTGTGTGGGCCAGTAGCCAGTGGTCAGCACTCTGACTGTGAGGTCAACACCTGATAAGTTCACATGCCTGTCAATGGAGTGGTGCTTGAACTCTTCCTGAATGCTTGTAGACAGAGCCATGTCCTTGAACATTCCCTCCAGCTTGGAAGTGAACTGACACCCACATTCAGTCTGTCAAGAAAATACCACAAACACTCAAGTACTCGTTCACACAGAACAAGAGAACAAGCATATCCTTGACTATGTATTTAAATGGCAAGTGCTTTGTGCCAGCTGAAGAAGTTATTTTTAGAGGTACCTTCCAAATTTTAAATACAACAATGGCAGCTTATCAGCAGCAAATAATATCGACTAAACAACTGCTTGAATTTTATTTTTAAAAAGTATGATCACCAAATATGGTACTTTTATGGTATATAAAAATATGGTATATAATGCCTAATAAAGTAATGATGTTGATGATGACAACAATGACAAAGGTGATGAGCAAATTTATGAAAAACCTCAAAAAAAATTATTAGCAAAGAGAAGAGGCTACTGATTCATTAGTACAGTTTTGTCAGGAGTATTGTCAACATTTTAAAAGAATGATCACATATTAAACTGTAATTTTTTTTTAAAAATTCAGCTAATTTCTGCTGTCACTACTGAAAAAAAAAAAAATACAATGCATTTAAATCTTCAGAGATCATTGGACACATAACAAAAGCAATAATGAGAACTAATTATATCTGTACATCAGTTCCCTGTCTTTGAACTAACAAATCTCAAACTAGCATACTTTAAACATTTATGTAACTGACAGTGCCAATAATGATTTTTTTTTTGGGGGGGGGGGGAGAGGAAGAAAGGAAACAACACAAAATAATCTTGTGAACACCAACATTTACTCCTCTTATGATCTTCTTCTTCGTTCGCTTCTACCACCTACTGAATTTACGCCTGTGGTCCTCGTTAGGTCCCGTGGTCTCCTGTGTGGTCCCCGAAAGGACCAACGAGATCCCTGAGAGGACCACAAGAGGTTCAGAGTATCGCAGGGCTTTAGTCTGTATTCTTGGTGGGTCTCTGAAGCGGATTGCATGACACCGTGGTTTTCGTTGCACCAGTTTAGTCTAGGGTTGGACTTTCTCACCGGAAGACCTCAACGTGTTTTGGATATCAGTGCATCCCCGCTGGGTGAGAGGTGGTAGCCCACCCAGGCCAGAATTGGACCTTCTCACCAGAAAACCTCGACGTGTTTTGAGATACCCGTGTATCACCGCCGGGTGAGAGGTGGTTGCCCATCCAGTCCAGAGCTAGACTTTCTCACTGGAAAACCTCAGCGTGATTAGGATACGCAAACATCCCCGCCAGGTGAGAGGTGGTTGCCTATCTAGACTGCCCTGGTCCAGTGTCTCCGACTTCAGCATTTTGTGGTCATGGCTGCTACCCTTCCTAGTTGTGACCAGGATGGAGCTTTTGTCCAGGAGGACGAATCCTCGCCACTAGTTACTTCCACCCCTGGGTTGAGCCAGTTTAGGCATATTAACCCAGTATGGGCGTGTTTGGGTGACCGACCTCTAGAGCAGAGGTACTGTGACATGCGTAGCCTTCAAGATTCACCCCTGGTGTGAGCCGGTTTAGGCATAATTCACCAGTATGGGTGCATATCAGGCGTGACTGACCTCTAGAGTGGAGGTGGCATGACATGTCTAGCCATCAAGTTCCACCCCTGGTGTGTGCCGGTTTAGGCAAATTTCACCAGTGTAGGTGTATTTCGGAAGTGGCCGGCCTCTACAGCAGAGGTGCTGTGGTATGTATAGCTCTCGCAGCGATACTACTGGACATACCGATTAAACTTCACTTTATCCTTTCCACCACCTTTTCACATCGGCACCGCACAGCAAGCTTTATTTCTTTTCCGCATTTTCTTCCTTGACCGGGAGGAGCTTCACTCCACACGCGGCATTCGAAGAGTCTCGCCAGCAGTGTCTTAACCTCTGGGACAAGCCGGTTCATGCATTTCACCCTATATGACTGCACTCAGGATGTGGCCGACCTCCAGACCAGAGGTGCCTTGATTTGACTGTTTGCTTCACTTTATCCTTTCTACCACCCTTTCTGCAGTGATGCTGCGCGGCAACCCCATTTGCACCTTTCTTCATTGGCCAGGAGGAGCACCGCTCCACGCACGGCAGCTGAAGAATCTCGCCAACAGCGGCAGATGAGCTACCAAACGTTCCACTCATCTACCCTAAGTATCTGGTTTTCAGGCACCAGATATTTGCCCTTGCCCCGTCTCCTGTCAGTTTAAATAGTTCTGCCACGGGAAGGCCAGGAGCTGGACTTGACTGCCAGAAGCTGTTTGAGACGCATGCCGCTGGAGTGGAGATCGAATTCTCCACCCCACCTCCGGCAATAACAGTCCTTAGAACCTCCTCTTATGATGAAGAATAACATGATTTTTGTGGAACTCCATCGATTCCTGTGCAAAGATCAAGTCTATGGTTCAGCAAAGCTGCATCCACATTTCAAAGCATCTTTAACTCTTTCCTACTAACTTTTTTTTTAATTAAGAGTATCTACAGAATTTAAAGTTTTATTTCTCAGTTTTGATGAATGGTTTTTTAAAACAGTTGCTTATCTATATGAGAACAAGGTAATGTCCTGTTATCACTCAACAATAGTGGAGGGTTTCTTCATAAAAATAAAACATTTTTGTGAGTCAGATATTTTAAGCATCAACATCTAGTTTAAAATGTCATATATATTTAAAAACTGGCGAAAGACCAAGTCACTTGGAGAGAACTTCCACATAAGGTCCTTTAAGAAAGAAACAATGGCCAAACATAAAGACAAAAGAAACAACTGTAAAGAGACCAGACCTGCCAGCATAGACCTTGCTGCTACTGTAGCGATTATACAAATCTATAATAGTAGAATCAGCCATGAGAAAAGACTTCGCAAAACCAACAACAGATAACACTTGACTGCCTCTAAGACGAAAAGTGCCACTATTTTACAAAAACAGCTGCTGAAACAAAAGGCTACGGAAATTGATGCACAGGAAAAAATGGTAGGAGTAAGTTTTGCCTGGTAACATGAATACAATGAGATATTTTTGATTCTGCAACACAGACAATGAAAGAGGAAGTGAAAACACAAATTTCAAGTAAAGATGAGAAATGTGAAAGGGTACATACTGAATAATATGTAACTTTACATATCTCAATTCACCGTTAACATTTCAAGGTTACCTATATTTGGTTGTTAACATTTCAAGTTTTCCTTTACTCACTTGTTCCAAGTATTTTCATCTCTCTTTCTCTCCTTAAGTAAATTTTACTCCAAACATCTGACCATATGTCTTAAATATTAGAAATGATAATCCTACAAAATTTTCATAAAATGGAACAGAACCTTCAACTTGGATATCATGTTTTTCTCAGAATCGTCAGAGCCGCTCTTGTTCAGTAGTAACCTTCTGGCTAGATGCTGCTTGTAGTACCGCTCAAAGACATCTTTCTCCTGGAGGTATCGAAATAGCACCATGCTCTTGTCCAAAACATTCTCTATCTCCTGTTCTGTCATCTGATGGAGAAGAAATGAAATAATCCTACATCTTCACATCTCTTACAATAAAGATCTCAAAGTAAACATTTTAACATCTCTCATTTTAAACCTCTCAAAATTAACATTTATAACAATAAAACTATCAAAGTTAACATTTTTACATTTATAACAATAAAGCTCTCAAAGTTAACATTTTTTACATCTATTCAAATAAAGCCCTCAAATTTAACATTTTCACATATGATTTTCATCATACAGCATAATAAAGCTCTTAAAATTAATATTTTCACATATCTCATTTTAAAGCTCTCAGAATTAACATTTTTACATCTGTTTACAATAAAGCTCTCAAACTTAACATTTTCACATTGCTTTAGCACTCAAAGTCAACAATTTTTACATTTCTTAACTCTCAAAGTCAGCATTTCCACATCTCTTAGAATAAATCTCTCAGTGTCAAAAGATTTTCAGATCATTGAAAACACAGCCTCTAAAATCAGCATTCATACATCACATACCCCCTTCACTCCTTTCTTCAGTTTATCATCCACAAACAATGAAAGATATTCTGGAGACTTGGGATTCAGGTTGATAAAATATTCGAAATCACCAGAGATCATTTGTTTAAACAGCTTGTCATCACTAAACGATTCATGCAGGAAGTGTCCAAAACGATCCTTGAGATCCAGAAGATTCTGAGAAATTGTTAAAAAAAAAAGAGAAGCATCAATTAACAGCATTTTACCACTACTCATAGGTTTTCTGTAACCAGTTAAAAACATCTATGAATTATTCTAGTTTTAAGTAATCAATTGACAGCATCTGGAATTTACTCTGCTACTCTCAGGAACAAATCATCAAGACCTCAGCATTAGTATGTTACATTACTAAACGTGTAAATAATTAACACAAAGCTAGATAAGAAAATCTACAACAAAAACTAAATATGGCACTGATGTACAGAAGATCACCTAACCTGACCTATTCGCCTCAACTAGTGAGCATTTTAACTCTTCCCACGCCTATGGGCAATTTAGCGATGCTTCCGGTTTTCCGATTTGTACATATGGTCGATACAGCAACACTTGGTTTGTTTTATTAAAACAACCGGTGTAACATTTAGATTGTACATATTTTGTCCGCGTTTCCAGTGACACTTTTCAAAATGGTGAAAGAGTCCTTAGTAACAAGCGATGCTGAGCAAGAAAAAGGAAGAGAAATATCATTTTCAATTTTTGATGATGTAGATAGGGGTACGGACATGGCCTGTGACCACCCCACTGCTCTTGAATGTATCCCAAGTAGATCTAGACATATTAGACGACTGGAGAAGTAGTTAGGAGGTTATTTCAGACATTAATTTAGCGAGAATGCAACACAGAATCACAATATGAGATTGACAAGTAGATCTAGACATCTCAGATGGTAAGTAGCGTAGATCTAGACCTAGCCGATGGTGAGCTGGCCACAATCATTGTCTAAAAACATCACATTACTTCTTTTTTCCTAAAGCACTCTGCATTTATGAAATTTTCATACATTTAGTTATATTTTGAAACATAATAAGTACACAGAAGTACATGTAAATACTGTTTTCCATTCCATTTTACAACTAAACCCCCTATACAGATCAAGACCCGCGTTTTTATTCCGGTTCCAACCGAATGTCCGCGTTTTTTTTCCCACGGCACAGGAAGAGTTAAGTGCGCGCAAAATGTCATTCACCTGTTTTTGCACACAAAATGATATAGAACATTAAGTGATGAGCAATACTTCTGTTTGATGACATGAGTGATTGTATGTAAATGACATTCACATGACACACAACAGTGACAGTTACCTGCACATATGTAATTGCATTTTTGCTCTCCTCTCCCTCCTCGCTGACTAGAGCCCTCCCTTGTTCCCTCAGATACTTGCTAATACAGTCACTCATGGTCTTTAACCCATTTGGCACACGTATAAACAGCTTGTACATACATGCCAGATCTGAAAATATGTAAGATAGTTCACTACTGTTGCTGTGCTTTCTATAACTGAAAATCTCATGCAGCTTCTTCTATGGTGCTTATCTTGGCAGATTATTCTGTGGAGATTTCCGCAGCTTATTCTGAGGTGACAGTTCTGATGACTTACTCTGTCATGAAGATCTTGACAGCATTTCTGTGGTTAAAGTCTTTATAGTATATTCTGAGGTGAAGGTCTTGGCAGCTTATTCTGAGGTGAAGGTCTTGGCACCTTATTCTGAGGTGAAGGTCTTGGCAGCTTATTCTGAGGCGAAGGTCTTGGCACCTTATTCTGAGGCGAAGGTCTTGGCAGTTTATTCTGAGGTGAAGGTCTTGGCAGCTTATTCTGAGGTGAAGGTCTTGGCAGCTTATTCTGAGGTGAAGGTCTTGGCAGCTTATTCTGTGGTGAAGGTCTTGGCAGCTTATTCTGAGGTGAAGGTCTTGGCAGCTTATTCTGCGGTGAAGGTCTTGACAGCTTATTCTGATGTGAAGGTCTTGGCAGCTTATTCTGAGGTGAAGGTCTTGGCAGCTTATTCTGAGGTGAAGGTCTTGGCAGCTTAATCTGTGGTGCAGATCTTTTAATGGACACATTATCCACAACTCACCATGAGCCATTAAAAAATTAAAATATTGTTTTGTCCCATCCCATGACCAAAAGTTCATATTTTTAAACTGCTGCAAATGCTATTTTCAGTAAAGCATTATGGCAGTGATTTTATTATAAAAAATATTTATGTGTCATGGATGTTCTCTGGTCAGTTAAGAGTTTACATATCTAGACACAGATGTTATGAACTGAAAATTTTGATGTGAGAGAAACTGTGCAGTGTAGCCTAGAAAGTTTGCCTTAAGAAAGATCTAAAACAAAAATCTTTGCTGGTAGTAATCTGTTCTAGTCTAATGCATCTCTCTCTATCTCCAGTCTGTCTTCCTAGCACTTTGCTGAAATAATCTTGTCTAGTCTAAGATATCTCCACTCCTGTCTTCACAGCACTTTGCTGAGATAATCTTATCTAGTCTAAGATATCTCCACTCCTGTCTTCACAGCACTTTGCTGAGAAAATCAGATAGTCTAAAGTATCTCTATCTCCAGTCCTGTCTTCTTAGCACTTTGCTATTTCTGCTTGTCGGATTCACTTCCATGAGTTCTGTTGCAGTCTTTCCTGCTTATGACCCAGCTCATGGACTACCTCCTGTCATCTTTTTTTCCTCATGTGCAAAGCATGACAGATCCATTTCCACTTTCTCTCTCTGATCTATATTATTTCTGATGTTCCTCTTCTGCCTCTTCCTACATCCTCTTCTTCCATGCCCTCCTTTAAGCTCTCCCTGAATATTCTTCTCAGAACTCTGACATGAGATTACTCTGTACTGCCATTATCACTTTTGTCCATGTTCCTGCTAACAAGGCCTAACATATTTCAACAAACATCAAGAAGTTCAAACAAAATTCATCCTACAGGAGTTAAAAGACACCTGCTATCACTACATCACTGGTCAATACAAGGTAGTTAACACTCACAGTTAAATGAAATGATTGCTATGTAAGTCAAATATGAATCATTAAAAGCACATACCATCTGTTTTATTGTTCTCTAACATGTGCACTACACCAGAATTCTCCATCTGAAATAAAGGTTACAACAATGAGGAAATGAAGCACATATTTCAATTCACAACATACACCTCTGTAATTCAATAAATCAACAACACAATGCTCTAAAGTCTCATAAATTCAATTCTCAATATACAGCTCTTCAGTCAAATCAATATACAACATACTTATCCACAGTTTATGATCAATCTACAATACACTGTTCTAAAGTCCAGTCCATTCACAATATGCTCTCCTACAGCAGAATAATTCTGCAACACATTACTTACTTGATATTGATTTGACACTGCTATCTCTGGAGTAACGTAAGAGAACAAATTTTGTATGATTAGACCTCAAAAAAATCATAGACAAAGCACTTTAGTGAGACGTGAGAGAAAGAAAAATCACAAGAGAATTACCTGGGATTCGAACATGGACTCCGGTAGGACGAGCAGCCATCTAGCCACGAGAGAACAGCTTACTGGTTAAGTCGATAGTAAGCTGTTCTCTCGTGGCTAGACGGCTGCTCGTCCTACCGGAGTCCGTGTTCGAATCCCAGGTAATTCTCTTGTGATTTTTCTTTCTCTCACGTCTCACTAAAGTGCTTTGTCTATGATTTTTTCGAGGTCTAATCATACAAAATTTGTTCTCTTACTTTACTATACCAAAGCCTCGTAGTTTCCTATTTATAAAAAATTATAAAAAATTGTTCTCTGGAGTAACTAACCAAATCTACTACTTATGTCAATTCTGTGGTAACATTATGGTGAACTGAACTGTCCATCTTCTAGAACTTCAGACCCCCATCAGATTGTGTCAACAACAGCAAGAAGGTTTGAAACAGGCACAGAAGTTCTCCATCCCAGCCATAACCACAACTGAACATCAGCATTATAAAATTCACCAATAAAATCATCACATCTGACATTACAAACCTTGTTACAACAGATACAATTCTCTTCTCAAACAATATATGAGGGGTGATTGATAAGTTTTCAGCATAAGATACAATGGATTATTTGTGGACAACTTTTTTTTGGGTTATTTCTCAACATAGTCCCCTTGCAAGTTTATGCACTTAGTCCAGCTATCCTGGAGAATACGGATCCCTTCTTTGTAAAAGTCAGCATCTTATACCAGTAGAAAATGGTCTACAACATGAATGACGTCATCATCTGAAGCAAATTTGCAACCACTGAGCTCCTTTTTGAGTTTGGTAAACAGGTAACAGTCCGAAGAGGCCAAATCTGGGGAATAAGAAGGATGTTCAAGAAGCTGGAAGCCACATTCATGAATGGCAGCCATTGCTACCACCGACTTCTGAACTGGAGCATTGTCTTGCCGAAAGATGACTCCTCTTGTCAATTTCACTTGACATTTTTCCTTCAATTTGACCCGCAGTTGCTTCACAAGATTAGCATAATAGGCCCTGGTGACCGTTCTGCCTTTACCAATAGAACACCTTCTGAATCCCAAAAAGATGGAAGCCATCACTTTGTCTGCAGACAGAACCATCCTTGCTTTCTCTGGAGGTGGGGATCCATGATGTTTCAACTGTTCCGACTGTTCTTTGGTTTCTAGTTGAAAATGATGAACCCAAGTCTCATCCACAGTCACAAACTGCTGAAGAAACTTTTCAAGATCTGCAGAAAAATGGCCAAGATTGTCTCCTGACATGCTGTCATTTGTGATCAGCTCCAAGAAGTTTCAGGACCCATCAAGCAGAGACCTTTGTCATTTGAAGATCATTGTGAATAATGGCATGAACACGTTTCTGGGAGATGCCCAACTCACTAGCAATGTACCACTCAGTTAGTCATCGATCCTCCATTACCATGTCATGGATTCTGCCGGTGGTTTCATCGGTAGTTACCGGTCTTGGTCTTCCTTGACAGGGATCATCTTTCAGACTCTCATTTCTATGTTTGAAGTGAACTGCCCATTTCTTCACTGTGCTGTAAGAAGGTACACTCTCTCCTAGACACTCTACCACATCCTCATGGATCTCTTTCGATGATAAGCCCTTGATGCAGAGGTAGCAAATGACTGCTCGATGAGAAATTTTATCCATTTTCTCAATTTCTGCCACCCCTTACCACTTAAGTAGCCTGTAAAAAAAAATTGGTTGCAGTTAATTTCTCGAAACTTGGTGTTAAATCTTATATTAACCTGATCTACAAATGCATCTAATATTAACTGTGTGTTTCAAGTATTTGTACCTTAGGCCACGAATTTATCAATCAACCCTCATACATCTCTTTAAACTCACCTCCACAATTGTTTTCATGTGCTTGCTTATAAGCTCTGCTTCCAGAACCTGTCAGGGTAACATATTTAAAAAATATAGCATAGAATCAAAGTAACAAAAACTAGCTGAAAAAAAATACAGCAGGGAATCAAAGTAACAAAAACTAATTGAATAAAAAAAAAAAAAGTCAAAATCTGAAGTTTTAAAATTTAATACAAAACAAAAATGACAACTAAATAACAATGAGATGTGAAATAACTGAACATAGAAATAAGAGTGGTATTGCTAAGAAGGGAAATGATGTGGGTGAAATAAATAAAACTCTTATTCTCTTATCTCCATAACTGAAAGAAAACACTGAAATTTGGGGAGAAATAATACAAGATTACTGTACTGACTGGGAAAAAAATACAGGGTGTGCATATAAAGTCTGTCCCTGATTTCAATGTGCATATAAAGTCTGTCCTTGATTTCAATATGCATATAAGGTCTGCCACAGATTTCAACATGCATATAAAGTCTGTTCTTGGTTTCAACATGCATATAAAGTGTGTCCCTGATTTCAAACATTTATTACACAAAAAACTATGCTAGTAGTTTTCTTTTCTCTGCAAATTGTGCCTCAACTCAAGAAAGTTTTTTTGTTATCTTTGTTCCAGCACTTCAACATAAGCTCTGTTTATCACCAGGAGAATGTCTAAACAATACTTGATTTCTTGCAATATGTTCTCCAACACCTCTTTAGACACCATCACTAAAGCATCCATTTATCCATGCCTTCAAAGTTTCAATATCAGAAACTGGTGAAATGAACACTCTGTCTTTTGTATTCATTCATTCATTCATTTGCATGTCCCTTGCGGAACTTTGCCTCCCAAACAGCACTCCTGTAGGCCTCTCGGTTGTGAGCAAGATGGCCTGCTGTATACCCCCACAAAAAACAACCAAGAGAGGCAATTTAGTGGCCATGGTGTTGGATCACTCCTTTGTTTCATACCACAAAATATACTGTGTTTTCTCCTTCATAGAGGCCATTTTGATACTGGTGATTGCAGCACTATCTATCTTACATCCTTCCTGTACCGTTAAACGTCACATAGGGCTGGCATAGTTGTTTGCCAAGTTTTCATGTTCTCGGCAAGTCTTTCAAAATCATCAAGGGATTTTATGCCCACTAAACTGGCTTCTCTTAACAATGTCCTCTTTAGAGTTTCACGAGGTCAACCTCTTTTTCTTCGGCCTGTTGTGCTCCACTTGATAGCTTGTTTTGGTATTCTCTGATTGTTTCTTCTCATCATATGGCCTACATATGTCCATCTTCTTTTTCTGATCAACCATGTTGTTTGCTCATCTGTCTTATCTATGCGTTGTTCTTGAATTCATTCCACTTTATACCAAGGATCTTCCTTAGGTATTTGTTTTCAAAAGAGTCTAATTTCTTTAGTTGATTTCCAGCCTTCGCATGAATAAATGAGGGTGGATATCACATTTGAACTGAATAATCTTAACTTGGTTTTTGTGCTTATAACTTTTGAATTCCATATTTTCTCAAGATTTATATCTATACAGAAGAATAAATAATTAAGAATCAGCCTACACAATGCCACAGCATTCATGTTTCTGTCTAGCATTTGTTTTTGTAAGATACAGTTTTTCTTAATCACAAAAGGACATTAAGAAAACCCAGTATCTTCTCAAATATTTTCATAAGGAAGGCCAGAAAGTTGAAAAGAAGATCCTGTGAAAAAGAAAAAGAAAAAAACAACAGTAAATAAAGCAACCATATCAAGACTGCAATATACAAGAAAAAAACTAGTAATCTTCCTTGAGGATGCTGGCCAACTTTGAAACACAGAAGACAATATATGGGTAATTTTTATAAAAACTCACTGAAGATAAACATGAATAATAATAAATATACTGACTCTTCTTTGTTAGCTTGGTTGCCCACCCAATAAACCTTCATAAACTGTGACCAAAAAAAAAAATCTAACCATCTTTCAAAACAAGGGCTTTTTCATACTAGACACAGGAAACAGCAGTCAATGCTGTCAAAACTTGACAGAAAAATGTTTTAAGAGACATGGGTGTCCAAGTGCTGTGACAATGAGCGTGCTTATCTTGCACAGCCCAGTGGTTCAACCACCGGAGGTGAGCAAGGTACTCAGCTGCAAAAATGGATACCTGGATTCTTTGTGAGCTGGAATCAAATCACCCTGCCGCGTACTATCAGGTCAAAGAAAACAAGGACACTAACACCATATCCCCGTGTTTCGCTATGACATGATACGGCCAAATTTTTAAAACTTTTTCCAAGAGACATGAAGAGATTTCAGACATTTACCTTGACGACAGGCTCCTCTGTTGTCTTGTCTAGATAATGTTTAGCACGTTCAGCCTCCTCACAGATTCTGGCCTCCACTTTCTTGATGTACACTGAGGCAGAGTTCTCAGCCAAAAACTTCTGGCTCTCCAGCTGTAATATACAGCACAATGTTACTGTTTCATACATCAGAGAGAACAAAGAACATGACAAGAACCCAGTACACCCATAAAAACTGATTAAGCTAGATGCTCAGAACCTATAAATGAAGTCTGGTTAAACAATAAAAACTTCTCATTTGTTCTTATGTGTCACTATTTTGCCATTTTGTGGTCAGAAATATCAGACTTCCGTATTTTCTGGACTGGGTTTGTCTTCTCATTGCCATCCCTATTCACTCTGCCAAACTACTGTCTGTTTCTAGGTGTCAGTTATGGATCACTGGCCATTATCTCAATTAGCTTGAGTACTGCTTCTTTGCCTCCAAACAATAAAAAACAATTTTGTGAGTCTTACATCTTACATCCTTCCTGAGCCGTTAAACATCATATAGGCTCGCATAGTTGTTTGCCAAGTTTTCATGTTCTCAACGAGTCTTTCAACTTCATCAAGGGATGTTATGCCCACTAAAATGGTTTCTCTTAACAATGTCCTCTTTAGAGTTTCACATGTTCGACCTCTTTTTCTTCAGCCTGTTGTTCTCTGCATGATAGCTTGTTTTGGTATTCTCTGATTGTTTCTTCTCATCACATGGCCTACATATATCCATCTTCTTTTCTGATCATTCATGAGATAGGTTGTTGTTTGCTCATCTGTCTTATCTCTGTGTTGTTCTTAAATTCATTTCACTTTATACCAAGTATTTTCCTTAGGCATTTGTTTTCAGAAGAGTCTAATTTCTTGTCTATTTCTTCAGTTGATTTCCAGCTTTCGCATGCATAAACGAGGATGGATATCACATTTAAATTGAATAATCTTAACTTGGTTTTTGTGCTGATAACTTTTGAATTCCATATGTTCTCAAGATTTTTGAAGGACAATGCTGCTTTTGCAATTCTAATTCTAACTTCCTTTCTGGCATCACCATCCTGGTCTATGCAGGTGCCAAGGTATGCAAATTGGTTTACTTCATCAACAACTGTTTCTTCTATGTATATTTTTCCTTCTTGATTAATGAGAAGTTTCATTATTTTTGTTTTTTCCTTGTTAATTTCAAGACCTATTTTGCTAGCCAAGGAATCTGTTTTTTCCTGCATCGATTTCACATTGTCACTGACAGGAGTTATGTCATCTGCAGAATCAAGATCTTCTACTTGGGTTCCATGTACCCAATCAATGCCGGTTTTATCTGTACAGCATCTTTTCATTATAAAATCTATAGCAATTCCAAAAAGCAATGGAGATAATATACATCCTTGTTTCACGCCTGTTTCAATTTTGTGAGTACTCACCCTGTAAAATTCTGCAGACTGGTCAAGGAAAGGCTGCTCAAAGTCCTCTTCATACACTCCTCTTGAGTCAATACCCAATACCATCAACATCTGACAGGCATTCTTTACAGCTCCCCTACACAAAAGACATGATAAACAGTCAATACCCAACAACACCAACATCACAGAGACAGTCTTTACAGCTTTCCTACAAAGAGGACATGATAAACAATCAGTACCCAAAGCCATCAACATCTCACATGCTAGAAGACATGGGAAATACCCAACAAAATCAAAATCTCATTCTTAACCACTCTTAACAACTACACAGAAGACACAATTCTCAGTGACACAGTCTTTACAGCTCCCCTATACATGTAAAGGTAAAGGTCAAATTCCTGTTTCCGTTCCATTAAGGATGGCTGCTTAGCAGACATTCTTTACACCCCTCTACACAAAGGACAAGATAAACAATCAATACCCAACACCGTCAACATTTATATAACAGGCACTCTTTACAACTCCACACAGAGGACACTCAGTACCCAGCATCTGTGGTCACTATTCAAGAGATGGCAGTTTTTAACTTTGTATAAATGGCTGTAGATATGACACTAAAAGTTCCATGCTAATAAAGATTCTGAAACAGCAGACTGATGCTATTTAGATACTGGGAATTTTGTACTGATTTGTAACAATTCAATAACTGTGGATGTAATAAGTGCTACTAATATTTTTGTAACAATTTAGTAATGACTATGTAGCATTTTAACAAAAACTGACATCAGATTTCTTGCTACAATCTAGTGATAATGCAGTAAAAGTATATGTGTCTGTGACATATGCAGTCTGTAACATTACAGTAATAATTCTGTGACGCTGGCACAATTCTATAACAGCTGATGTAATGCAGACACCAGACGCATACACATAACAGTAACAATGAAAGCTCACCTATCCACAACTTCTCCCTTCCTCTCCTTGGCAACCATCTCTAGTAATGTTGAGCGAAGGTGATCTCGTATACTTGGATGCCTCACAACTTGGTCTCGGAATATGATGAGGCCAAGGTTGTAAACATTCTCAACATTGTTCTGTTGCACATACACACGATCCTGAAACAGACCACATACAATGATATCAGGTATTAAACTTAGTCTGTAACTACTTCCCTCCTGAATACACAATTTATACAAAGTACAGTACTTAACTCTTCCCATACCGCGCTACCCTTTAAGTCCAGTTCCGGTTTTACCATCGGATCCCATGCCGCCCTTTAAGTCTTCTGATTTTTTTTTCGTTAAAACTTGATGCAACTTTTCATTTAGCCAACCAGAACTCTTCTACTCCAAAGTTATGCTATTTTAGCATCCGGTCAGGCTGGAAATGAAAGGAAATCACGAAGTGGATCGAATTCAGTGAATTTTTTTCTACTTTTTTCGAGGTTGGTTGGTAGAATGGTCATACTGACCTACTAGACCTAGCTTACTAAATGTGTTTTTCACATCTGTAGACCTGTTAGATTTATTGGATATCAAAAGCATCCGCAATTATCGATATTCCGGTTCCGGAATAAACATTCTGCAATGGATTCTGGCACATTTCAGGTATGTAAAACTTTGATTTTAGTGCTCAGCCCTAAAAAATATTTTTAGCGCCAAAAAATCGTTCCAGCTTTTCAGAACAGTTATTTTTTTTCTACTCTTTGTTTTTTTTTAATGATAAATAACTTCATTTATGGAATCTTCTTTCATTTCCACTTATTTTAATATGAGATACACACGTGTTGATGAAGGAGTTTGTTTGTTACAATGAATTTTATAAAGTGACCCCCTTATATGAAAATACCCGCTCGGCCATGTAACATCATCATCGGTACCAACGTAATGTCCGTGTTTTTTTACGCGGTACGGGAAGAGTTAATTCGTTCATCCATCACACGACGAGCTGAACGGCGTTGGTGATTGTGCTTCACAATCCTTGATATTACCGATCAACTCCAATGTTCTTTTTATTGTTCATGCCAGTTGGTCAGTCAGCAGAGATATTTTTCTCTTGATCTCAACCTCCTCTTCCCTTGAATTTTTCAGTTATTACTAAGTTCTCTAACTACCGTCTTCTCACAACACGTTAAAAAATGCTGCCTATCTTTTTCTTATAATTTTAATCGACTCTCTTTACTCTAAAACTTCTCTGAGGACCTCTTCATTTGTTTTTTTGTTTTTTTTTGGCTGTCCAGATATTTGTTGCACCTTTGCACTTGTACAAACTCCCTGTAACTGCGAGCTGATGTTCTTTGCAGCCGATGCTGTAGAGGTGTTGAGGCATAGCATTTTATCAGTGTGGGAACGGGTTATGGTGGCTACTTTTTCAGTCCCGGAGTACGGCTGAAAAGCAGGGGATGTGCAATGCTTCTTTAGTAGACTCCACCACCATGGGGACTATGGTGATCTCTGCCCCGTTAGCTAGGCAGGCCTGTTACTGGGGGTACCACGGAGAGGTGGGACAGGGTTTTGGTCAGCTACGGTTCACTAACCCTGATTGCTGGCATTTCTGCTATGGGTCACTGATTGCCTCATCGGACAGTGTCTTCACGCAGCATCTTTAAAGTAGTTGATATGCTTTGTGAAACAGAAGAAATCTATCTTCACTACTACAACATAATAGCAAAAACAAAGTAACTCTTACCAACAGCTATTGCAGATTTTAATAGAATAAAATAGGAAGCAAAAATGACTGTGCTAGAGATTGTTAAGACCAGTAAACCAAAGCTGATCAAGACTCTATCTCACTTTTCATTATGTATGTCACTAGTAACAGGCTGGTGTGCTCCTTTCAGCCTGTCATATAGATTCAGTCACACTGAGATCCCTGTAGTGGTGGAGTCAGCTAAGAAGTTTGGTCCCTACATATATTCTGGATCTTTAAGTAACTGTTATCCACCTGCCATCTTATATGATGCCAACTCTTTGACATCATCACGGCATCAACAGTAAGGATCAAGAATGTCCAGTTCCACTGAGATAGTAACAAGAAAAAGATGGTTAAAAAAAAAAATGGTAATACACAATACACTCCCAAAATTATGTTATAGAAATAATGAAATAAAACAATGAAGGCAATCAGAACTCTTTAGACAGATAGATCACAGGAAACACTGATGACTGCAGTAAACACTGATGATCAAAGACTAGTGCCTCTGTGTTCTTCAATCATGTAGAAAAAGATAAGCATGGGGTAGGCACCTTAAACTACTAATAGTCTTATCCAGTTTGAAATTTTTATAAAATATAATAAGCCATTCTTCAAAGACAAAAACAGCATGAAATGCAGTGTCCAGTGCTGAATTTCAACGGACTAAGAAAAATGAAAGAAGCTATAGAATGAACTACACTATGTTAATAAGGGTTTGATAACATTGGCTAAAGACTGCAGGTCAATGAAGTTGGTCGGGATAGTCAAGGATTTAACAAAAATTGGCTAAAGATTGTAGGCTGATGAAACTAGTTAGGACAGTGAGAGGTTTAACAAAAACTGGCTCAAGATTGTAGGTCAGTGAAACTAGTCAGGACAGTAAAGGGTTTAACAAAAACTGGCTCAAGAGTGTAGGTCAATGAAACTAGTCGAGAGGAAAGGTTTAACAAAACCTGACTAAAGATTGCAGGTCAATGAAACTAGTTTGGACAGTAAAGGGTTTAACAAAAAACTGGCTAAAGATTGTTAAGCCAAAGAAGAAATATAAAATATCTGTAAAACTTTACACTACCATGTACATGAGAATGTCTCTGATCATGACCATGGATGTCTGATGATCGTTCCAGGCTGCATTCAGTGTTTGGAGGAAATTATTGTTCAAGGCCTGGAGGACATCTTCTCTCACCTGTACAATAAATTTACCTGTTTTAAATAACTCCTTTTACCAGACCTACACTCAACCTATTATGAATACAGATAAAAGATCCACAGCACCTGTTATAACTACATATATGATGAAGAATATATGAAATTATCATTACCACAAAGAAGGGTACAATTACCATTTAATTTAAAAAATTGTTTGGTCAACATTTACTGAATGGTCTTAAGAGGATTTTCCTTTAACATCATCTTGCTAAACGGCTTATCTACAGCTTGTCTGACTAGCATCAGTAAAGTTAGTTTTATGGCACCTGAGTAGCAAAGTGGTTAGTACACTAGCCTTTTATGGTAAGGTCAGTCATTCAAGTCTTACAGATTGGAGCCCCAGTCACCCAGATGCTGAAATGCGTATGTGGCTCACTTTGGAACTGGTGAAGTACAGGTG
This sequence comes from Achatina immaculata, assembly GCA_009760885.1. NCBI lineage: Eukaryota > Metazoa > Mollusca > Gastropoda > Stylommatophora > Achatinidae > Lissachatina > Lissachatina immaculata. Next base: position 5,483,748 of record CM019721.1, read on the forward strand.
GCCAGATGTGATGATGACTACATCCCCTTCTAGTGTGCCAGCACTAAAGGGAAAATATGGGCACTAACACCGTATCCCTTCTGGCATGAAAGGGCTACCTATATCTACCCACAGTCAGCTAAATAATGAACAAGCCACCTTCAGTCTGTTTATGCTTGACTCCTGTTTTCCATTTAATTCATTTTCTCTTTATATAACATGAGGCTCATGCACATATCTTTGCAGTCTTAACAGTTCTTTCCAATACTCATGATTGATGGAGAATTCATTGATGAATAACCTTTCTCACTCAAGAAATAATGACCTATATGGGATAGATGCATGTACTTTTCAACATATCTCTCTCTCTCTGAACCTTAAGTGCCCAGGGCACATGGGGCTTCTGCAAGGGTTTTCCACAAATGCCTGTCCTTCGCCTTTTTTTCTGCTCTTGCCCAGGTGAGCCCTCTATTGCTCAACATCCTTTCTGTTGTTCTTCTCCATGTCTCTTATGGTCTACCCTTTTCAACATATACCCAAAGATAATGTTTTCAAAGATCACGCACAAAAATGACAACAGATAAAAACAAGAAAAACGGAAGAGAATCAGCATATGTAAGATCTACAAAACCAGGTCAGGTCACCAGAATCTAGAGAAAACTGTAGATTCCATTCTGAGAGCAGGGATTTAGGCTTTGATGGACCTGGCGCTTCTCTCTCTCTCTGAACCTTAAGTACCCAAGGCACATGGGGCTTCCACAAGGGTTTTCCATAAATGCCTGTCCTTTGCCTTTTTTCCATCTTGCCCAGGTGAGCCCACTATTGCTCAACATCCTCTCTGTTGTTCTTCTCCATGTCTCTTTTGGTCTACTCTTACTTCTTTTCCCCTATAGTGTCCATCTTAGTGCTGTTTTTGGTAGTGAGTTGTCAGTCATTCGGACCACATGTCCCAACCATCGCCACCATCTTTCCTCAATAATTGCTGTCAGTGGCTTCATTTGCATTTCTGCCAACAAGATGTTATTGACTTGGCACTTGCATAAAGAATATTCATTTAGCAATGGTCAATGTTTTGAGAGAAAAAAAAAAGCAAATGATAAAAAAAAAGCAAAAAACAAGCTTATACCTTTCCAATGAGATGCTCTGTGACAACATCCCTAAGACCAGTATAGAGCTTCTCTCCATGCTTATGTAAAACCATTGTATATGCATTACGGTACAGCTCTTCAAAGCTCAGGCCACTGTTGTTTTTCTTCTGTATTTCTTGAATAGCATTCTTCAGTAATGACCAGATGTTGTTCACATACTTCTCATCCATTGTCATCTGAAACATCATGCATCTGTCTATAAATATCTTTAGAAACAAAATGTCTTCATAAACAAATTATTTTTATAAACAAAATGTCTTTATAAACAAAAATTATGTGTATCTAAATAATGGCTCTTCTCACTGAAGATAGCTTTACAACCAGGGGAATGTCAACTATTTGGACAAGCTGGCAAGCATGAAGTTTCTGAGCAATTTCTCTTATGAAGGATCCTACCAATATCTGAGTGGTGTAAATGACTGCAACAAACTATGTTTCTGATATTGAGTTCAGCCTATTTTCATAGTGGCATTATCTGTCTTCAGCTTTGGCCCTTGTCTCCTCCTAAAATGATGCATCATTTGCAGATTTACTCTCCATGATTTAGTCTTTTGGCAAGCTCTTCATAGTCCAAATGGGCTGATGGGAAAAATCTTTCTTGGATGACTTACTAATATCTTTATGTATCATGACCTTCTTCCTTCAAGATGATTGCTATATTGTATTTGCTTGGGGACAGTGTAAATTTACTTGGGGATGCTGTATATCTGGTTGGGGATGCTGTATATCTGCTTGGGGATGCTGTATATCTGGTTGGGGATGCTGTATATCTGGTTGGGGATGCTGTATATCTGGTTGGGGATGCTGTATATCTGGTTGGGGATGCTGTATATTTGTTTGGGGATGCTGAATATCTGCTTAGGGATGTTGAATATCTGCTTGGGGATGCTGTGCATTTGCTTCAGGATGCTGTGTATCTGGTTGGGGATGCTGTATATCTGCTTGGGGATGTTGAATATCTGCTTGGGGATGTTGAATATCTGCTTGGGGATGCTGTGTATCTGCTTGGGGATGTTGAATATCTGCTTGGGGATGTTGAATATCTGCTTGGGGATGTTGAATATCTGCTTAAGGATGCTGTATATTTGCTTGGTGATGCTATATTCTTGCTTGAAGATGTTGCCTTCCATTCTTGTAACATGCCTCTGCCAAAAAAAAATGTGAAACCTAAAAACATATGCAAGAAAGATCTTTGACAGTATGCATAGTTCTTCATGTGCTATGTCCAATGCCGAATGCTTCACTCTTTATGTGACATGTCTGAAAGTGTCTCTTTGTCTGGCCTGGATGCCTGTGTCAGTAAGTCTGGTGTTTAGAGTGTCATCAGTATCCTTGGTCCATTTCCTCAGCTAAGTACTATACTGGAACACATCATCATCATCATCATCGCCATTCACTCCTTTGAGAGCATAGGCCACGGATAAAGGCTCTCCAGTCATCCCTGTTCTTGGAATTATTCTCCGCTTCCTTCTATGTGTATCTCTAATATTCCAACACGCACTGGTAAAAGGTGCCCTGGTACTCAGTTGAGATGTCGGTTCTGCAGCTTCCTTTCGGCTTCGACTGCATAACATCACGCACTCTGTTATCTGAGTCCCTTCCTTTTCCAAGACACCATACAGTCTTTACATCATCATAAAGACTAATCAAACACAATATTAACAGAGCTGTTGTCAAGTGATGGTGTTACTGTACAGAAGAGACTCAAGGGAGTCACATATATGAACTAGGTTGGAGCTGAGGAACAAACAGATCACAGGACCCTCAAAAGAATCAGAGGTGTCTGCATCTCAACATACTGATTCTTCCATCAACATGTATCCTTTCTTTTTTTTTGGCCTTGAATTCTAAGGACACCCATAACACTGTTATCATAGAAAAAGACAGGACAGCAGAGGTGTCCACTCTGACACCAGTGTCAAACACCCAGCCTCACATCTCTGTAATACTTCCTGGATATAGGCTATCTAAACACCCGGCAAAATTAAGCAGGGATTCATGTAGTCATTGTCATTTAGGTACTTACTGAGAAGCCTGGCAATGCAGCTCTTTGAGAGGATATCAATCCATCTTCTTATCTATGCCTTCGAAATAAAGAAGCCATGGCAGCCTGTTTTCATATTCAGCCATATCATTTTAATCAACATCTTCAGAATGACAGAACTTACATCTTACATCCTTCCCATGCCGCTATACATCATAAAGGCTCACATGGTAGTTCACCAAGTTTTTTCTGTTTTCGGCAAGCTTTTCAACCTCATCAATGTATGTTATGAGAATGTATAAACTGGGAAAAATGTAGGAACAGCTTTATTACTTAACACCTACAAAGTTGTGACATTTCGGCGTGAGCCTTAATCATACAAAAACATACAGGATAAAGAAACAGAGAGAGGAGATAAAGTATAGATTCACATGAATACTATTAAAAAGAAAAAAATTTAAAAATTATTAAAAAAAAAAAAAATTAAAGAGAGTACTTAGCTGTTAATGGGAAAAGAAGACATTGTGGACAGATGGACAGAGTATATCGGTGAGCTATATGGAGGAGAAAGACCAGAATTAACACCAGATACTGAAAACTGTGACGGACCACCAATACTTGAAGATGAAATCATAGATGCCATCAAACACATGAAGAAAGGAAAAGCGACTGGGCCTGATAATATAACAATAGAAGAAATAGAGGCACTAGAGGAGACAGGAATAAAAATAATAACCAAGTTACTGAATGAAATTTACAATAGTGGTTATATTCCCAGTGACCTGATTAAATCCACGTTTATAGCACTACCAAAGAAACCAGGTGCAAAAGGAATGTGATGACCACTGGCCTATCAGCCTCTCATGTCACATAACGAAGCTACTTCTGAGAATAATTATGAGAAGAACAAGGAAAAAGATAAAAATGGAAATAGCAGATGAACAGTTTGGATTTGTTCAAGGAAAGGGAACACACAATGCCATTTATGCTTTACGAACACTAACAGAAAGCTTTAGAAGTACAGAAAGATCTCTACTTATGCTTCACTGATTACACCAAGGCATTTGACAAGGTGAAACATAATGAAATTATTAAAATGCTTGAAGACATCAATATAGACGGCAAAGACCTGAGGATTGTAAAACATCTATACTGGCAGCAAGAAGCAGCAGTTCGAGTTGAAAATAGAATTGGAAAATATCAACCTATAAAACAAGGGGTGCGACAAGGATGTGTACTATCTCCAGACCTTTTTTCTCTGTATAGAGAGAATATTCTAAGAACAATCATCACCGAACCAGGCATAAAAATTGGAGGATACAATATTAGCAACCTTCGGTATGCTGACGACACAGTACTGATAGCTGAGAACCAACAAGACCTGCACAATCTCTTGGATAAAGTCGCCAAAGAAAGTGAACAGAAAGGCCTTACTTTGAACATCAAAAAGACAGAGACTATGGTTATATCTAAGAAACAGAATCCACCAGCATGCAGTATTAAATTAAACAGAACTATTCTAAAGCAGGTGCAGAAATTCAAATACCTTGGAGCAGTAATAACTTCTGATGGGAAATGCAGAACAGAAATTAGGAACAGAATAGGCCAAGCAAAGACTGCATTTCAGAGAATGAGAAACATAGTAGCTAACACATCTTTATCAATGAATGTTAGAAAACGAGTCCTAAAATGCTATATTGAACCTATCTTGTTATATGGAAGTGAATCATGGACAATAGGCAAGTCTGCACAAAAATCATTGGAAGCAGCAGAAATGTGGTTTATTAGAAAAATGTTGCGAATCCCCTGGACAGCAAAAATAACTAATGAAGGATGTATGAGAAGAGCTGGAGAGACAAAAAACCTTGTCAAAAAGATAAGAGAGAGACAATGTACTTTCATAGGACATGCAATGAGAAGAGGGGGCATTGAAAATATTATAACAACGGGAAAAATAGAAGGAAGAAGATCAAGAGGAAGACCAAGAGAAATGATATTGGACAGTCTGACGGGATGGTGTGAGAGGAGATCACCAACTGAACTGATGGCCTGCATGAAGGATCGGGTACTCTGGAGAAGCATAATAGCCAACGCCGGTTGACATGGCACATGATGATGATGACTTAGCTGCAGATTGTAAGGTGTGGCTTGTCCGGCGGTGTGTGTCAGGAATGGATTTAGCTGAACGTGGATACTGTTTAAATGGAGACCTGTGATATGTGGTGGGTGGATTGTAACTGGGGGTGGTGGATGGGGAACCGGGGAGGGGAGAGAGAGTGATACAATGTTGACCTAGCCAGGAGAAGTTGAAATAGATGATTGGGGAAGAGGGGTTGCAAAGTAATGCTGTGAGGAGGTTTGACAAGTAAGAAGGGGTGAAGCTTAGTGGAGAGGTACTATAATGATTGAAGAGAATGTTAAGTGTAGCTGAACAGCGAGTTTAACCCATGTGACTCCGGCGTCCCATAACTCTGAATGCAGCAGTTCTCAAGCGCCAGGTAGCTTGTGTCATCTGCATGACACTGTTTGGTGACTGTTGCCAGAAAATCAGATTTGCCTCTGTAGTTGGGGCCACTGAAATGATTTGGGACTAGTTTCGAACCATGCTGGGCGATGTTGTACAGATTGTTTTTGCATGCGGTCCCCTAATCTGAGGCCAGTCTCACCAATATACGTTATCCTGCATCTTTTCCAAACGATGACATATATCACATTATGGGACTCGCATGTGAATCCCTCATGAAGAGTGAGGATAATTTTGGGAAAGGTGATTGTTTTCGTTTCCCTTGCACAAACAGGCTTGTCACCTCTGTATTTTACAAGCCCACCTACAGCCACACCTATTTGCTTTACACCTCCTCCCATCCTGAAGTCTTTAAGAACTCCATCCCATACTCCCAACTCCTCCGTCTTCGCCACATATGTCAAGATAATTTGGACTTTATAGATCAGTCCAACAAGTTATTAGAATTTTTCTGTCACCGCCACTACCCAGAAAAGGTCCTTCGTGAAGCCTTCAACCGTATCCAACTAGTGAGCCGCAAAGAAGTATTCAGGAAAAAGTCTGTTACTCCATCTGACAGAGTTAAGTTAGTACTGCCTTTCCACCTGCATGGTTAAGAAAATTCTTTATCATCTGCTGCTAATCCAACTCGACCCCGACACTCGCGACATTTTCTCTGATCCACCCCTGTTGGCATACAAACGTGAGCCAAACCTTAAGGACATCCTCGTCCACAGCCACTTGAAGCAGAGTCTTACATATGTTGGTACCAGAAAATGTAACCGCCCCCGCTGTGTTATCTGCCCGGTAGCCTGGGAAACGAAAACAATCACATTTCCCAAAACTATCCTCACTCTTCATGAGAGATTCACATGCGAGTCCCGTAATGTGATATATGTCATCGTTTAGAAAAGATGCAAGATAACGTATACCGGTGAGACTGGCCTCAGATTAGAGGACCGCATGCAAAAACATCTGTACGACATCGTCCAGCATGCTTCGAAACCAGTCCCAAATCATTTCAATGGCCCCAACCACAGTGGCAAATCTGATTTTCTGGTAACAGTCATCAAACAATGTCATGCAGATGACACAAGCCGCCTGGCGCTTGAGAACCGCTGCATTCAAAATTATGGGATGCCGGAGCCACATGGGTTAAACTCACTGTTCAGCTACACTTAATATTCTCATCAATCATTATAGTACCTCTCCACCCCTTCTTACTTGTCAAACCTCCTCACAGAATTACTTTGCAACCCCTCTTCCCCAATCATCTATTTCAACTTCTCCTGGCTAGGTCAACACTGTATCACTCTCTCTCCCCTCCCCGGTTCCCCATCCACCACCCCCAGTTACAATCCACCGACCACATATTACAGGTCTCTATTTAAACAGCCTCCACGTTCTACTGAATTCATTCCACTTTATACCGAGTATTTTTCTAAGGCATTTGTTTACATGATTTGTTTTCATGATAGAACTGGTCTATCAAAATGTAGAACAATATCACTATTCAAAGACCAGTTAAATTTTCTCACAATTCAGCAGCTGTTTTAAAAAGCTGCATATGTAAATAATAATTTAATAAGCTAATACAACAAATTGTTATGTTTATACACATATAAATTATTATCCATGCTCAGCTGTTAAAAAAGAACTTACAGGAAAAGCTCTTATCCGCATTTTTGTATCTCTTCTGTTCGTGGCTCTCGCCCCAATAGATGACATGATGTTGAAATTTATATTTATTCAATTATATTGAAAGATGGACACCTTCATACGGTGTTTAGGTTGATGTTCTCATGAACACACTAGTACCTCTGACAATCACAGTAAAGCAATTACTGCCTTTCTCTCAAAACAAACATGAAGCTCTGCGTCCTGCTACGTAATTGATGTAAGAATGACGTTATGATGTTATTTAACACGTCATTCATGTCCATGGAAAGCAGGTTTGTCTACATTATGAGTAATTTTAAACATCGACAAAGGACATCGACTTCTACATCGCCAACATTGGTTGATCTTCTGCAGACGTTTGGGACCGCATCACTCTCTGTGACCTCATGCTGCAGGACAAAATATAAAAATTTGCGCTCAAAACATGATCAGTAAATATGCCCATTTTAAGTCTTAAACAAGAATAGTTGTTAATTCTTATGAAAATTTACTACAAGTCTTGCTTTTATAATATCTAGATATGAATATTTACATTCATACAATAAATTCAGCGGAGGAATCATTATAACTATGTCAGAGGTCATATCCTGGTATGATGGGATGCGAAAGTCGATGACGGGGAGGCCAAGTTTAGATTTTTGTGTATACAAATCGTGAGATTTATAATTAAATGATGAACCTATTAAAATATTTGAAATAGGCCGGTTATGAATACAGATCACCCCAAATATAACTGTACTGAAAAAAGTGTATCTAGACAAGAGGATACGAAATAAAACTTGAAGGACATCTTGCTCCTAACAGTCCTACAAGTGGTTCTGGTTGAAAGCTTAGGTCATCCCTCATTTATCTTTGCTATAGTTTGTTATTAAACTGGATAAACCTGCTGCCCGTTTGTCGAGCTGCCAGTACAAACACAGTTTAACTAAACCAATATGGTGGATATCTGGGTGCGGTGAGCTTGCCTGAAATGAGTTTTCCTGAGTCATTGGCAAAGGTTGGGTTTGGTTCAGTAACATGTTAATAAACAAGATACCATGTGGTAAAATTTCGAGGGGGGGATGTGGAAATGGGACTAGTCTATCAATGAAGATGATATCACCAACTTTAGAGAAAGTAGAACTTTTTTCGGCTCAAAACTGAACACAGCATAACACGAACACGTTTTATTGCAAAGTTCACCCCAGCTCTCCAACCGATACGAAGGTGTAAATCTCTCCAGTCAGGTGTAGCTATGAATAGCAATATGGTCTGGACATGAGATTAACATCACCACATTGTCTTCTTGTAATCGTCACGTTCTATCTATTGCCCTGCCGACTGGTATTAGCAATCATGTTTTTCCACAATTCTCATATCGTCACGATAATAATACTGCACTGACTTCCCGAGATCGTCACATTAGCAGCATTACAGTGTCTTCTGACAATCGTGTCAGTTACAAAATTAATCGACCCAGTAGATCAGTGTTTCTCAACGTGTGGCCTACGTCCCAACCGGGTGGTTTTGGAGAGGGGGGATTAGAATACATTTATATTTTACTTTTTCAGAACTTGGTTGACTATTATACTGCGATCGGGGGGGGGGGGGGGGGTAAAAATCTTTGAGGCGTTGTGGTGGGGCATAATCCAACAAAAGGTTGGGAAACGCCGTAGTAGGGACTCGGCATTCATACCAGGAGGATTTCAAGCTGCAAAGTTCCAAATTATTTTTGCGTGAAATTATCTTTTGTCATTTCTGTTGTCCCTGACAAATCCATTTGTATAAATACTGGATTGTTGCCATTTTTTTTTCTACCATTTCCGCTCACTTCCCTGTCTTTTAATCTTTACATTCACTGCCACAGGCGGTGGAGCAATTATGAGACTATGTCGTTCGCGATAATACCGAGGACCTAATATTAAAAACGGAAGCTGCTCTTTGCATATGTTTATGAGGATGAACAATACACCATCGTCTACTTCAACATCGGTTGGTTGGCTGTCCTGTAGTAGCTGATAAGAAACACACCATAGCGTGAGTTTAGACTTTGCCATATCTCGACAATGATAATTTCAGGTCATGATTTCCAAACGGGGAACTACGCCGTGGCCATAATGGAATGTGTGTTTGATCTATCTCTCTCCTCTCTCTCTCTCTCTCTCTCTCACACACACACACACACACACTCACACACTACTGGGTATCCAGTGCAGGTGAGATTTCATCTCATTTTCTCAAAACAGATGTGAGACCAGCAAAGATGGAGTCATAAATTTTAAAAGTCCAGATTATTGTGAATAATAATGAAATAATCTTACATCCTTCCCGTGCAGCTAAACGTCACATAGGGCCCTCATGGTAGTTCACCAAGATTTCCTGTCTTCGGCAAGTTTATTTCATTCAGCTCACTGAACTGGCCCGCTGTTGGCGAGATCTTCAGCTGCCGTGCGTGGAGCGGTGCTCTTCCCGGCCAATGAAGAAATTTGCAAATGAGGTTGCCGCGCAGCATCACTGCGGAAAAGGTGGTTGAAAGAATAAAGCGAAGCAAACAGTCAAATCACGGCACCTCTGGTCTGGAGGTCGGCCACGTCCTGAGTGCAGTCATATCGGGTGAAATGCATGAACCGGCTTGTCCCAGAGGTTAAGTCACTGCTGGCTTGACTTTTCAAATGCCGCGCGTGGAGTGAAGCTCCTCCCGGTTAAGGAAGTAAATGCGGAAATAAAGGTTGCTGTGCGGCGCCGATGGAAAAGGTGGTGGAAAGTGAAGTTTAACCTGGTATGTCCAGTAGTATCGCTACGAGAGCTATACCACGGCACTTCTGCTCTAGAGGCCGCCTACGTCCGAAATACACCTACACTGGTGAAATATGCCTAAACCGGCACACACCAGGGGTGGAACTCGATGGCTAGACATGTCATGCCACCTCCGCTCTAGAGGTCGGTAACGCCTGATAAACACCCATACTGGTGAATTTTGCCTAAACCGGCTCACACCAGGGGTGAATCTTGAAGGCTATGAATGTCACAGTACCTCTGCCCTAGAGGTCGGTCCCGTCCCAAACACGCCCATACTGGGAAATGCCTAAACCGGCTCAACCCAGGGGTAGAAGTCACTAGTGGCGAGGATTCGTCCTCCTGGACAAAAGCTCCATCCTGGTCACAACTAGGAAGGGTAGCGACCACGACCGCAAAATGCTGAAGTCGGAGACACTGGACCAGGGAAGTCTAGATAGGCAACCACCTCTCACCCGGCGGGGATGTCTGCGTATCCTAATCACGCTGAGGTTTTCCGGTGAGAAAGTCCAACCCTGGACTGGATGGGCAACCACCTCTCACCCGGCGGTGATACACGGGTATCTCAAAACACGTCGAGGTTATCCGGTGAGAAAGTCCAACTCTGGCCTGGGTGGGCTAACGCCTCTCACCCAGCGGGGATGCACTGATATTCCAAACACGTCGAGGTCTTCCAGTGAGAAAGTCCAACCCTAGACCAAACTGGTGCAATGAAAACCACGGTGTCACGCAATCCCGCTTCCGAGACCCACCAAGAATACAGGCTAAAGCACTGTGATACTATGAACCCCTTGTGGTCCTTTCGTGGAACTCGTGTGGTCTATTTTGGACCACACAGGGGACCACGGGACCTAACGAGGACCACATGCGTGAATTCAGTAGGTTCACAGTGCGGTTTTTGGTGGTAGAAGTGAACGAAGAAGAAGAAGAAGAAGACTGAACTGGCCTCTCTTAACAATGTCCTCTTTAGAGTTTCAAGTGATCGATCTCTTTTTCTTCGGCCTGCTGTGTTCCACTTGATAGCTTGTTTGGGGATCCTCAGATTGTTTCTTCTCATCACATGGCCTACATATGTCCAACTTTTTCTCTGATCACCCATGAGAAGGTTGTTGTTTGCTTATCTGTCTTATCTCTGCGTTTGCGTTGTTCTTGAATTCGTTCCACTTAATGCCGAGTATTTTCCTTAGGCATTCGTTTTCGAAAGAGTCTAATTTGTTGTCTACTCCTTTAGTTGTTTTCCAGCTTTCACATGCATAAATGAGGGCGGATATTACATTTGAATTGAATAATCTTAACTTGGTTTTTGTGCTTATAACTTTTGAATGCCATATGTTCTCAAGCTGCTTTTGCAATTCTAATTCTAACTTCCTTTCTGGTGTCACCATCCTGGTCTGTGTAGCAGCTGAGATATGCAAAATGGTTTACTTCTTCAACAGCTGTTCTTTATACGTATATTTATCCTTCGTGGTTAATTAGAGGTTTCCTTATTTTTTTCCCCCCGTTGTTAATTTCAAGTCCTGTTTTACTAGCCATTGAAGACAGGGTATCTACTATTTCTTGCATTGATTTCATATTGTCATTGAAAAGCGTTATGTCATTTTCAAAATCAAGGTCTTCCAGTTGGGTCTCATGTCCCCAATCAATGCCCGTTTTACCTGTGCAGCAGTTTTTCATTATGAAGTCTATGACAATTCCAAAAAGCACGGGAGACCTTCTTCTTCTTCTTCTTCTTCGTTCGTTTCTACCACCAAGACCGTCCTATGATCTTACTGAATTTATGCCTGTGGTCCTCGATAAGTCCTGTGGTCCCCGAAAGGACCACACGAGATCCTTGAGAGGACCACAGGAGGTTCAGAGTATCACAGGGCTTGAGCCTGTATTCTTGGTGGGTCTCGGAAGCGGGACTGCGTGACACCGTGGTTTTCGTTGCACCAGTTTAATCTAGAGTTGGACTAGCATGGGAGATAATATACATCCTCATTTCACGACTGTTTCAATCTGGAACAATTCACTCATTCCTTCTTCTGTGTTGATTGCACAAACACATCGATTGTATAGGCCTCTATTGATTGTCAGATGGTATTCCATATAACCTTAAATTTCTCCACAATGATTCTCTGTGTGTGCTGTCAAATGCCTTTTTAAAGTCTATGAAGTTCATGACTAATGGTTTTTGCTTTTCAATATGTTCTTCAAGTATTACTCTTAGAGTAAAGATCTGGCCGAGACAGATTCTCCCTTTTCGAAATCCTGCAATCTCATTCCAGCATCCACTATATCTTGAATACTATCTAGAATAACTTTGCAAAATACTTTTGACACAACTGATAGTAAGGTTACTCCTCTCCAATTATTGCAATCGCTAAGGTTGCCTTTTTTTTGGGGGGGGGGTGTATTTTAACAATGATTCCTTTTTTTCATTTAGAATGGACTTTTTCTTCTATCCAAACTTTATTTAACATTCTCTGTAGTTGGTTCATGTTGTCAATGTTAATAGCTTTTAACATTTCGGCTGTTATTTCATCTTCACTTGCAGCTTTGTTGTTAGCCATTAAATTCACTGCTGTTTCAATTTCATGCAATGTAATTTCATTGCACAAACGTAGAAGGAACAAATGTTAAAGAAGTCGATCAATTTCCATACCTTGGCAGCTACATAGACCAGGATGGTGACACAAGAAAGGAAGTTAGAATTAGAATTGCAAAAGCAGCATCGATCTTCAAGAATCTTGAGAACTTACGTCATTCAAAAGTTATAAGCACAAAAACCAAGTTCAGATTATTCAATTCAAATGTAATATTCACCCTCATTTATGCACATGAAAGCTGGAAAACAACTAAGGAAATAGACAATAAATTAGACTCTTTTGAAAACAAATGCTTAAGGAAAATACTCGGCATCAAGTGGAACGAATTCAAGAACAATGCAGAGATAAGACAGATGACTGAACAATAACCAGTCTCATGGGTGATCAGGAAAAGGAGATGGACATATACTGGTCACGTGATGAGAAGAAACGATCAGAGAATCCCAAAGCAAACTATCAATAGAACACAACAGGCCGAAGAAAAAGAGGCAGACCACGTGAAACTCTAAAGAGGACATTGTTAAGAGATGCCAAATTAATAGGCATAAAGTCCCTTGATGAGGTTGAAAAGCTCGCCGAAAACAGGAACAATTGGCTAACTACCTTGCAAGCCCTATGTGACATTTAGCGGCATGGGAAGGATATAAGATAAGAATTTCATCTAGGTTGATAATTAGTTGTGGGAATGGTAAGCCAGTTTCAAGGCCTATCAATTCTTTTGGATGTGGTTGATTAAGTATTTATTGGAAGTTTTCGGTCCATCTTTGCTTTTGGTCTTTACCTGATGTGTGCCATTTTTGTTAAGGATTGGTCTTTCTTTGGATGCAACAGTACATGTTAGCTACTTTTGTATGTTATATTGAGTTTTCCTGTCTCCTGTTTTTGCTGCCTTCTCTGCTTCTTTCGCCATATTGTCCATGTATTCTCTTTTATCTCTTCTAGGTGAACTTTTTATTTACTTTATTGTATACTTCTTTGTACTTTGATTTTGCCAAATCTCTTCAAAAATCTTTATAAATAAAAGTATACCCCCTAAGTAATTTTGGAATAATTGTGTAAATAGAATAAAAATTTTTTACTGCTGACTGGCGCGAAAATTTATATTCGCTTCCGGCGAAAACAGACCCAATACTTGTGAGGAGTTTTCGTTACATTGAAAAACAAATAATCTTTTCTTCGTTTAGAAATAAAACCGAACATGCAAGCGTTTTTGAAAGGAGGAAGTGCAACCACATCGAAAGACAAATCTCAGCCAACATCTACACCACCTGCACTCACAAAAGTTGCGAAGACAAAAGATGGGAAACCGAAAATTGTTCCTTGGATTGAGAAATAGTGAGTTGTTTATTTTGTTTTCTGTTAAACCTGTGCATCTTATGATAGGTGAGGTTATAGTGAGTTGTAAGTTAAACTCACCAATATTCCAGTACCTTTGTGAGCTTAACACGGTTTGACAGGATCTTCAGCACTGTCAAATATTTTACTGAAAATATGAACCGTGGAATACAAAGTAGACATGAGAAATGCCAACAGCTATAATCTGAATCTTGACAAAAACGCCTCTGTCGAGAACAATATTTAAAAATTGGTGGAAAATCTGTCTTGGCGATGGTTAGGTTTTGTGTTTGTGATGTGTATGTATGTATGTTTGTGTATATATACACAAGTATTATGTATGTGCTTTTCTGTCTCACTCCTTTCTTGTTCTTTTCATATTTTTGTCCCATTCCACTTACTATAAAACTACACAGGACAGATTTATGTCTGTTTACCCCACATTCCAAGTTTTGCTGCAGTTATCACAGTATTATTCTTGGAGATGTATTTGGAATTTTGTAAATGATGGCTTTTCTTATTTTATAAGTTTTCAAGTAGATATTTCCTAGCTGAAGTCGTCAAGCACCATTTTGCTTAGTGGTAACTCCTGTGAATTATCTTCTTCTTTTTTTTTGATAATTCTTATGTGGATTCATATACCTTCGAAGTAATCAGTGGTCAGCTGGAGTTTGTGTAGATTCCCATATAGCTTATCTTGAACTGATATAGGCATTGACCACATCTGTCTTCCCTCCACCTTGTATGTTGGGGTGCTCCTGTAGAATGTGTTCTTCTGTCATCTTGGTGGTGCCACATGTGTAAATGCAGGCCTGGCTGATCTTGAGCCTGTTGAAAAAAATGGTACCTCTGAATGTTACTTGTGGGGAGAGAAAAAAATGATTCCTTGTTCCTCCTTACTGAGTTGGTGAGGTAAAATCCTCATTTCTATGCCATTAAGGCATTTTGATGAATACGGTGTTAGGCCTGTATTTTCCATGACCTTTGGTACATGAAAGTATGATGTGGTCAGTATCACGCCTGGCTGGATTTACCTTCCTAGATTTCTCTGGTACCCATTTTTAGAGGCTGGTTTTTTAGTGTGTACCAGGAAAAAAATCCCACTGCTGGGACTGAACCCGGGACCGTTGGATTAGTAAGCAAAGCAATTAACCTCTCAGCTAGGTATTATTGTTCTGGTGGCCAGGGTGTTCTTTCACCCCTTTGTGTAAAGTGTAAATTGTGTAAAGTGATCGTGCTAGGATTTTTTGGAAGCCGGTACATTGTATGTATCTCTCATCTTGCATAAAATACTTTACAAGGTATCAGTTTTCTCAATACAACATTTGGTACCGTATAAATGTAAAATTGAACACACTTTACAAACATTTTACAATCATTCGCGTGCCGTTAAATGTCACATAGGGCTTGCATAGTTGTTTGTCAAGTTTTCCTGTTCTTGGTGAGTCTTTCAACTTCATCAAGGGATGTTATGCCCACTAAACTGGCTTCTCTTAACAATGTCCTCTTTAGAGTTTCACATGATCTACCTTTTTTTTCTTCGGGCTGTTGTGCTCCACTTGATAGTTTACAAACATCAGTGGAGACTAAATGTTCGTGTGAAATTTATTTTTCTCATTTTATTTGCGGTGAGATTTATTCTTTTACAAAATGCTCATGCTGAACCGAGGTCAAAACTGGTTAATTCTTCTCCATACAAACTGAACATCTTCAATCAATGGCCTGATTTTCCTTCCTCCGATCTCATTGGTTGCTTTTTACCAGATTTTTGATAATGTAAACTGGTTACTGTAACCGATAATCTCCAAAAGTTTTGGTTTTTATATTTTTTAATAAGTAATTTACCGGTAAGTGCTGGTTAATGTGATCACTGTTTGTGTATATTACTTTTATCGTTGATTTAGCCTCTTCATTTAATGTATCAATATGTGGCATAATTTGTTACAGTAAAAAAAAACCAAACAACTTATTTCATGATTTACTTGAACATTTGAAATGGAGAAAGTGCACTCAAAACACGTAAAAGCATCAGATTACCAAGTGGCCAGTGTTTTGACTTTCTCTGGCATGAGCAGTCAAACTGGTGGAGAGGTTGCCATGTGACTTGATAGTGATATTACGAGTAAGCAGGAATAGTAAAACAAAACAGAGGCAAAGTTTGATATATCCGTGGTCTTCTTCAAATAGATTTGTTCACCGTCAGGCACAGTATCTAATTCTTATAAGGCTCATCTAGGATTCTCCTAAACTTTGATGTTTCCAAAGAGCTTCTTATCTTACATCCTTCCTGTGTCATTAAACGTCACATAGGGCTCACATGATAGTTCACCAAGTTTTCCTGTTTTCAGTGAGCTTTTCAACCTCATCAAGGTATTTTATGCCTACTGAATTGGCCTCTCTTAACAGTGTCCTTTTTAGAGTTTCACGTGGTCAACCTCTTTTTCTTCAGCCTGTTGTGTTCTTGATAGCTTGTTTTGAGATTCTCCGACTGTTTCTTCTCATCATGTGACCGTGCTTTAACGCTGTTGCTGGCATAAAAAAAATCAGCAAGATTTCACTTGATTCGTCACATATCCTGAACCGGAAGTTGGGTTAAGGCTTACAGCCTTATCCTGAAACCCATCTAGAGGTGGCGAAGAAAGGAATTGTTATGGAAACTTGCATCAAAATCAAAACCAACTGAGCTTCTTATACATTTAGAATATTAATAGGACTAAGAATGTTTACTTCTTGCAGTTT
Organism: Achatina immaculata; assembly: GCA_009760885.1. Taxonomy (NCBI): domain Eukaryota; kingdom Metazoa; phylum Mollusca; class Gastropoda; order Stylommatophora; family Achatinidae; genus Lissachatina; species Lissachatina immaculata. The sequence continues at coordinate 5,500,479 of CM019721.1, forward strand.
AATTAAACTTACAGTTTTATCTTTAACTGCCCTTTACATACGCTTTGCTCTGCTCCAGTGGTTCTTAATCTTTTATTGACTGTAGCCTCCTTCTCCCCCTCCAAGCTTGAGAGCAGTTGTAGACTCCTCATTAAAAATGCAGGGTGTCTGAGTGATGAAGTGGTTAGTGCACTGGTCTCCCATGGCGAAGGTCGGGGGTTCGAATCTGGCCGGGGGCACCCCAGTCGCTCAGCTGTAGAAATGGGTACCCAACTTCTTCTGTAGTTGGGGAAGGAAAGGCAGCCAGGCATGATACTGACCATATCGCCCTCTAGTGTGCTGACAGGTCAAGGAAAATATGGGCACTAACACCATATCCCTATGTGCCTCTAAGGCATGTCAGGGTTACCTTTACTACTTTTACATTAAAAATGCAATAGTAAATGGAAACCTAGATGATGCTAAGATTTTCTTTTTTTTTACTTGAGCCAGTCCATGTTCTGTTCTGTAGACCCCAAAAATCATTCCATAGATCTCATAATAAGAACCACTGTTCAACTCCATCCTTGTTTATTCATTTTAATTTTTAAAAATCTAATCTTTCCAGTCGTCCAAAGAGTGTAGAGGAAGTAGCTTATCAAGATGAAGTCATTGCCGTCCTCAAGAAATGTTTGGAAGGCTCAGATGTAAGTTCAGTAGTCTCATACCCACATAGTGTCAATCCATAGAGAAAATCTCGCTATCTAACAGGTCAGAGTTTGATGAAGTTCAACATTTTTGTAAAAATTAAATACTATTTAACCATGTTGCTTAAGAAATAGTGAGTCAGGTGTTGTGAGGCAAGAGCTGCTGTATGGACATCACAAGCTCTTTAGGGTTCCTTATTTTTGATTCTTCCAACTTCTTAACCTGCATTGTTTGTGCCAGGATGGTCTTCGCTTTCAGGGCAGAGTGAAATGTTGGTCTGCAGGTGGGTCTGAAGACAATCTAACAAGGCCTTGGTAAGAAGTCCTATTTTCTTAACAGATGCCGTTTATCCAAAATCTGTCACCAAATCAGATATAGTGAAGATGATGGAGACATAACTCACATAAGTTAGTGGTCAAGGATATTCTTCTGCATTGTCTGATGATCTAGTTGTCCAGACTCCAGGCATTGATCCATTTGTTCAGACCCAGTGCATGAATCCTGTTGTCCAGATCCAGTGCAGGTCAAATTTTTTTTTTTTCCCCTTTTCTGTAATCTAGATGCATGATATGACCTTTATGTTCTCAAAGAACAGAATGTCAGATGAACCTGCATGCCTAGTTCTTGTTCATTCATTGCTCACCAGCAAGATTACATTAAGTTTGCCTTAGTGGCATGGGAAAAAAATACCAAGGGCCTCACAGAATGGAGAAGCATAAATATTGAGGTGGCATCTGATGAATGAGTGGATTGTTAAATCAAGCTGTATCTGTCCTGTACCATTTCATATATCTTACATCTTTCTCATGCCGTTAAACGTCACATAGGACTTGCAGGGTAGTTTGACAAGTTTTCCTGTTTTCAGCGAGATTTTCAGCCTCATCAAGGGATATTATGCCCACTAAACTGGCCTCTGTTAACATCCTCTGTAGAGTTTCACGTGGTCGACCTCTTTTTCTTCAGCCTGTTGTGTTCCACTTGATAGCTTTTTTTTGGAATTCCCTGACTGTTTCTTCACAACACATGACTGACATATGTCTGTCATCTTTTTCTGATCATCCATAAGACAGGTTGTTATTTGCTGATCTGTCTTACCTCTGCTTGAATTCATTCCACTTTATACAGAGTATTTTCCTTAGGCATTTGTTTTCAAAAGAGTATAATTTCTTGTGTATTTCTTTACTTGTTTTCCAGCTTCTGCATGCATAAATGAGGGTAGATATTACATTTGAATTGAATAAGCTTATTTCATATATGCTGATGGCAAAATAACACATAGAAGGGACAGATATTGAAGAAGTCAACCAATTTGCATACCTTGGCAGCTACATGGACCAGGGTGGTGACACTAGACAGGAAGTTAGGATCAGAATTGCAAAAGCAGCATCAATCTTCAAGAATCTTGAGAACATATGGAATTCAAAAGTTATAAGCACAAAAACCAAGTTAAGACTATTCAATTCAAATGTACTATCCACCCTCATTTATGCATGCGAAAGCTGGAAAACAACTAAAGAAATAGAAAAAAAATTAGACTCTTTTGAAAACAAATGCCTAAGTAAAATACTCGGCATCAAGTGGAATGAATTCAAGAACAATGCAGAGATAAGACAGATGACTGAACAACAACCAGTCTCACGGGTGATCAGGAAAAGGAGATGGACATATGTTGGCCACTTGATGAGAAGAAATGAGCAGAGAATCCCAAAACAAGCTATCAAGTGGAACATAACAGGCCGAAGAAAAAGGGGCAGACCGCGTGAAACTCTGAAGAGAACATTATTAAGAGAGGCCAAATTAACAGGCATAAAATCCTTTGTTGAGGTTGAAAGACTCGCCGAAGACAGGAAATATTGGCGAACTACTTTGCGAGCCCTATGTGACGTCTAACGGCACGGGAAGGATATAAGATATAAGATAAGATGGCAAAATTGATTCTTACATTTCTTAAATCCTGTCATTTTGTCATCATACAACAGTGTTTCCCAACATGGGGCATACACCCCACAGTGGGACAGTTTGAATATTTTGGGGAGCAATTTGAATATGTTTATATTATACTTTTTCAGAACTTGGTTGACTGTTATACAGGGAGTGGAGGGGGGGGGGTGGGGTGGGGGTGGCACAGCAGGCATCAAAATCTTTGAGACATTGAGGTGGGACATGATCCAAAAAAGACTGGGAAAACACTGATAAACAGGATGTGTGATAGTACTGGCATATATTTAACATATATCATTTCAGTTACTGACACAACTCTCAAGATAATTCATTAGTATTATGAACTTACAACAGTGTTGATATATATGTCATTTCAGTTGCCAAACTTGCTATTCTATGGACCGCCAGGAACAGGCAAAACATCTACAATTCTGGCTGCCTCGAGACAATTATTTGGGTAATGTTTTGAAGTCTTGTTCGGTCGGCGTAGATAATATGGGAACAAAATCCATTCTTTGTTATACTGCTGCTTCAAGTTGCCAATATTAAGATATAAAATGAAAGTTCATTAGTATGCCTAAATTAACAATAATATTTAATTTATTTTTAATCGGGGATAGACTGTAATGATTGTGATAAATAAAAGATTTTTTGTTATTCTTTTTCTTCAAAATATGAGATGCTGAGTAAAATTATCTTTACTATAGAGAACTGGATGCATCAGCTACTAGATCCCTGTTCCCTAATGTTTTTTGCCATGAAAATAGGTGGGAATCGGATTTTTCATAAAGATTTCTTTTTTTCCACCGCTGGCGATAAATACTAAATATTTTCATGTATTTTGTGATTTTCATTATTGTCAAATGAAATACTGATTATCATGAACAATTATGCTTTTCCCACTTTGTATTTTCATTAGTGCTAACGCCTTTCATTTTTCTCCTGTAATTTTCCAGTGTTTATCATGTTCATGGCTAGATTATTTTGATTATCACTTATATCATGTTAATGATATATATTTTACGTTTGCTCTGAGAAATCTTGTGTTTGCTCGTCTGTCACTGATTACCATGAACATACAAGATTTTGGCATTTATTTTTCCGTCTCTGATTGTAAGAACGATAGCAGCACCATCAAAAACTGCTCAAGTAATCAGAGAAGTGGATAGATACCACCTAGATGTACAGGGCATCAGTGAAATGCACTGGCCAGAAGCAGAGAAAAGAACACCTGAAACTGTAAGTTAATGATACATTCAGGCCGATACGATGAGAAATACCAAGGAATGGGTATAATTGTGTCAAATGTAGCAGCAAAGAGCCTTATAGAACGGGAACCAGTGAGCAGTCATATATAAGAGCATGATACAAACTAAGACACAGAAGAATGACAATCATGCAGTGTTATGCACCCATGAACAGTGCAGAAGATGAAATAAAAAATATTTCTATCACCAACTGCAACAGCTCATTAACAAAGTCCCTAAACACGACATCCTATTTGTCATTTGAGACTTCAGCGCCAAGGTAGGAAAAGATAACACTGATGTAAAAAAAAAGTAATGAGGAAAGAAGGAAGTGATATGGTAAATCAGAATGGAGAAAGATAAATTGAACTATGTCTAACAGAGGACATGGTCATTGGAGAACAATATTTCCACACAGAAAGATACATAATGTGAATATCTCCAGATGATAGAACCAGAAACCAGATAGACAACTTTTGTGTTAGGAAACAATTCAGAACATCTCTGATAGATGTAAGAGCATATAGAGGTGTAGATGTCAACAGTGACCATAACCTGTGTATAAGGAAACTAAGACTAAAACTGAAAAGCCAACACAAGAAATCAGTACACAGAAGTATAAACAGCCACAGCCTACAAGAACAAAATACAAACAGTAATTTCAGTCTGGAACTTACCAAGCATTTCACAGCACTCAGTGAGGTAGAGGAGATAGATATAGATGAATTATGGAATTCTTACAGCACAGCTATAATAACAGCAGCAAAAGCAAATGCTTGACTGCAAAAAACAAATAGAAATGCACAGATATTGGAAATATCATGGAAATACATTAAAGACGAGCAGCCAAATTAGCCATGAAAAATCTTGGAAAAGATTTGGTAAAAGCAACATACAAAGAACTAGACAGTAAAGTAAGAAGTTCAGCTAGAAGAAGACATTATGGCAAAAGAGGCAGAGAAATCCTCAAAAATAGGAGACAGCAAAACTCTGTATAACATACAAAAGAGGCGAACATGTACTGTTATATCTAAAGACAGACCAATCTTTAGCAAAACTGGCACCCTGTCAAGTAAAGACCAAAAGCAAAGATGGGCTGAACACTTCCAAGAAATACTTAATCAACCACACCCAAAAGAATTGATAAACCTTGAAACTGACTTACCAGTCTCACAGCTAAATGTCAACGTAGATGAAATTACATTGAACGAAATTGAAACAGCAGTGAATTTAATAACAGCAAAGATGCAGGTGAAGATGAAATAACAGCGAAAATGTTAAAAGCTATTAACAGTGACAGCATGAGCTAACTACAGAGAACGTTTAATAAGATTTGGAAAGAAGAAAAAGTCCATTCTAAATGGAAAAAAGGAATCATTGTTAAAATACCAAAAAAAAAAGGCAACCTTAGTGGCTGCAATAATTGGAGAGCAGTAACGTTAATATCAGTTGTGTCAAAAGTATTTTGCAAAATCATTTTGAATAGACTTAAAGATATAGTGGATACTGCAATGAGAGGAGAACAAGCAGGATTTCAGAAAGGAAGAAGCTGTCTCAACCAGATCTTTACTCTAAGAATAATACTTGAAAAGCATATTGACAAGCAAAAACTGTTAATCTTGAACTTCATAGACTTTTAAAAGGCATTTGATAGCATACACAGAGATTCATTGTGGAGAATTTTTAAGACTATATGGAATAACATCTAAAATTGTCAACATTATTAGGATCTCTACAATGTAGAGACGTTTGTGCAGTCAACACAATTTTTGGAATTGCCATAGACTTCATAATGAAAAAATGTTGCATAGGTAAAAGAGGTATTGATTGGGTACATGGGACCCAACTAGAAGATCTAGATTTGCAGATGAGATAACTGTTATCAGTGACAATGTGAATTTGATGCAAGAAAAAACAGATACCCTGTCTTCACGGACTCGCAAAATAAGAGTTGAAATTAACAAGGAAAAAACAAAAATAATTAATCAAGAAGGAGGCACACACCAAGGGTGGAACTTGATGGCTAGACATGTCATGCCACCTCCGCTCTAGAGGTCGGTAACGCCTGATATACACCCATACTGGTGAATTTTGCCTAAACGGGCTCATACCAGGGGTGAATCTTGAAGGCTATGCATGTCACAGTACCTCTGCCCTAGAGGTCGGTCCCGTCCCAAACACGCCCATACTGGGATAATGCCTAAACTGGCTCAACCCAGGGGTAGAAGTCACTAGTGGCGAGGATTCGTCCTCCTGGACAAAAGCTCCATCCTGGTCACAACTAGGAAGGGTAGCGGCCATGACCGCAAAATGCTGAAGTCGGAGACACTGGACCAGGGAAGTCTAGATAGGCAACCACCTCTCACCCGGCGGGGATGTTTGCGTATCCTAATCACGCTGAGGTTTTCCGGTGAGAAAGTCCAACCCTGGACTGGATGGGCAACCACCTCTCACCCGGCGGTGATACACGGGTATCTCAAAACACGTCGAGGTTTTCCGGTGAGAAAGTCCAACTCTGGCCTGGGTGGGCTACCGCCTCTCACCCAGCGGGGATGCACTGATATCCTAAACACGTCGAGGTCTTCCAGTGAGAAAGTCCAACCCTAGACTAAACTGGTGCAATGAAAACCACGGTGTCACGCAATCCCGCTTCCGAGACCCACCAAGAATACAGGCTAAAGCACTGTGATACTCTGAACCCCTTGTGGTCCTCTCATGGATCTCGTGTGGTCTGTTTTGGACCATACAGGGGACCACAGGCGTGAATTCAGTAGGGTCACAGTGCGGTTTTTGGTGGTAGAAGTGAACGAAGAAGAAGAAGAAGAAGAATCAAGAAGGAAAAATGTATGTAGAAGGAACAGCTGTTGAAGAAGTAAATCATTTTGCATACCTTGGCAGCTACATAGACCAGGATGGTGACACCAGAAAGGAAGTTAAAATTAGAATTGCAAAAGCAGCATTGACCTTCAAGAATCTTGAGAACATATTGCATTCAAAAGTTATAAGCATAAAAACCAAGCTAAGACTGTTCAATTCAAATGTAATATCCACCCTCATTTATGCATGTGAAAGCTGGAAAACAACTAAAGAAATTAGACTCTTTTGAAAACAAATACCTAAGTAAAATACTTGGCATCAAGTGGAACAAATTCAAGAACATTGCAGAGATAAAACAGATGACTAAACAACAACCTGTATCATGGGTGATTAGAAAAAGATGAACATATATTGGTCACAGGATGAGAAGAAACAATCAGAGAATCCCAAAACAAGCTGTCAAGTGGAACACAACAGGCTGAAGAAACAGAGTTCGACCATGTGAAACTCTAAAGAGGACATTGTTAAGAGAGGCCAAATTAGTAGGCATAAAATCCCTTAATGAGGTTGAAAAGCTTGGCGAAAACAGGAAACTTGATGGACTATCATGCGAGTCCTATGTGACGTTTAATGGCACAGAAATATAAATATATATATAAACATATAAGACATTTGTTGTTTGTTTTTCTGTCTTTGATTACATCAGACATATAAGATGTTTGTTTTTCTCTCTCTTTTTTTTTCACTGAACATATACAATATGTGGTGTTGATTTTATGTCTCTCATTTCCTTGAGTATATAAGACATGCATCTTTGCTCTTCTGTCACTGTTTAGCTTGAGCATATAAGATGTGATCGTGTTTTGCCTTAAATACTGGTAACAAAGATTTTATTAATCTGATTAATCTTTCACACAGTTTAATGTCGACTGTATACCAGCGCAACACACACACAAAAATAATAAAATGACACGACATATAATTGACACAACATTTGTATTTGTCTCATTTGAGATCTGGATTTTGGTTATGAATAGCTATGTTAATTTTTTTTTTAAATTTGGGGGGGGGGTGTCTCAAATTATCAGAATATACGTGAGTGTTATATGACTTGTCGTGTACAGTCGGTGCAGTGTTATTTTCATAGTATTCAAATTTTAAAATATACTGGTGACTTGGTTCATTCCAGGCCTGAAATGTTCAGAGATCGAGTTCTGGAACTTAATGCTTCTGATGAGAGAGGAATCAGCGTCATCAGGGACAAGGTGAAGAAGTTTGCTCAGTTGACAGCAGGCGGAAGCAGACCTGAGTATGTTTTTAAATATTTTTTTTTAAAATTGTGAGCATCTCATTTTCTGTTTTATTTATATGATTTCTTTGATGATTTATATATTTTCTGTTAAAATTGTTTTTTTTTTGTTTTTAGAGAAGTCACTCAGTGTTTTTCTCTTTGCATTATCTCAAAACATCCTCATCCTTTCTTCTTTCTGTCAGAAGAAATATTTAATTTTTTTTTTTTTTTTTTTGAGTGAATTCAAGTGTGCAGTTTACATCAAGTTAAAAATTGGAACATTTTTATTTAATTTTCAGTGGAAAACCTTGCCCTCCATTCAAGATTATCATCCTGGATGAAGCTGATTCAATGACAAAAGATGCTCAGGTACATCATTTTTTGTTGTTTTTTATATTTAATCTGTTATTAGAAGTCTCATAAATATCTAGAAACAAGATGAATATTTATTCTGGTCTTTGTAGAAATTTATGGCTTCATAATCATTGAGTATGAGTCGAATCTTAATTGAATTGCAGTTTTCAGGATTTAAAAAAAAAACAAACTGTTTGAAATCAAAGATGGAGTGAGGAAGATACAGAAATGTTTAAATATTTTACTTAAACACAGATTGCACTTTGCAGCTGAATTTAAAAATTATAATCAGGTAAATTTACATAAATGGAAGATTTTTAAGGAAGAAAAATGCTAGAACCCATGAAGCAGTTGGACCAGTGGATCTTCTATTTTGAATGTGAATATACTGTGTATATTCTTGTGTTTGTTAATGTACAGAGCAGAAATCCTAGAACTGCACTGAGTTTTTCTTTTCTTTTCTTTTTTTTTTTCCCTTATCTTGTTGTGACCAGTTTTATAGCAGTCGCAAACATTCAAGGAAAAAAAAGATGATATTAATGAGAGGGATTATTTTGAAAGATGCCAGTGAAGTGGAAAATCAAGAAACGTGAGTGAAATGAAATAGGATTTTCCCTTTTAAAACTGTTCTTGATGAGCACTAGAATGACACATTCTTGGTCTTGAAAACTGCAGAAGTAAACCAGTAGCAGATCTGCATAATTGAAATAAGAAAATTTCTTAGGAGAGAGGATCTTGTGGAAAAGCTGATAGCCTCAATCTCTTCTTATATGTCTGGGACAGTGTGGACTTTTTGTTGATAACAAAGATGTGGAGAAGCTGTTGATTGTCCCATCGTATATGACAAATTCTTTCTTATGAACATTTCTATGGCCTCCATTTCTCGCTGTACTCTCTTATTCATGGGCTATGCTTCACATCCATAAAACAAAATTGGCCCGATGTAACATTTAAGTACTCGGAATCTTGTTTCCATTGATATGGATCTGTTGCACAAGATGTTTCTCATTTTCTGGAGTGCTGAAATGTGGTTCATAAGAAGGATGGTGAAGGTACCATGGACAGCTAAGAAAACCAACAAAGAAGTCTTAAAAGAGGCTGGAGTTAAAAGGCAAATTACAGCAAAGATCAGAGGCAGACAAGTGAGATTTGTAGGACATTTTCTGAGAAGAGGAAAATTGGAACACATTGTGGCATGTGGAAAAACTGAGGGAAGAAGTGACAGGAAGACAGAGAGAGAAGTTACTGGATGGGCTGTCAGTGTGGCTAGGAGGAAAGTCACCAGTGGATCTCATAATCAGCTCTAAAGACAGGGAATTATGGAGAGAAATGATTGCCTATGCCACACGGCACGGCACTTGATTGATATGACAAATTACACGTTGGAGTGGGATCAACATGCACCACAGGAGTGTAAAAATCTCACTAGTCCACATCACCAAATATGACCAAAGGGGCAGAACCTTGGGCTTGCCATGGAAACCAGGAGAAAACTTTTCCCTATTTTGAAATGTACCAAATAAACATCTAGTTTCAATTAAGATTCAGTTGAGAAAAGTATGAGATTCAAAATTGTGGTGAAAATACATTATTAAATATCCTTCAAAATTGTATCATCTGTCCTTTTAACTCTTCCCATGCCATTGATTGAATTTTTGATCCTTCCGGTTTCCCCGATGTGTGCCAATGGTCGGAATTTCAATCATGGTTTGTTTCAATAAAAGAACCGGTGTAACATTTAGATTGTACATATTTCGTCCACATTTCCGGTGACACTTTTCAAAATGGTGAAAGAGTCCTTAGATACGAGCGATGCCGAGCGAGAAAAAAGAAGAGAAAGATTGAAAATTTTTGATGATGTAGGTAGGGGTATGGACATAGCCTGTGACCACCCCGCTGCTCTTGAATGTATCCCAAGTAGATCTAGACATATTTAGACAGCTGGAGAAGTAGTTAGAAGGTTATTTCAGACATTAATTTAGCGAGAATGCAACAAAGAATCACAATTCAATATCGACAAGTAGATCTAGACATCTCAGATGGTAAGTAATGTAGATCTAGACCTAGCCTATGGTGAGCTGGGCACAATCATTGTCTAAAAACATCACATTACTTCTTTTTTCCTAAAAAACTCTGCATTTATGAAATTTTCATACATTTAGTTATACTTTGAAACATAATAAGTACATGGAAGTACACAGAAATACTGTTTTCCATTCCATTTTACAACTACACCCCCTAAGATATCGAGACCTGTGCTTTTACTCTGGCACCAACTGAACGTCCGCTTTTCCTCCTGTGGCACGGGAAGAGTTAAATCGTAGTAGAGACTTGAGTATCCTTCTGAATTGTGTTGTTTAACTTAACTGTGATGTAATTTTTTAAATTGGTGAACACAATTTTTAAAATATATATATATAAACCTTAATCTCATAAACAGTGAAAGTTTAAAAGACTAAGGCCAAACTGATTTGACAACAATGATGTAGTTTTTTTTAGTTGTTTTTTTTCTTAGGACAGACAAGAGCAGTAAAAGATTGGTGTCTTGAAGAAGCCTTGCTATAAAGTAAAATTTTGATGTTAAAGATCCCAGACTTTTGCTAGAAAAGGAAGAAGAGAAAAGCCTTATGTGAACGTCTTATTATTGTGGAAGAAGTGTTTACTTTCATTGTTGAATGTTGTTCATGTTTTTAAATGTCAAAATTCTGGAATGTGACGGAAAATACTTCACTTACAATCTGAGAGTCATCAAATGGCCAGGTAATTAAAAAAATTTGGAAGAAGGAATTTTTGGATATCCCTATTACAGATATATCTGTCTAGACCAGATCTTTACTCTAAGAATAATACTAGAAGAACATATTGAAAAACAGAAACCATTAATACTGAACTTCACAGACTTTAAAAATGCATTTGATAGCATACACAGAGATTCATTGTGGAGAAATTTTAAGTCTATATGGATTCATTCATTCATTCATTTGCATGTCCCTTGCGGAACTTTGCCTCTCTAACAGTACTTCTGTAGGCCTCTCGGTTGTGAGCAAGATGGCCTGCTGCTGATGCATCCATGTCTATATGGAATACCATCTAAAATTGTCAACATCATTAGAGATCTCTACAACAGATATGTTTGTGCAGTCAAGACAGAAGAAGGAATGAGCGAATGGTTTCAGACTGAAACAGCCGTGGAACAAGGATGTATATTATTTCCCTTGCTTTTTGGAATTGCTATAGACTTTATAATGAAAAGATGCTGTACAAGTAAAACTGGCATTGACTGGGTACTGATCGGTAGAATATCTTGATTTTGCAGATTTCATAACTCTTATCATTGACAATGTGAAATCGATGCAGGAAAAAACAGATTTCCTATCTTCCTTGGCTAGCAAAATAGGTCTTGAAATTAACAAAGACAAAACAAAAATAATGAAACTTCACATTAATCAAGAAGCAGAAATATACATAGAAGGAACAGTTGTTGATGAAGTAACCAATGTGCATACTTTGGCAGCTACATAGACCAGGATGGTGACACCAGGAAGGAAATTAGAATTTGAATTGCAAAAGCAGCGTTGTCCTTCAAGAATCTTGAGAACATATGGAATTCAAAAGTTATCAGCACAAAAATCAAGTTAAGATTATTCAATTCAGATGTGATATCCACCCTCATTTATGCATGCGAAAGCTGGAAATCAACTAAAGAAATAGACAAGAAATTAGACTCTTGAAAAAAATTCCCAAGGAAAATACTTGGTATAAAGTGGAATGAATTCAAGATCAACACAGAGATAAGACAGATGAGCAAACAACAACCTGTCTCATGGATGATCAGAAAAAGAAGATGGACATATGTAGGCCATGTGATGAGAAGAAACAATCAGAGAATACCAAAACAAGCTATCAAATGGAGCACAACAGGCCAAAGAAAAAGAGGACATTGTTAAAGAGAGGCCAGTTTAGTGGGCATAACATTCCTTGATGAAGTAGAATGACTTGCAGAGAACATGAAAACTTGGCAAACAACTGTGCGAGCCTTATGTGACGTTTAACGGCATGGGAAGGATGTAAGGTGTAAGATGTTACAGGTGTAAACATGTCAGATATCATTCAGAACTGTGCTGAAAATATGTATTATTGCTCACCCTTTTGTATAGAAACTCAGATAAATATTATTAATTTCAGTCTGCCCTGAGACGAACCATGGAGAGAGAATCTAAAACCACACGGTTCTGTCTGATCTGTAATTATGTCAGTCGTATCATAGAACCGATCACATCCAGATGTGCAAAGTTTCGGTTCAAGGCCTTGGCAGAGGACATCCTTTCTTCCAGGCTGAAGAAAATTTGTGAAGGAGAAGACATGGTAATAGACGATTCGGTGAGTTTCAGCTTTAACTTGCTGTTCTTTTAATCAGTTGGTGTGGTGTGGTAAGGTACAGTATGGTATCTTCTTCTTCTTCGTTCGCTTCTACCACCAAGACCGCCCTGTGATCCTACTGAATTTACTCCTGTGGTCCTAGATAGGTCCCATGGTCCTCCTGTGGTCCCTGAGAGGACCACAAGAGGTTCAGAGTTTCATAGGGCTTTGGCTTGTATTCTTGGGTCGCAGAAGCGGGATTGTGTGATGCCATGGTATTCATTGCACCAGTTTAATCTAGAGTTGGACTTTCTCACTGGAAAACCTTGATGTGTCTTGGATATCAGTATATCCCCGCTGGGTGAGAGATGGTTGCCCATCCAGCCTAGAGTTGGACTTTCCCACCGGAAAACCTTGACGTGTTTTGGGATATCCGTGTATCCCCGCCGGGTGAGAAGTGGTTGCCCATCCAGTCCAGTGTTGGACTTTCTCACAGGAAAACCTCACTGTGATTAGGATACACATACAACCCCATTGGGTGAGAGGTGGTTGCCTATCTAGACTGCACTGGTCCAGTGTCTCCGACTTCAGCATTTTGTGGTTGTGGCCACTACCCTTCCTAGTTGTGACCAGGACTTTATCTTTTGTCCAGGAGGACGAATCCTCGCCACTAGTGACTTCCACCCCTGGGTTGAGCCGGTTTAGGCGTATTATCCCAGTATGGGTGTGTTTAGGATGTGACCGACCTCTAGAGCGGAGATACTGTGACATGAGTATTCATCAAGTTTCACCCCTGGGTTAAGCCGGTTTAGGCATATTTCACCAGTATGGGTGTATATCGGATATGGCCGGCTTCTAGAGCTTAGGTGCTGTGGTGTGAGTAGCTCTCACCGCGAGACTACTGGACGTACCGATTAAGCTTCACTTTATCCTTTCCATCACCTTTTCACAGCAGCGCCACCCGGCAACCCTAATCGCATTTTCTTCATTGGCCGGGAGGAGTTTCACTCCACGCACGGCAGCCGAAGAATCTTGCCAGCAATGACAGTGTGGTATGATTCTGTGCCATGGGCCAGCCTAGAAGGCAAGAGCCTACAGTAAGAGGATTATTGAGTCTGATTATACAAGACACGGTTTGGGTGCTTAGGCTGTGTTATGTCTGATTTGGCTTCTTTTAAACTGTACCACTTCAGCCCAGGATCCACCCAGCCTCATAAAAATGGGTACCAGGGAAATCTGGGAAGGTATATGCAGCCAGGTATGATACTGACCACAACACACTTTCATGTGGCGACGGTCTTGGAAATACGGGCCTAACACCATATCCCCAGTATGTCTTACTGGCATGCATACAGGGATTTTGCCTTTTACTTCAGCACTGTCATCATAATGATGAAATAAGTGATAATTATCTGTGATTGAATATTTCAGTCATTTTCTGTGATGTTTTATGTATTGTTAAAAAAAAAAGTAATTCATATAATAAGACATAATATTTTAATGGGCTTTTTTATAAATCACTTTGTACCTAGTCCCTTCCTTTGTATTATGAAATATGGCTTTATATTGTCATATTTTATGCATTTTGTTTCAGTGAGAGGTGAACAGATTTTCTTGTTCCTGCAGTAATGATTGACTTATCTTGATCATTTAGTTTATACTTTTTTCACTTTTTCCCCCCATAAGAAAATCATGAAATGAGCATTTCTTTAGTTAGTTCTTTTATATTTATCTTTGTACAGCGTATAGGCAATAGACTGGTTAGATGGCAGCTGATGATTCTCATTATCTTTCCATTTGGATCAGTCCATTAGGCAGTGTTGCAGTTTACTCTTTATCTGCTGTAGTGTTTGCAGAATGATGTGCGGTCTGTTGTCATTCTGTTCAAGTGTTCACTGAAGTCAGCAGCAAACTCTTGTACACATTCTCGTCTTAATGGTTTATTTATGTCCCCTCAAGGACACAAAGTGGACACTTTATCCCATAATGCATCTCATGCTTCCTGTAAAGTTAAATTCTGAAGTCTTCTTGTTGTCAGTATTTCCTTACACGAAATAAATAATTTGGTTTTTGCTGTTCGCTCTCAAAAGGGCAATGGTTGCATTGTGTCACAACAGCATGCCTTGTGCCACAGCAGTGTGCCTTGTGCCACAACAGCGTGCCTTGTGCCACAACAGCGTGCCTTGTGCCACAGGAGCGTGCCTTGTGCCACAACAGCGTGCCTTGTGCCACAGGAGCGTGCCTTGTGCCACAACAGCGTGCCTTGTGCCACAGGAGCGTGCCTTGTGCCACAGAAGCGTGCCTTGTGCCACAGGAGTGTGCCTTGTGCCACAGGAGTGTGCCTTGTGCCACAACAGCGTGCCTTGTGCCACAACAGCGTGCCTTGTGCCACAACAGTGTGCCTTGTGCTACAGCAATGTGCCTTGTGCCACCAGGAGCGTGCCTTGTGCCACAGGACCGTGCCTTGTGCCACAACAGTGTGCCTTGAGCTACAGCAATGTGCCTTGTGCCACCAGGAGCGTGCCTTGTGCCACAGGAGCATGCCTTGTGCTCACCACATTCAACTTCAGCTCAGCATATTTTTGGGACCTGTTTTGGCTTCCCATTACAGCCGCTGTTCACTTGGCCAAACTTCCGTCTGTTTCCAGGTGCAAAACTTGGAGGTAGAATAGTATCTTGCTTCGGTATGGGTTGCTGACCCTGGTGCAGACAGTCGGCTTTAGGTCACTGACCACTGTCTCATTCAACTTGAGTACTGCATCTTCACCCCCAGCACCACAGTGTTATTAGTCACAGGCATCGTTCTGAGCAAAGGGTGGATTACCATGGCTTGCTTGAAGATTTGAAGTAGACCCAAGAAATAGACTTTCTCAACTGACTTTCCACCACAGGAAACACATCCTTCATTATCTAGTTAGAAGGAGCACGTCAGTTTCTTATTTGTTACCTTGTGCCATCTCCAGAACGAAGATTGGCGGTAATGAATCTACAGTTTCCGTTCTCCCTAGCCTTGATGTTGCACTCATCCAGCGTGTGTCCCATCTATTCTCGAATGCTATCTTCTCATCTACATCTCATCTCTATCTCTCACTTTTTTTCCTTCCATCTTTCCTTCTAGTATGGCCTTCAGTATATTGTTATGTCTTTTGATATGGCCAAAGTGTTTTGCTTTCTTGTTAATTATTTTTTTGAGAAGTTCACATTGCGCTTGGAGTTGTTTTAAAACTTGTGCATTTGTTCTTTTATCCTCTGTGTTATATTCTTTAATTTTCTGTAGATCCACATTTTTGCTGCATTAATCGTTCTAACTTTTTGCTTAGGGTCCAGGTTTCTGGTCCATACGGCAGAAAAGAGTAAATATAGCATTTTATAAATCTCAGTTTTGTTTTTATGAGCAGATTCCTGAATAGCAGTACTGTCTTCATGGTGTTGAATGCATGTTTTACCAGTCCTATTCTTGTCATTATCTCCATCTTACATCTCCCATCCTTGGTTGGTTTCTTGTTAGGATTACCATTAATAAGTGAGATAAAAGTCTTGGCCAGCTATGATTCTCTACCCCAAACAGTTGCCAGTCACTTTGTCAGCCATTGGTGCTCCCATTTTAAAACGGTTTAAAGAATCCATGCCCTTCAGAAGGTAATGAAATAAAAGTTTTAACATGAACTTTGAACTGTATCACTCGACAGGCCATATCTGCAGTATTGAAAACATCAGAG
Organism: Achatina immaculata; assembly: GCA_009760885.1. Classification (NCBI taxonomy): domain Eukaryota; kingdom Metazoa; phylum Mollusca; class Gastropoda; order Stylommatophora; family Achatinidae; genus Lissachatina; species Lissachatina immaculata. Next base: position 5,516,873 of record CM019721.1, read on the forward strand.
GGAGACATGAGAAAAGCCATAATGTTCCTTCAAAGTGCCTCCAGGTTGTGCGGCAAAGATGGGAGCATAACTTCATCCATCATTTATGACATTGCTGGGGTGAGGATTCAGTTGTTGATCAGGTTTTTAGTCTTTTCATTATTCACTGGGAGATTAACCCTGAACTAGTTCAGTTCATAATGGACTGATTCTCATGCAGCAGCAGTGGGTTGGGGGCCTACTGTCAGCTAGTTTCAGTTGTGAAGTGGCTACCTTATAATAGAATATAGATCATGGAATGGGAAAGTTAGTATAAAAAAGGGTTATTTTCCATAGAAATTAGTAGCAAGTTTTGAGCTCAGATAAGGCTAGGTTAGTTCATCTGTTTGTGAGAGAATGTAGTTTTTGTGTACTGTGTTAGATCAGCAGAGGTAGAAATGTACTTAGAAATTCTGGTGGTGACAAAGTCTGAGGATGTCAGTAGTTGCCAGGAATTTATTCTATGTTGTTTTGACTTGGAATTATGTTCTGTCATGTGTTCTTGGATTTGTTATGACCCTGTCTTAACTGTCACATCATTCATCGACATTGTCATCCAGTGCACCAATAAAGCATTATAACTTTATATCGCTGCTGTTTACCAATGAGAGAATGACCATTCCTGGGATGTAAGTCTGTGAAGCAGATAATGAAACAGACAAGTGAAAGAGTATTATAATCTCGACTGTAAGTGAAAGAGTATTATAATCTCGACTGTAAGTGAAAGAGTATTATAATCTTGACTGTAAGTGAAAGAGTATAATCTTGACTGTAAGCATTTCCACTAGTATAACATGTTGCAGCTATTACATCAGTGTGATAAACAAACAGGAAGTGGCATCTGGTTTATCTAGATAGAATGATAAAAAGAAAAAAGAAACATACTATTATAACCTGACACACTCATTCATTCATTTGCATGTCCCTTGCGGAACTTTGCCTCCCAAACAGCACTACTGTAGGCCTCTCGGTTGTGAGCAAGATGTGATAAGAAATCTGCCTTCAAAATTTGAGAATATCTTCCAGTGAGGCATCGTACATCAAATAACTGTACTTTTTGTTGTTCTTGTTCTATCTCCCTGGAAGAGTGAGCAGATGTTCTTTGCAGTCAGTACTGTGAAGATGTTGAAGCACAGCATCGTGTCTAATGGGGAGTGAGTTATCGGGGTACCTGAGCATAATTGAAAAAAACAAGAGGGGTGCAGTCTTTTCTTTAGCAGACTCCGCCATGGGAAATAAAGCGATCCCTACCCTATTAGCTAGGACATCTGAGTAATGAAATGGTTAGTATACCGGTCTCACATGGTGAAGGTCAGGGGTTCGAATCCAGCTGAAGATACCCCAGTCACCCAGTTGTAGAAATGGGCACTCGACTTCTTCTGGAGTCCGGGAAGGAAAGGTGACCAGATGTGATGCTGACCACATCACCCTCTAGTGTGCTGACAGGTCAAGGAAAATATGGGCACTGGCGCCATATCCCTATGTGCCTCTAAGGCATGACAAGGTTATCTGTACCTTGCCTTTACCCTGCTACTAAGCAGGACCTGTTACTGAGGGTACCAACAAAGAGGTAGGACAGGATCTTATCACTTATGGTTAGCCAGCCCCTTATTTGAGCCTATCATCTGCTACATAACACAGCGTCTTCAATCCCTACGCTATACATGTGGCTGCCCAGATGATATGATGGTGATGCAAACTCAGCAGGCAAACACAAGCAGAAACGCACAGGCGTAGCATGTGCTTATGACTGCATTACTCATGACACATACACTGAAATAACTCCACAGTGTCAAGTGCTTCAGAGTTTTTTAAAAAAAAAACCCACCACATTTGGCATTTTTTCCCTTTCACATTAACAAGAATGTGTGAAGTAATCACAATAGGGAAGTTGGCTGGCTGTCTGTATTAGCAGTGTTGAGACTGAGACAGAAGGTTAGATCAGTGGGAACTGCCCTAAATGAATACAGATTCTGTGGCCGTCACAAGCCCTAAATAAGATGTTTCAGAGCAGTTTATCAGTGTGAACTGTTACTTATCTCATGTATTTCATTTGTACAAGCATTTTACTTTTGGCATTTGTGATCCAGATGATACATGTACACAAATAAGAAACTCCATGCTAAGCAACTGTTTTCCAGTAAAGTTTGCTATTTTGGGGTAATAGATTGTCATTTGAAAAAAAAATTGTTAAATCTTTTGGAAAAAAAATTGTTAAAACTTATGTTGTTGGTTTTTGTACCAGCTCCTAGAATAACTTGGAAGTTATGCACAATATTGACATTTCTCACAGCAGATGAAGTGCTTCTACGTGTCTGTACAAATTTCCAGCTTGAAATAATATAAAATCTGAAAATGTCATGCTTAATGTTGCGGGAATTAATCATGGCAGTTTTTAATCTGTTGTCATGCAGGAAAGTTAGAACTCTGATAAAAAGCGTTTTACTAGACAGCGAAGGAATGTTCGCAACGAATTTCTCAGAAAAGTTTACGTCCAACTTACTGCAGGAAAAGAACAAGTGATGGTTGTTTGTTATCAGAAGAGAGACATGCAACTTACTGCAGGAAAAGAACAAGTGATAGTTGTTTGTTATCAGAAGAGAGACATGCAACTTACTGCAGGAAAAGAACAAGTGATGGTTGTTTGTTATCAGAAGAGAGACATGCAACTTACTGCAGGAAAAGAACAAGTGATGGTTGTTTGTTATCAGAAGAGAGACATGCAACTTACTGCAGGAAAAGAACAAGTGATGGTTGTTTGTTATCAGAAGAGAGACATGCAACTTACTGCAGGAAAAGAACAAGTGATAGTTGTTTGTTATCAGAAGAGACATGCAACTTACTGCAGGAAAAGAACAAATGATAGTTGTTTGTTACCAGAAGAGAGACATGCAACTTACTGCAGGAAAAGAACAAGTGATAGTTGTTTGTTACCAGAAGAGAGACATGCAACTTACTGCAGGAAAAGAACAAGTGATAGTTGTTTTTTACCAGAAGAGAGACATGCAACTTACTGCAGGAAAAGAACAAGTGATAGTTATTTGTTATCAGAAGAGAGACATGCAACTTACAGCAGGAAAAGAACAAATGATAGTTAATTGTTAACAGAATGGGGGTTTGCAGGGATACAACACTTTCAACACAGTGTGGATCCAACTCGGACTTTTGTTCTCAACAATTGCTTAAAATTGAGAGTATTTTGGTTATGTTTCATCGGTCAAAGGAAAAATGTTATCTTAAATAATATTCAACAATGAATTCCTATTTCGGAAGTGTTCCTTAACTGTCTTCTAGTCTGAAAACAGCTATGGTCCCTTCATCAAAAATCTTCCTCTTCTTTCCAAGCTATTAAGGTTCATTGCTTGCAGATAAAGTTGACCTCCATTTCTCCCTATTCCTAATCTTCTCTCTCCAGTTGGTGACACCAATTTCCTGTATATCCTCTTTTGTGTTGTCTTTCCATCTGTCTTGGTCTACCTCTTGATTTTTTTTTCCTTCATCTGTTGTATGTACATCATTTTCCATTTGTCTGTTCTTTTCAATTATTTCTGTATGACCCAACCAGCATAATCCAGTTTCATAAGGTTTATAATCCACAGCAATAACATTAAAAATAAAGCAGTAAATAGAACCCAGAAGATGCTAAGATTTATTTAATCGAGCCATACCACAGATTTGAGAGGTTGAGAGCCAGTTTCAAGAGACTAGATGTAGGAGCATACAAGGATTGAAACCTAAAAATATAGTTGAATGTGTTTTTGTAAATCCAGAATCAGAAGTGTTTGAACTCCCATAAACTAAAAGTTTTTGCAAACTGAGGATTTCTAATAACCAATGCTTGTATTTGTACGAACTCCCTGTGACTGTGAGTTGTTGTTCTTTGCAGCCGATGCTGTAGATATGTTGAGTCACGTCATCGTATCGGCGTGGGAGCGGGTTATGGCAGCTACTTTTTCAGTCCTGGAGTACAGCTAAAAAGCAGGGGGTGTGCAATGCTTCTTTGGCAGACTCCACCACCATGGGGACTATGGCATTCCCTGCCCCATCAACCAGGCTAGGCCTGTTACTGGGGGTACCACAGAGAGGTGGGACAGGGTCTTGGTCAGCTACGGTTCGCTGACACATCAGCTATAGGTTGCTGATTGCCCCATCGAACAAGTGTCTTCACCTCCCCCGTAACCAGTACCAAATGTATATGATTAATAAATTGTTTAGTACGAATCCACTTTTGTCCAGTAAGTTTGAAGGTTGCATTTTATTCCTGTTACTGAAGGTTGTACCAGATGAGTGTATTGACAGCCTTATAGCAGCGTGTTTCACAGATTCTTATGAGGATTTAGACAAAGTTGTGCAGGTTGGTTCATGAGTCTTATATAAGTTTATGGGGGGGAAATACAACAATGAGCACTCAGTATTATAGCGGTTTGTTCCATCTTCATATCCCATAACATTTCCTTGCCGTAGAGGAGTGAAGTGTTTGTTCCTTCACATTTCTAGGCTACTACGGCATTTGGGGTAGGGATGCCAGCACTTGTCCTCCCTGCCTATGTTTTGCTAGGTACCCATATTTTGAGGCAGGGTTGACCCCACTGCTGGTTAGTCCAAAAACTTCCATCCGAGTGTGAAATCGAACCAGGGATCTTATAATCAGCAGGCAACCACTACACCACTGCAGCACCACAGTTCCGTATATTCTTAATATAGCTAAGACAATGTTGTGCAGTTAAATTCATGAGCCTGATGTAAACTTAAGTATAGTTATTAATAATGTACTAATACAGTTTAGACAGATGCGTGGTCGAGTCTTATCTAAGCTTACGAGTTTAATATATTTCGAGTAATCACATGTGATAATATGGTAAAAAATTTAGTGAGTTGAAGCATTGTTAGAAGAGGAAAAAACCCCCCAGAAAGTCATAGACTGAACAAGTCAGTATGTAGGATGTTGTTTTACATGGTATTTTTCATTTTTAATTTTAGAGGCTGGGTTTTTTTTTTTTAATAATTACCACATAATAGGATTCTGAAAACTGTGTATAAATCTTGTGATAATTTTTCAGAATGTTACATATAAATCTGGTGATAATCTTTCGCAGTGGTACATGTAAATTTCACATCTTTCAGAATGTCATCGTGGAAGGTTATGCCGCCTCTCAGATTCTCAGTCAGTTGCATGACAAGATTCTCATCATGGACAACCTGAATGATAAACAGAAATCTATCATCTGTGAGAAGATGGCGGTATGGTTCTTTTTTTTTTTTTTTTTTTTTAAGTTTGTCGATATTTGTAATTCCAACTGTCCTATTCTTTCATGTGTTAATTTTGATTGTGGAGTCTTCTTCTTCTTCTTCATGCGTATTGTCTGTCTGTATATCTGCAGTCCTGTCTCTTGGATAAATTTCACTGTTTTTTTTAAAAATTCAAGTATGGAACCGTAGAGCTTATCTTCTTTAGTTGTTTCACTGGGACAGTAATTACTTCTCGGTGTCACGTAGTTAGTGAAGTTTTGAAGGATATGTTCCACAGTTTGGGGCACTTTGGCACATGTACAAAGAGTAGTAGTACCAACCTTAACCTTTGTATACATATGACTTCGGAGTCGGCTGTGTCCTGTTTTGAGACGGAAAATGGTGACTTGTTCCTTTCTATTTCGCATGTGATAGTGGTTGTGGAGTAAAATTGCATGCAAGTGATTGAAAGGGAACACTGATAAATAGTAACTTAAATTATCCATAAAGTCACTTCACAAATCCAGTGATTTTGTTTAGGGGTAGCAAAAGTGTATAGTGGATAGAGAGTTTAGGTTCTCCCAATTCTATTATTCCAGTATTCTGTTGGAGAAAATATTCAGTATTCCTTTATTGGGCAGAAGCCTGGACTTTGAATAAGAAAAGAGAAAAGAAGATCGAGGCCCTTGAAATGTGGATATACAGAAAAGGGCGTATTCCATGGGCACAAAAGAAAAGAAACAACGAAGTGCTAAACCAACTAGAAGTGAAAAGATAAATATTGAAAGTCATAAAAACAAGACAGCTAAGATACGAGGGGTGATTGATAAGTTCTCGGCATCGGTGGAAATACTTGACACACAGTTGATTTTAGGTGCATTTGTAGATCAGGTTAATGTAAGATTAGACACCGAGTTTCAAGAAATTAACTGCAACCAATTTTTTTTTTTTTACAAGCTACTGAAGTGGTAAGGGGTGGCAGAAATTGAGAAAATTTCTCAAGCAGTCATTCGCTACCTCTACATCAAGGAGATCCATGAGGATATGGTAGAGACTCTAGTGGAGAGTGCCCTTTCTTACAGTACAGTGAAGAAATGGGCAGCTCAGTTCAAACATGGAAGGGAGAGTCTAGAAGATGATCCCCGTCCAGGAAGACCAAGAACGATAACCACCGATGAAACCACTGGCAGATTCCGTGACATAATAATGGAGGATCGACGACTGAGTGGTGCATTGCTACTGAGTTGGGCATCTCCCAGGAACGTGTTCATGCCATTATTCACAATAATCTTAAAATGACAAAGGTCTCTGCTTGATGGATCCTGAAACTTCTTGGAGCTGATCACGAATGACAGCGTCTCAACATGTCAAGAGACAATCTTGGCCATTTTTATGCAGATCCTGAAACATTTCTTCAGCAATTTGTGACTATGGATGAAACTTGGGTTCATCATTTTCAACCAGAAACTGAAGAACAGTCAAAGCAGTGGAAACATCATGGATCCCAGCCTCCAAAGAAAGCAAGGGTGGTTCTGTCTGCAGGCAGAGCGATGGCTTCCATCTTTTGGGATTCAGGTGTGCTATTGGTAGACTATCTTCAAAAGGGCAGAATGGTCACTGGGCCCATTACACTAATCTTGTGAAGCAACTACGGATCAAATTGAAGGAAAGGTGTTGAGGGAAATTGATGAGAGGAGCCATCTTTCAGCAAGACAATGCTCCAATTCACAAGTCAGCAGTGGCAATGGCTGCCATTCATGAATGCGGCTTCCAGCTTCATGAACATCCTCCTTATTCCCCAGATTTGGCCCCTTCAGACTATTACCTAAACAAGCTAACTCAGAATGCAAACAACATAGGACTAAAGATCAACGTAGGAAAGACAAAGTTAATGAAGCAAAATGTGAACAACAGAAATGTACTCAGAGTAGATAACAAGTTAGTGGAGGAGGTCAACGAATTTGTATACCTTGGCAGCAGAGTAGTAGAAAATGGAGACAGCACAGAGGACATCAACAGCAGACTTACTAGAGCAAACCAGGCTTTTGCAATGCTGCAGACTATATGGAAAAAAAAAACTAAGCATAAATATGAAAATCAGGATATTTAAGAGTAATGTTCTAAGTGTACTACTCCATGGAAGTGAATGCTGGAAAATTACCAAAACCATAGAAAACAAGTTGAATTCTTTCCAGACTAAATGTTTACGAAGAATTAGAAAAATATTTTGGCCAAACACCATAATATTTTATGTTATTTAACATCTTATTAGCAGAAATGCAGATGAAACCACTGACAACAATTATTGAGGAAAGACGCTGGCGATGGTTGGGACATGTGCACTAAGATGGACACCACAGGGGAACAGAAGTAAGGGTAGACCAAAAGGGACATGGAGAAGAACAACAGAAAGGATGTTGAGCAATAGAGGGCTCACCTGGGCAAGAGCAGAAAAAAGGCGAAGGACAGGCATTTGTGGAAAACCCTTGCGGAAGCCCCATGTGCCCTGGGCACTTAAGGTTCGGAGAGAGAGAGAGAGAGACTTACCTGTTTACCAGACTCAAAAAGTAGCTCAGTGGTTGCAAATTTGCTTTAGATGATGTTAGTCATTCATGCTGTAGACTGCTTTCTACTGACACAAGATGCTGACTTTTACAAAGAAGGAATCCGTACGCTCCAGGATTACTGGACTAAGTGCATAAATTTGCAAGGGGACTATGTTGAGAAATAATCCGTTGTACCTTATGCCGAGAACTTATCAATCAACCCTCGTACTGTGGGCACGTCAAGAGGCACAGTACTATACTGAAGACCCTTCATGAAGGCAAGATCGAAAGGAAAAGAACAAAGAGGACAACATCAAGAGATGGACAGGGACAAGCTTGGCCAGGTGTTCTGAGAAGACAAGAAACAGCAGAGTGGTTGCTCATTGCAGTCAACCTTCTGTTGGGAGACATCACGAAATGATGATGATAAACCCTTACAGGATCAGTGCATCATTGACCACGGAACATAGCCCTCCAGGGAGATGAGAATCTGGCTGTACAGACTGGAAAGAACGCATCACATGAAGACTAAATTTAAAACTTCCTTACGGAGTATCTTACTGGCCAGAAGTAAGGTACTCCATAAGGAAGTTTTTAAGGAAGTTTCCAGAATGTTGTCCCTCTCACTGCATGCCTGAATTCAGTGAGGTCTTGCAAGTTGACCAGCATCTTGCAGTGATATATTCAGGCTTTCCGTGATGTCCCGAATCCACCGATGGCGAGCTCGCCCATTTTCTCATTTGCCAGGCACTATGCCTTCTACCATCAGTCTCTTCAAAACATTGTGTCTTTTGATGTGGCTGAAGTATCTCAGGTTTCTAGTTTTGATGGTGTTTATAAGCCCGTTTTCTGAACACGTAATCCCTTTAGTATCTCTATTTGATTTTCATTCTGTGCGTGATATTCTGAGTGCCCTTCTGTAAGATTTTATTTTAAATGCTGTTACGCTTTTTGTTTTCTTTTCTGGTGATCTGTTAAGTGTCCATGTTTCACATCCATATGTTGCCACTTTTAGTTTAGTAACTTGTTAAATCTTCTTCTTCATACACAGCCTGTTAAGTATTAGTCCTTCCTTTATTCACAATCTCTTTTTTTTCCTTATCTCTTTTTGGTTTTTGTAGTTTGATGAAAAAAGTCTGTACTATCTCCAGACCTTTTTTTTTCTTTGTACAGCGAGAATATTCTAAGAACTATCATCATGGAACCAGGCATAAAAATTGGAGGATACAGTATTAACAACCTTTGGTATGCTGACAACGCAATACTGAGAACCAACAAGACCTGCAAAATCTCTTGGATAAAGTCACTAAAGGAAGTGAACAGAAAGGCCGTACTTTAAACATCAAAAAGACAGAGACTATGGTTATATTTAACAAACAGAATCCACCAGCATGCAGTATAAAATTAAACGGAACAATTCTAAAGCAGATGCAGAAATTCAAATATATTGGAGCCGTAATAACTTCAGATGGAAAATGCAGAACAGAAATTAGGAACAGAATAGGCCAAGCAAAGACTGCATTTCAGAGAATGAGAAACATATTATGCAATACATCCTTATCAATGAATGTTAGAAAATGAGTCCTAAAATGCTATATTGAACCTGTCTTATTATATGGAAGTGAATCATGGACAATAGGCAGGTCTGCACAAAAATCATTGGAAGCAGCAGAAATGTGGTTTATTAGAAGAATGTTGCGAATCCCCTGGACAGCAGAAATAACTAATGAAGAATGTATGAAGAGCTGGAGTAAAAAAAAAATCTTGTCAAAAAAATAAGAGAGAGACAATGTACTTTCATAGGACATGCAATGAGAAGAGGGGGCATTGAAAATATTATAACAGGAAAAACAAAGGGAAGAAGATCAAGAGGAAGAAGAAATGATACTGGACAGTCTGACGGGATGATGTGAGAGGAGATCACCGAGCTGATGACATGCATGAAAGATCGTGTACTCTGGAGAAGCATAATAGCCAACGCCAGTCGGCACAGCACCTGATGATGATGATGAGTTTGATGAAAGTGAAATTTGAGATGTCACGTTGCTATCTTATTATTTTGTAGAGCTTAAACTTCTGGCACTGTCTTGAGCTAGGAGTGGTGAATTTCTTCCCGAGCTTATGTTAAGTGCAGCCTTACTAACTAAACAATCTGTACTGGTTATGAATGATGGCTTACTTTACTTCATGATTTGGCCATTACATTTTGTGGTCATTTTTTTTTTTGGAAGTTCACAAGTTGTAGTTCTGCAAGTGAGTGATGGGTTTGTTGTTGTTGTTGTTTTTTTTTTTTTGGGGGGGGGGGAATGTATTGTACAAGTTTTATTGTGATGATTTGGTTATAGGTGGTTTAGTTTTCTGGCTTAAGTAAGCTTTTGTTGTATTTGTTTTCATTTTATTCTGTATTCCAGAAGGTGGACAGATGCCTCATTGATGGAGCTGATGAATACTTACAACTGATGGCACTTTTTTCTACCATCATGCAGCAGTGCTGTCATGGAAACCAAGGGGACTAATTTGTCACTTCCATTCATAAAGTTATTCATGATTGTTACTGATATCAACATGATGCTGCCATGTTAATAAACTAGAAAAGCTTGCCATTGTTCACCTTATGTTACGGACACACCAACCCTAGTAAATATTGAGCAGCTGCAGACAGACCCCAGCAGACAACACGCCAGCCACAGTGGACACACAAAGTGACAGCATATACACATAACCATTAACAGACCAGCTGTTTGGTGCCATATACTAGGCTGTCCTGTACCGAAAGCGCTTCAAAACCGCATGCTATCCTCCACAAAGAAAAACACCAGCAGGCACTGGTATCATGACATTTGTCGACTGAAAATGTCTATAGATGGTACCTGAGTACAGTCAGTTATAGTGCTTTATTTTTGTTTGTATGTGGCTTGGAGCTTCGTGTTAAATTTATCCACTAGCATAAGTGAAACATCTTGTTGATCAAGGGGGAGATATCAGTATAGCAAGCACACAGTAAACCACAGAACTAAATGAGCAAAGATATTACTATAACCCAGCGGTTCTCATACCCTTTTGCTGCACTGTCCACATTTAAAAGTCAAATATTTTTGTGGCCCACTAATAAAGTGCTTTATATTTGCAGAGTATAAATCTAATTTTATAAAATATTGTGTAATATTTTCTCTACATGTTTAACTGCATATTCATTGCTACACAAAAGTTCTTTTCATTTACCTTAAAGATGGCATTGTTTCCGGTTGGATAGCATGTCTATTCTAGCTGGAATTTGTGACAAACACACTCAAAGATCATCCTCCACGTTCATTCTTGAACAATATTTGGTTTTCATGGCAGTCAATGCAGAAAATGTGGTCCTCAATAGGTCCCGTGGTCCCCGAGAGGACCACAAGAAGTTCAAACTATCGCAGGGCTTGAGCCTGTATTCTCGGTGGGTCTCAGAAGCAGGAATGCGTGACACCATGGTTTTCATTGCACCAGTTTAATCTAGAGTTGGACTTTATCACCTGAAAACCTCGATGTGTTTTAGACATCAGTATATCCCCGCTGGGTGAGAGGTGGCTGCCCATCCAATCTAGCATTGGGACTTTCTCACCGGAAAACCTCAGCGTGATTAAGATATGCATACATCCCCGGCGGGTGAGAGGTGGTTGCCTATCTCTGACTTCAGCATTTTGTGGTCGAGGCTGCTACCCTTCCTAGTTGTGATCAGGATGGAGCTTTGTCCAGGACGACGAATCCTCGCCACTAGTAATTTTCACCCCTAGGTTGAGCTGGTTTAGGCGTATTATCCCAGTATGGGTGTGTTTAGGACGTGACCAACCTCTAGAGCTGAGGTGCTGTGGTACAAGTAGCTCTCGCTGTGAGACTAATGGACATACCAATTAAGCTTCACTTTATCCTTTCCATTACCTTTTCACATCGGCGCCGCCAACAACCCTAATAATTATTTTTCACATTTTCTTCAATGGCATGGAGGAGTTTCACTCCATGCGCGGCATCCGAAGAATCTAGCCAGCAGTGTCTTAACCCCTGGGTTAAGCTGGTTCAGGCATTTCTCCTGGTATGAGGACACATAGGATGTTGCTGACCTCCAGACCAGAGGTGCCATGATTTGAACAGTCCTGACCTCGAGACGTATTGATTACCTCACTTAATCCCTTCTTTCACCTTTTCCACAGTGGCGCTGCGTGGCAACCCCATTCACACCTTTCTTCACTGCCCCACTCCATGCACGGCAGCTGAAGAATCTTGCCAGCAGCGGCCAGGGCTGACAAAAATGAATATTCCAGCAAAACAGCGCACCAGAAGGAAGGGATATCTACAGCGGGGTCGTTAAATTTGATTTGTAATGTGTGATCGCTAGACAGTTCCGCTAATTCTTGTGTACATCTGGTTAATTCAGAGAAAGCACACTGAAAACGAATCCAATCATATGGTTTAATGTCTTCAGCCGTGAAGTATTTGTCAAAATATCCAGCAAGAGATGTCAGATGACCTTTTATTACACCAGTGACCCCTTCCAGAATATCGCCATTAACTTCATTGCACTCTATAAATTCACAGAACAAGTGAAACATGTCTTGTGATTTGTTCTCGAGTCACGTGCACCAAAGTCATAGTTTCTTCATAAAGGCTGCAACTTTGTCATATGTCTTGAGTATACTAGCATCTTTAACCTGCATTGATATGTTAAAACTGTTCAAAAGGCTAAACATGTCAGCATGGCAAGCCACTCAATATCAGTGACCTTACCTGCCAGATCGAGATTGTTTTCTGTCAAAACTGCAACAATTCTAAACGAGCTCAAACACCCTTGCAAGAACTTTTCTTCTGGACACCCAGTGCACAGCGGAGTGCAATAGGAGATGCTTGTATTCTGCATCTGACTCAATACAAAGTTGACCAAGTAATCGACTGTTCACTGTTCTAGTTTTTATCAAGTTTACAATCCGAATACAGTCTTCGAGTACAGATCCCAGAGTTTCATTCAACTTCTTTGAAGCGAACGCCTCATGATGCTCAGGTGACACTTGCTTTATGTTACAACACAACTGTTGCGGCCAGTCATTGTGGCAGCACCATCGGTGCAAACACCAATGCAATTCATCCACTGCAGTCCAAAAGTTGTGAATAAAATAGTTTAAAACGTTGTTCTTGCTGGCAGTGACTTGCAAAAAAGAAATTACCCTTGCATACTATTTTGCCAGCAGTAGCAAACATAAACAAGCAGCTTGACTCGCCGGCGATGTCAGTTGACTCATCTAACTGAATAGCAAGCTTAGTAGATTGTAATTGTTCAGTTAGCAGCATGACAATGTCCTTGGACATTTCAGATATTCTTCTGCAGACAATATTGTTCAAGATGGAAATGCTTTTCAGTTTTGTAGCATATTCTGAGTCGAACATTACATCATAAATGTCAACAGCGGCTGGCATGTTAAGATCTTCTCCAATCGTGTGCGGGTTCTTTGATTTTGCGATTCTCTGGGCAATCAGGTTCAGTGCTTTACGAGCATTTTTGTTGAGACTGGCTCTTGTTTTTAACACTGTCTTCTATTTGCTATATTCTCGGCTGTACGTTCGAAAAATTCTTTGGTGTTATACCGCAGATCTGGATGTCTTGTAGTTGGATGATGCAATTTTGTCGACTTCATTGCCTTGTTAGAGAGGATTTGCAAACACTATTGTAGATTTTGGTCACTTGCTGATGGAACGAAACTGTACTTAATATGCTCCAGATCATATTTTCGAGCGCATTTAGTTTTATTACAAGTATCAACGTTATCATCTCGATCACAGTGATTTTCACTGCCACTACTATCAATTTGTTTGCATGGAGTTGAAGGCTTGCGTTTCACAAATCAGTCCATTTTAGTGCCTAAAGTTTTAAAGTTTAAACATTAAAAAAGGCTATCCGAAAAGTCTCCACAATCACTACATGGGTAACTAGAATCCTTTGATTAATCCAGTACAAATTACACACACCACCAAGACCGAATAGCGGCTCTTAAGCCAACAAAATATTACTTTTAAACTAAAATACAATTGGTTAGAATTATATAGTTTTACTTCACTTCTGCTCTCGCAGAATCTATGCCAACTGTTCTCTAAAATTACGTTGTAAAACTGCACGTTTCAGCACTTCAAAAGCGATGCCGTCTTTTATGTATGTCACATTTCTGTTTGATGCTGAAAGAAACACTGTCTGGACCATCCTTTCTCCAATAGCTACACTGCAGACATACTAATAAAGCGACCTACAATTCTGCTGCTTGCATCCATGCAGACTGCCCCTAGGGTCTATGCATTGTGTGAAAAATGTGGAATAATTGTTATTGTATCTACTTTTTGCTGCTTTGAGACTTCAGCGCAGCCCACAATACGCCCTGTCATGGCCCACCTTTGAGCCGTGGACCCCGGGTTGAGAATCACTGCTATAACTCACTGATAACACAGAATCGAGCCACTGGGGAAAGTCTACAAACAAAGTAGCATCTTCAAAATGTTAACATCATGAGAAAGTTTATTTGATGATCTACGCTTCTATTTAACTGAAACAAGTTTATGAAAAGCTGTTAGAGTGTGCAAACAAATATACAATCATTTCTTTGTAGGTATGAAGAATACTTAAAAAATAGTGGGCTTTGTAATACAGTCAGACCCACTTAATATCACATCACTTTATGTCACAACCTGGATATTGTCACAGAAATTTGTATACCCAGCCAACTGCTGTAAGTAATTAATGGACTTTAGTTCGGTTAATGTCAACCCGCTTACTGCCACCCTATTTTTGTACTCAGAGGAGTTAAAGACTCCACTTTGTCTCAAAAAGTTTTATCAGCTTCGCGTCTCATCAAAAAAGAGGGCAGCCGTTTGATCACCGAGTACGTGCCTCATCAACCTTTTGAAAATGTGGGCATCAAAACACAGCTAGTGTGAATGAAAGCCTTGCCACGGCCACCCTTTCGTGATTAAAATCTGGCTACTTTCGGTCACTGACTCCTTTATCAAGTCGTTAGCGGTGTTAAGTCGTCAACATGAGTTGATAGATGGTCAGTCTCGAATCATATAGCCAGGAACTTCTCTTTTCTCGTTGTGACAGATAATGGCTACTAAACATCTGGATTTAAGCACCACAATGGATATTCTGAAGCAAGTTGATGAAAAAGTTACGAGAAAGGACAGCCAATAAATTTGAAATTGATGTGACAGCTGTTTAGAAACTTGTTAAAAACTGAATGAGACTTTCACTTGTCTTTAGTTAGGTCAAACTGTAAGCGAAGGTGTGCAAGTTCTTAATGGATATTGAGTCTGCTCTACTGAAATGGTTCAAACAGACACGTTCTGCACAGTTGCCTGTGTGTGGCCCTATGTTGGCGGAAATTGCAGAAAGCTTTGTGAAAGAAATAGATATGCCTGACTGGAAGTGTGATAACCGCTTTCTTGAGCGCTTTAAGAAATGGCAGAACATAACATTAAGGTCGTTTCAGGTGAAGCGGCCTGAGTTAACGCCGATGTTGTTGATGATTAGATTTCGCATTTGCCAAAGATTTTGGATGTGTACAGCCCAGTTGACATTTTTAACAAGGATAGAAAAAGTGTGTTTTATAAACTGCTACTGAATAGAAATTTGTGCTTTCATGATGAGAAGTGCAATGATGGCAAACGAGCTAAAGGTCACTTAACAGCTGTTGTGTGCTGTAACATGTCCGGCATTGAGAAGACTCTACTCCTTGTTATTGGAAAGTCATGAAATCCACAGTGCTTCAAGAATGTACAGAGCCTGGCCGTCGCTTACAAGGCCAGCATGATTAGATGACAAGTGAACTATTTGAGGACTGTGTCTTTTCTTTCGACAACAAAATGAACAGAAAAGTTTTGTTGTTGATAACTGTTCGGCACACACTGACATCACCAATCTGATGGCTTACAAAGCTTGTTTTCCTGCCGCCTAACAACCAGCGTGCGACCAAGGTATCATCAACACTTAAAGCAACAATACAGAAAGCGAATAGTGCATCATGTGCTGCATGCTGTGGAACAAAAGCATGTCGCCGAGATTAACATCAATATAGTGATTAATTTTATGCATGCTGCATGGAATAGCGTCTGTCATTCAATGATTAAAATTGCTTTATCCCAGTTAACACCCTTGTAATGGACCCCGCTTAATGTCACCATATTTTGACGGTCCTGATGATGTGACATTAACTCTTTCCCTGCCATCGCGATAACTTCCTGTTAGTCTAGTGACTGCCATGTTCGCAGTAACGATTTTGTTTCATTGCAACGTAAAACTATTGTAAAACTTTTTATTGTACACGATTTATCTGTGCATGTCTGGTGACCTTTCATAGTTCAATCAAAAGCGTGGCTAACAACCAAACTAAATAGTCGTTTTACCGGAGAAATTTCAGTATTTATTGTGATTTTGGAGGCATAAGGACATGTCCTATGACCCAGCCACTGTTCCTGAAGGTACCCCAAGTACAGCTAGACCTATTAAATGGACTGAAGAAGTAGTTAGATGGTTATTTCAGACATTATTTTAGTGAGAATGCCACCACACGACGAGATTGTAAAAAAATTTAAGTAGATCTGGAAATCGCCGATGGTAAACATTGTACATCTAGGCATCACCGATGGTAAGCACTACACAATCATCAGCTAAAATCATCACATTACTTCCTTTTTTCCTAAAAAACTCTTCATTTATAAAATCTTACAACTATTTTCATGCATAATATGTATACTTTTAAAGTGGAAATACTTTGTACATTCACTTTTACAACTATACCCCCTATACATATCAAGACCCGTGCTTTTTGTGTGGCACGAACGGGAACGTCCACGGTTTTTTTTCTGCGGCACGGGAAGAGTTAAGCGGGTTGGACAGTATTTGGATGAGAAACCTATGTCAGAACTGTTATGATCACTTTGCCCACTTAGATATGTTTCTAGAGCAAGCTTCATGGGAGAAGCTGAAGAAGAAATCTATCCAATCTAATAATAAAGGTCAAAGAAATGATTGCTTTAACAAGTTCCAGAAATTTATGAAAAATTTTATTTAACACAACATTACACCGGACAAACTGGAGATTGTTTCCCCTTCCTACGTTCACACGACTGCACATTCTATGATTTAAAAAAAAAAAAGACAGTGAGTATTCTCTGATGAAAAATTGTGATACGCATCACAATAATGAGCATTCAATGATAAATGTAATCTGTGATATCCCAAGCACAAAGAAAATCATCTGCACGAAAAAAATAGCGACAAGCACTGCAAAGTTTAGAGGCCATATGTCATGCTGTCCTTCATATTTGTTATATGCCAAGTTTATATGCTGTAGATCTCCAGTTCTGTTATATGTCGTGTGGCTGTGGGTCATTCTATGTCCTGCCTGCTTTTTTATATCTCATACACTTAGTTCTGTGAATGTTTCTAGAAAGGCCATTCTCCAGCTATATAAATGATCACGAAAAAGAAAAATGAGACACTAGGTCTAAGGGAGCATCTGTTTTAAGCTACTGCAGTCGGTGCAAACCACTCAGAGACCAGACACTGTAAGAGAAAATGGTGGCAGCAGTAGCAGAGACATCTTTATAGCTTTACGTGTTGCTATCACTCCCACTACAGCTACAATAGTGCCACTACAGCTAATACGGTGATGATTAACCAGGGTAAAAATGAACAGAAATAAGCTTTAAAACAATTTTTAAAAAAAATATTACCCCAACAAAATAGCAATCATGAGAACAACAAAATTTAAAATAGGGAATTGTTGCTCGCCTTTCAAATTTAAACATGCATCAATTATGTAGTCACAACAGACAGAGGCAATTAGGTGAGTACATCTATAACTACAGCTAGGACATCTGTTACATATGTAACGCCTGCAGGCAATGGTGATATCAAACAATGGTGATTACATACAATACTAACACATATGGGGTTCAGGTTATACATTATCTCTCAGGCAGATATTCGGGCTGTGACTAGACTGCTTTCTGCATCTAATCATGCAAGCCGTGAGGTCATTAGTTTATAACAAAAAAAAAAACTTCTTACATACCAGATGTTTGTACCAACTGGTGGAGCATAATTCTGCTGAATAATTTCTCCCATAACTGATTCTATGTAGATTTGACTGGCATAACCAATCCAGTAATGAAAACATGTATATTTCAATGCCCTGTCTCTTTGCTTGCATCGTCTGTGTTGAGGTTTGTCCCTCATCTCCTCCTCAACGGAAGCAGCCTCCCTGATCAGAGTTGCTTTCCACGTGGCATGGTTTTTTTTTTAAAAAAATTAGTTTTTCCCCTTCCCGTAGCTGATGTAACAATTGTGCATGGATCCTTGCAGATGCCCTTGTTGCTTCCTCTTTTCTGGTATCTGCCATGTACTGTTTGCTTGGAGATATAGCTGTGATCCATTCTATCTTCAAGCCTCACCATCTTAATCTTCTGATGCTGAGGTTTCACTATGATCACAGGCAAACTGCCGCGGCAGCTTCTATTCTCTTCAGGTTTGTTAACACATTGTGAAGACTGGGCATTGTGTTCATGTACAGCAAATTAAAAACACTAAACATGATGGTCATACAAATGATGAACATAAAAAAGATAAAATACTGTGCAAGCAAGATTTTCAGGACACAGGCATATGATCTTTTGAGCCAGAAAATCTAGGGTACATTTCACACCATGGAATCTCTTGTGGGATGTGAACCCATGACTCTCTGCTCAGGGGTGAATGCTTAAATACAGAAACATGGCTTCAAATATACATAAGTTGTCACTGACTGACCAGATGATGTTCTTCTTCTAATCCAAGACTTAGGAGCTCCCACTGCAGACAAAACTGCAATCCTGCACCAGGCCCAGCTGAAAGCTTGGAGATTACATTGTACAACATGAAACAATTAGAACAAACTTGTCACAGTGGCTGTGTCAAATGTAGCACAAAAATTTCATGACTGACTGGCGAATGAACACAAAGGAGGTGCCACCAACTTGTCAAATACTGCTGGTAGATTCTCTACTCCTCCCACCTCTACCCAAACAACATCAAAAATGCAGTTCAAAAAAAATAAAAAAAGCGACATAAGAAAACCCACAACCATAATTTGCTTTAGTCTACAAAAGAAAAAAACTCCTGGTCAATAACTGTACAGAAATATCAGATTGTAAATCTCACCTACATCTACCCGCCATCTGTTTTAGATGTACCATTACTTATATACATGCAGCTGAGCATCATCACTAATGATGTTATGTTTGTTGTATTTCTTGAACATGCGGTAGAAGGCAGAGAGAATCGGTTCATTGCGGATGTTGACCAGTTTTGGAAATGCCTTGCGAAATGCTGCAGTTGCTTCCTCCAGATGATAGTGAGGTATCTTGGGGAAAAGATGGTGGATCTGGTGTGTGCCGATACTGCCAAGGAAAACAAGGGAAGTCAAATCAATCTTTGAGCCAGGTTTGATTTATGCTGCTGAATTAATTCACAATCAAAAGTAAATCACAAATATGTTTCATCGGGTTGTCATGCTTACACCTTGTGTGATCCTTTAAATTAATTATTTAGTCACCTTCCAATCCCTGTGCTGATATTACTCTCTTAATGTTTTGAGTTTTCCAGTGATTGTCAGATTTTCTGTGAATTTTTTCTTTTTTTTTTTTTTTTTCTGAATGTTTTCAACTGTTCAGCAACATCTCTGGGAACTTAATTTGTTTTTATGATCATCCAGGGTACATGTTGCATTTTTCTGCAAAACATCTTAGATGCTTCAAGCTTCTGTATATTTATCAGCCAAAAGTCACAGACACTGAACAAAACTGACTCTGTTCAGAACTATAAAACCTTTTCTCACTGCTAAACATTCTCTTAACTTGTAGTGTAATATGAAGCTAAACAGATTTACGTGATCTCATCATTTGCAGTGTAATATAAAGCTAAAAACGGATGTAAATGATTTGATCATTTATAGTTCAATATGAAGGGGAACAGTACCAAAGGAGACATGGAGAAGAACAGAAGGGATACTTAGCAACAGAGGGCTCACCTGGACAAGGGCAGGGAAAAGCAGGCGGAAGCCCGGGTTATGTGCCTTGGGCACTTGAGGTTCAGAGATAGAGTAATATGGAGCTAAAATAGATGACGTGATAATCTGAAGTGTAATCTAAAAAAAAAAGATCTACATGACTTGCTACTTTGCAGTGTAACCTAAGCTAATTATATCTACACGATTTATTAATTTGTAGTCTAATCTAGAGCTAAACATATCCACATGATCTGCTTACTTGTGAATGAGATAGTGACACCAGCCATATGATCGGTCGACAGAGGACAGCTGCCCTCGTACATTGTCCCACAGGCTGTCTCCATACCACGGGATATCATCATCATGGTGATGTAGAAAAGTTATGATGACCGTGTAGGAGCCAAATATAAAATCTGGCATCACATAATGGTAGAAAAAAGCTCCCCAGCCAAAGACCTCAACAAAGCGAGCCAAGCACATTGTCCAGAGTATGATAAACACAAGAGATACCACACAGTTCATCACATGGTAACGGAACATGGGGTCCAGAGGATTGAAATGATGTACCTGTATTGGATGAGAAGATATTAAGCACCCTAAGCAACCAAGAGACACACCAGCCACACTGAAAATCTAAAAAAAAACAAAAAAACATGACAGTCACACTGAACACCCAAAAAAAAAAAATGACAGTCACACTGAACAACCAAGAGACACTGAACAACCAAAAAAAAAACATGACGGTCGCACTGAACAACCAAGAGACATTGAGCAACAAAAAAAAAAAAAACACACGATAGTCACACTGAACAACCAAAAAAAAAATAAAATGACAGTCTAACTGAGGAACCAAGAGACACCGAGCAACCAAAAAAAAAAAAACATGATAGTCACACTGAACAACCAAGAGACACTGAGCAACCAAAAAAAAAAAAAAATGACAGTCTAACTGAGGAACCAAGAGACACTGAGCAACCAAAAAAAAAAAAAAAACATGACAGTCGCACTAAACAACCAAGAGACACTGAGCAACCAAAAAAAAAAAAACATGACAGTTGCACTAAACAACCAAGAGACATTGAGCAACCAAAAAAAAAAAACGACAGTCACACCGAGGAACCAAGAGACGTTGAGCAACCAACAAAACTAAAAAATATGACAGTTACACTAAACAACCAACAAAAAAAATGACAGTCACACCGAAGAACCAAGAGACACTGAGAAACAAAAAAAAACATGACAGCGACACTGAACAACCAATAGGCACTGAGCAACCCAAACAAAAACCATGACAGTCACACTGAACAACCAAGAAACTGAGTAACCAAAAAAAAAACATGCAGTCACACTGAACAACCAAAAAAACATGATGGTCACACTGAACCAAGAGGCAATGAGCAACCAAAAAAAAAAATGACAGTCACAATGAGCAATCAAAACAACATGACAGTCACAATGAACAACCAAGAGACACTGAGCAACACCGAACAAAAAAAAACATGACAGCCATAATGAACAACCAAAAAAAACATGGAACAACCAAAATAAAACATGACAGTAACACTGAACAACCAAAAAAAAACATGACAGTCACATTGAGCATCTAACAGACACTGAGCAACCAAAAAAAAAAAAAATATGACGGTCACACTGAACAACCAAGAGACACTGAGCAACCGAAAAAAAAAATATGACGGTCACACCGAACAACCAAGAGACGCTGAGCAACCAAAAAAAGAAATATGACAGTCACAATGAACAACCAAGAGACACTGAGCAACCGAAAAAAAAAAAACATGACGGTCACAATGAACAACCAAAAAAAAAAAAACATGACAGTCACACTGAACAACCACCAGACAGAAACCAAAAAAAAAAAACATCGACAGTCACACTGAACATGCAAGAGACTGAGCAACCAAAAAAAAAAACATGACAGTCACACTGAGCATCTAACAGATACTGAACAACCAAAAAAAAAACATGACAGTCACACTGAACAACTAAGAGACACTGAGCAACCAAAAAAAAAGACAATCACACTGAGCCAACAAGACCTGCAAAATCTCTTGGATAAAGTCACCAAAGAAAGTGAACAGAAAGGCCTTACTTTGAACATCAAAGAGATTATGGTTATATCAAAGAAACAGAATCCACCAACATGCAGTATAAAACTAAACGAAACTATTCTAAAGCAGGTGCAGAAATTCAAATACCTTTGAGCAGTAATAACTTCAGATGGGAAATGCAGAAAATAAATTAGGAACAGAATAGGCCAAGCAAAGACTGCATTTCAGAGAATGAGAAACACATTATGCAACACAATGAATGTTAGAAAATGAGTCCTAAAATGCTATATTGAGCCTATCTTGTTATATGGAAGTGAATCATGGACAATAGGCAGATCTGCACAAAAATCATTGGAAGCAGCAGAAATGTGGTTTATTAGAAGAATGTTGTGAATCCCCCGGACAGCAAAAATAACTAATGAAGAATGTATGAAAAGTGCTGGAGAGACAAAAAAATCTTGTCAAAAAAATCAAAGAGACAATGTACTTTCATAGGACATGCAATGAGAAGAGGGGGCATTGAAAATATTATAACAACAGAAAAAATAGAAGGAAGAATATCAAGAGGAAGACCAAGAGAAATGATACTGGACAGTCTGACGGGATGGTGTGAGAGGAGATCACCAACTGAGCTGATGGCCTGGATGAAGGATCGTGTACTCTGGAGAAGCATAACAGCCAATGCCAGTCGGCACTGCACATGATGATGATGATGATGAATCACACTGTGCAGCCAAAAAAAAAAAAATGACAGTCACACAGAACAACCAAAAAAAAAAACATGACAGTCACACAGAACAACCAACAAAAAAAAACATGACAGTCAAACAGAACAACCAAAAAAAAAAAACATGACAGTCACACAGAACAACCAAAAAAAAAAAACATGACAGTCACACAGAACAACCAAAAAAAAAAAACATGACAGTCACACAGAACAACCAAAAAAAAAAAAAACATGACAGTCACACAGAACAACCAAAAAAAAAAAACATGACAGTCACACAGAACAAACAAACAAAAAAGACAGTCACACTTAACAACCAGGAGACACAGAACAACAAAAAAAAAACATGACAGTCACACTGAACAACCAAGAGACACTGAGCAACAAAAAAAAAAAAACATGACAGTCACACCGAGGAACCAAGAGACATTGAGCAACCCCCCCCTCCCCCCAAAAAAAAAATAAAAAGAGCACACTGAGAAACCCAAGTGACACATCAGCCCAACATTACTTCACTGACAGTAATTCACATTTGAAAGTTCATGATCTGAACAAACCAAAAGATCATGTTTGGGCTAAGGTATCCAGCTCTGACATAATCAACTGTTAGCTATAGAACTTGGCTGCAACAGTTCTCTGCTGTTTGATTACATGAATTTTCAGGAGACAGAACTAAGTTTTGCATTGGCTGTGGGTCAGGGATACAGATGTACCTGACACACCAGTGTTGGGGGAAAAACTGTCTCTGAAAACAGAGAATCTTTGCAATGTGAGGACACTGGATTGCACTGTTCAGTTGCCACTGAATGAAGAGCAAACAAGATATGCACATAAAAAAAAAAATTCCATTTAAGTGGAACCATCCCAAGTCCACAGTGAATAGATAAGGAAAAAAAAAATAATTTAAAAAGCAAAAATCTCCTTGCACAACTTTTGAAATGGTTGTTTACAAAAATTTTTATGCCTATGCAACATGAGCATGGTATTCAGGGAATTAACTCTAAGGCTATCAAACAAAGGCTTACTTCTTACATCCTTCCCATGCTACTAAACGTCACATAGGGCCCACATGGCAGTTTGCCAAGATTTCCTGTCTTCTGCAAGTTTTTCGATCTCATCAAGGGATGTTATACCCACTGAACTGGCCTCTCTCAACAATGTCCTCTTTAGAGTTTCACATAGTCGACCTCTTTTTCTTCAGCCTGTTGTGTTCCACTTGATAGCTTGTTTGGGGATCCTCTGATTATTTCTTCTCATCACATGACCGACATATCCATCTTCTTTTTCTGATCACCCATGAGACAGATATTGCTGTTTGCTCATCTGTCTTATTTCTGTGTTGTTCTTGAATTCGTTTCACTTTATACCGAGTATTTTCCTTAGGCATTTGTTCTTGAAAGAGTTCTTTAGTTGTTTTCCAGCTTTCACATGCATAAATGAGGGTGGATATTACATCTGAATTGAATAATCTTAACTTGGTTTTTGTGCTTATAACTTCTGAAGATATGTTCTCAAGATTCTTGAAGGTCAATGCTGCTTTTGCAATTTGAATTCTAACTTCCTTTCTGATGTCACCATACTGGTCTGTGTAGCTGCCGAGATATGCAAAATGGTTTACTTCTTCAACAGTTGTTCCTTCTACGTATATTTGTCCTTCATGGTTTATGAAAAGTTTCATTATTTTTGTTTACGGCTATGACACACACATTTTTTTACTGTTCATTATGACCCAATGTTTCACTAGTAAAATGGCGTAACGCATGTCTGTGTCTACAGCAGTTCAAAATTACAGAATCCTAACTATGGGAAGAAAAACCAAGCTACTGCAGGTTTTTTTTTTATCTTCATTTTTTTTTTTTTCAAAAGCCATCCAAACAGCTAATCAGAGTCGAGTTAGGGATTTCATGTACTCATGCTTCCAACATCTAGCATACATACCCCTCTAGGCCTGTAGCCCTTGACGAGGTAGGTAAACCAGCCAACTCCCAGCCCAAAACCTGGTAACAGGGGCACACGTTCTTTATCCCTCTTCCTGACTGGGTAGAACACCTCATCTTTGTCAATGTTTCCTGTGTTCTTGTGATGCTTGCGATGGGAAAGCTGAAAAGCAAGCCCCACAAAACAGTGTCATTAACTGTATGGGACAATAAAAACATACTTTCCTGCATGACCAAATCTGATAATTCTTCATAAACTAGAGAATACTGCAAGGCAGGTGAGTAAAGGTAATCCTGTCATGCCTTAGAGGCTCATAGCGATACAGTGTTAGTGCCTATATTTTCCTTGACCTGTCAGCACACTGGAGGGTATGTGGTTAGTATTACACCTGGCCACCTTTCCTTCCCCAACTCCATAAGAAGCCGGGTACCCATTTCTACAGCTGGGTGACTGGGGGGTGCCTCAGGCCGGATTCAAACCCCCAACCTTCACCATGAGAGACCAGTGCACTAACCTCTTCACCACTCAGACAACCAGAGAATACTGTAGGTAGTCATGATGAATTTTGTTAATTACAAAGTCAAATCTTGCAGATGTTTTATCTCCCTGAAACTGAGAGCAGGATATTCTTTGTAGCTGATGTGGTAAAGATGCAGAAGCACAGCATTATGTTGAATGGGGGGTGGGATATGACAGCTAATTTTACAGGCCATGAATTGAGCTTAGCAGAATCCACCGCCATGGAGATCATAATGGTCCCTGTCCCATTTGCCAGACTGAGCCCTTACTGCAGCCACCAGCTCAGGGGTTGTATATGGTCTTAGTCAGCTATGGTTCAACCCTGATGCAAGCAGTCAGTATGGTCACCAAATGTTACACTAAACTGCTTCTCCTCTCCCCCTCCCCCCCAAATTCAATAAACTAAATATGATGTTCACATAAAACCTTGAATTAGCATGTGAGAAGCTTGACTAAATGATATACTCAACAAATTCAAATATGACCCTACCTTCCACATGTAGTATGGGCAGAAAAGAAATGTGTGGCAGATGTTCCCACAAACTGTGTTCACCAGCTCAAAGTTTGAAAAAGACCCATGGCCAGCATCATGGCCTGCCACAAAGAGAGCTGTGAACAGGGTACCCTGAACCAGCCAGAAGGCTGGCGTGATGAGCAGCTGCAACAGGAGACATGATCATGTCACATGAAATGTACACAGTTACAGACCAGCATCTACTATCATTTATCTATCCAATCACAATAGCCAAACAGTGAGCCTTTTTTTTTTTTTTTGTGTTCAGTTCTACTTTCTTTAAAAAATTCTGGAGAATAAGCTCACAATCATGGGATACACTTTTATACAAAAAAAAATTTTTTTTTTGTTAAGCTGCTGTCAGTTTTATGGGATGTCATGCTTAGAAGCCACTGTTATTCACTTTTCAGAAACTTTTAGTGAAAACAGTTGAGCCAGGTTATCCATTTTTTTTTTAAAGTTGGGTTGACCTGGTCTTGGAAAGACAGTCCATTATCAACTTCAGTACTCCTGTGTTTATTAAAACATTCAGGAAGAGATTTAACTCCAAAACAACACTAGCAGTGTTGGTATATTCCATACATCTATGCGAATCAATGCTCAGAGTGATATTTGGGCAGAGAATAAATAAAAAAAAAAATAGCACATTTCTAACCCAAGCCATAATTTTTAAATTATCGAGTAATTTCCTTCCAGTTTCTACCAGCATGTATCCTGGCAGAGCATGGAACTTAATTAAAAAGTGAAAGGTAAAGGTGACCCTGTCATGCCTTAGAGGCACATAGGGATACGGTGTTAGTGCCTATATTTTCCTTGACCTGTCAGCACACCAGAGGGTGATGTGGTCAGTATCACGCCTGGCTGCCTTTCCTTCCTCAAGTCCAGAAGAAGTTGGGTGCCCATTTCTACAGTTGGATGACTGGGGTGCCTCCGGCTGGATTTGAATCCCTGACCTTCGCCATGAGAAACCAGTGCACTAACCACTTTGCCACTCAGGCACCCCTAATTAAAAAGTGAAAGACTTAAAAACTATGAAGTTTATACTAATAAGTATAACTAGGGCACAATTAGAATTACTGTCATAGCTGTATCATTACATTTTTTTTTTAAACTGAAACATTCAGAAAATTAAGGCATCATGGTGTATGTATTTTAATGCATAATTTAATGATGAAATTATTTAACTATCCATGTTAGAATTTAAATTTACTGTTAGTAGATAATTTACTTGTAACTTTACTGTTAGTAGATAATTTACTTGTAACTTTACTGTTAGTAGATAATTTACTCAGACACAGAATGACACTTCAGTATTGTACAATTTATTTCCAGTGTTACCTGTGTCACTGGGGGCAATACTTTCCATGTCCACTCTACAGTGACACAGAGCAAAGCTACAAGCACAAAGTCCTTTATCATATAATAGATGGAGAGAAGTGTATTGGACTCAAAACAGCTCTGTGGTATAGCCTGCAGAAAAAAATAATGAATGGTGATAACTGGGGAGAGAACTATCAGTTACACTGCACAGAAAATTTAATGCTGTTTATGAGTACGAGATACATAAACTTTCACTTTTGATTAGTCTCTCAAAAGACATTTTTGCTTAGTTTTTTTTTTCTGTAAAGGAAGGTACACAGTGTTCTTGTGCTACAAGATAACTGCTGCAATAGACAATTCCTGTTCAAAAAAGTGTCATCAATGCCACATTCTAAGTACATGTAAATGATGGAAACTTTTATAAATGATGAGAAACTTCCACGCCAGCATCTGGCTCAGTGTTGCCAACTTATGACCTCATACTCGGTTTTGTGAATATCAAACAAAAATATCATTCCTCTGTGTTCAGTTTCATATCAAGACAGGGACTCTAATCATAAAACAAAATGTCAGAAGTTAACCTGACTATCTTTTGTAAGGTCAATTACAAGATGATCAATCAAGCAATAGAAGATGTGTTGGTTAAATTTAAATTTTAATCACTGGTCTAGTTTCATAAAGAATCTGTAGAGAGGAACAGACAGAACTACAAAAATAAGATTTTTAAGGGCATGCATCTTTCCCATCACAACATATGGCTGTGAGACCTGGATACTTAACAAAACAGCTGAGAAACACGTAAATGCCTTTCAATGTAAATGCTATAGAAGAGTTCTTAAAATATCATGGACACACAAAAAAAAAAGAACAAATATATCCATACTACAAGAATTTAATACTGAGGAAGGCTGGTTAGTAAAGAGGATTAAAGAGAGAAAACTTAAATATTTTGTACACATTAAATGTCATGATAATCTAGAGAAAACCGTCTTGGAAGGGTACATAATGGGAAAAAGAAAGAGAGGAAGACCAAGGCAAAGATGGCTGCAAGACATCGTTGATGATCTGCAAATGGATGCATCAACAGCAGGCTGTCTTGCTCACAACCGAGAGGCCTACAGGAGTGCTGTTGGGGAGGCAAAGTTCCACAAGGGACATGCAAATGAATGAATGAATGAGTCTAGTTTCATAACTTTACTTACAAGTGTGCCCATCAGACCTATTTGTACTTCTCTACAGAGCAAATTTTCTTCAAAATTTTAGTATTTCCACTAAAATAATTGTAAAATTTTGGGTATTTCTGAACATGTGGCGATCAAAGATGAGAATGCAGGACAATATAGAACACATGTTTTAAAATAGCAGGCATTTAGTGTCCTGACTGAAGTAATACAACTGCTGGGGCAAATCCTCAAAAATATGGAACTGTCCCATTTAACATGGGATGGTTGGTTATTTTACTAGAAGTTCTTTATATGTGCTCCATTGTTTGCCACAAGTAAATGAGGAAATCATGAACAATATAATTTTCACTGAAACACCAAAATAAAGGATATAAGGAGACAGAAAAAAAAACAACACACCTAAACAAGGTAACAATATATCACAGAAGAAAATCAGACCTGAACAAAGATTCCATATACTATTCAAAATGGAGAAGAATGATATCAGCCCAGTGAATGTTGATAGTGATGATCCGAGTCCAAAAACAAGAAGAAAGTGATTCCATATTTGTGCACCCAAAGAGAAAGCACCAGCACTCATTGATCAAGTAGTGAGGATATGCCAGGAAAGAAAATGCAGGGTCTCTTCAAAATGACCCCGCCACAGTCACTTTCACTGTGAGTTTTATCTCTTTTGACTGAGTCATAGTTTTCAGTTACCTCCTGTGATTGGACACAAATGTTTGTCACCATTTTTTTTATTACAGCAATGTTTCATGAAGCATTTGCCCACATTCAAGTATTATTAAACATGTTTTGTTGCACTGGATACCACATTAACTCTTGTTAAACTATCACACAATTTTTTTTAAATAAACACACACACACACACACACATTTTTACAGAGAATTAACACTAAATCTATATTTAGCTTATACTGTACTGCTACTTAAAAACTGAAAAGCCAAAAACTTGAATTGAACTGTACAAAAGCAATTATTTTATTTGTAAATTATAAATCTTTACACTGTTTACAAAGCCACTAAAGTGACTCCCAGAAGAAAAAAACAGTTAAGCAAGGTAAAGCAGCTTTTTATCTCATTACAAGAAAGCAAAAAAAAATTGTTTTCAAAGTCTAACCATACAACTTTGCACTCCATCACTTTATTTTTTCATAAAACGCATACTGATGCAGTTGCATCAAACATATGTTAACGGTTGACAGAATCAAGCCCTCAACAGATTAAAAATCCACCACCACCAACTCTACCACCACCTAGAACAAAGGTTGGCAGTAATGAGTCTCCAGTTCCCTCACCTTGATGGCACACTCTTCCAGGCTGTATCCTATTTCTGTATGTTA
Organism: Achatina immaculata; assembly: GCA_009760885.1. Lineage (NCBI taxonomy): Eukaryota > Metazoa > Mollusca > Gastropoda > Stylommatophora > Achatinidae > Lissachatina > Lissachatina immaculata. The sequence continues at coordinate 5,546,339 of CM019721.1, forward strand.
TCTTCCCATCTACATCTCTGTCTTCCTCTTGCTCTTTTTCCTCCCACTTTTTCTTCTAGTATGGTCTTCAGTATGTTGTTAAGTCTTTCTGATATGACCAAAGTATTTTCTTTTTCTTCGTTCACTTCTACCACCAAGACCGCCCTGTGATCCTACTGGATTTGTGCCCGTGGTCCTCTTTGTGGTCAACAAAAGGACCACACGAGATCCCTGAGAGGACCACAAGAGGTACAGAGTATCGCAGGGCTTGAGCCTGTATTCTTGGTGGGTCTCAGAAGCTGGATTGCGTGACACCATGGTTTTCGTTGCACCAGTTTAGTCTAGGGTTGGACTTTCTCACCAGAAAACCTCAGCGTGATTAGGATACCGGGTGACAGGTGGTTACCTATCTAGACTGCCCTGGTCCAGTGTCTCTGACTTCAGCATTTTGTGGTCGTGGCCACTACCCTTCCTAGTTGTGACCAGGATGGAGCTTTTGTCCAGGAGGATGAATCCTCGCCACTAGTGACTTCCACCCCTGGGTTGAACCGGTTTAGGCATATTATCCCAGTATGGGCGTGTTTGGGACATGACCAACCTCTAGAGCAGAGGTACCATGACATGCGTAGCCTTCAAGTTTCACCCCTGGTGTGAGCCAGTTTAGGTATATTTCACCATTATGGGTGTATATCGGGCATGACCAACCTCTAGAGCAAAGGTAGTGTGACATGCCTAGCCATCAATTTTCGCCCCTGGTGTATGCCAGTTTAGGCATATTTCACCAGTATGGGTGTAAATCGGGCGTGACTGGCCTCTAGAGCAGAGGCGCCGTGGTATGTGTAGCTATGGCAGCAATACTACTGGACATACCGATTAAACTTCACTTTATCTTTTCTTTCACCTTTTCATATTGGCACCGCACAGCAACCCTTATTTCTTTTCCACAGTTTCTTCTTTGACCGAGAGGAGGTTCACTCCACGCGCGGCATCCAAAGAGTCTCACCAGCGGTGTCTTAACCTCTGGGTTAAGCCGGTTCAGGCATTTCACCCAATATGAGCGCACTTAGGACGTGGCCGGTCTCAAGACCAGAGGTGCTGTGATTTGACTGTTTGCTTCGCTTTATCCTTTCTAACACCTTTTCCACAGTGGTGCCGCGTGGCAACCCCATCTGCACCTTTCTTCAATGGCTAGGAGGAGCATCGCTCCAAGCATGGCAGCTGAAGAGTCTCGCCAGCAGCGGACCAAAGTATTTTGTTTTCTTCATCTTTATTTCTTTGAGAAGATCATATTGCACTTGGAGCTGTTCTAAAACTTGTGCAATTGTTCTTTTCATTCTCCATGTTGTATGATCTAGTTTTCTGTAGAACTACATTTCTGCTGCATTAATCGCTCTCTTCATCTTTTTGCTTAGAGTCCAGGTTTCTGTTCCATATAGCAAAACCGAGTAGGTATAATATTTTACAAAACACTGTACTCAGTCAGTCATTTGCATGCAGTAATACTGTCCACAACACAAACACTGTCCTATGTAATATATATTAAGATTCTAACCAGCAGGACAGATATTCATTTCCCTAGTATGTAATAAACGTTGAGATTCTGACCAGCAAGATATAAAGCAGTGAAGTCGTATCATGAAGAAATGAACAGAGTAAAGTTGCATATAAAGAAAAACGGCTAAAATGGCACCAAAGGGCAAAAACAAACAACAAATACTTCAAACTATCAATAAACAAACAAGTTACAACATTCCGTCTGAGAATGAGATACCATCTATACCACAAGTTGAAAACTGACTCAACAGATCTATAGTGCCTGCAGAAAAGAGGCACTGACAACATATCCTCTAAACATGACAGCTACACAACCCACTCAGGCAAATAGTCTGGCCAGACCTGAACCCTCTACCAGAGAAGCTCTATGACTATACAGGAAATCAGGACAAAATGCTGCATATGGTGTTGATGCCTAAGCAAATAATGAAGAAAGAGGAAGAAAACTAAGAATATGAATTTAATATGACACACCACTGAAGAATGCAGACAACCCATGATGGAGGCCATATATCAATTGAGTCAGTGAACCAGGATCTGAAACTTTCAAACCTGCAGGCTGGTCTACAAGTGTTTAACAAGTCAATAACTGACATGTTATAACTTGCCATTTATTCATCAACTTCCCATTTCTTTATGTTACAGAAGGAAAGTGAATTTGGAAGACTTGAACTAATCTGCATAAACCAGTGGTTCTTAACTTGGGGTCCATGGAAGCTTAACATGGATTTTTAAAATCTTAGCATCATCTGGGTTCTATCTTTTATCTTTAACAAAGAGTTCACAGCTGTTCTCTTGGTGGAAAGATGGTCCACAGCTGTTCTCAGGGTGGAAAGAAGGTCATACTGCTCTCAGGCCAGAAAGGTCACAGTTGTTCTCTGGCTGGAAAGTAGACCCACAGCTGTTCTCAGGTTGAAATGGGGCTCCACAACTATTCTCAGGCTGGAAAGGTGTCCATGGCCAACAAAAGGTTAAGAACCACAATTTAAACTGTCAGCTTTTGGCTTCTAGCAAGTATACAAAGCCAGCAAGGATTAGTGCATAAGAGGAATAGAAATGGGCATCATGTGTGTTTAAATTGGTATAACCAAGACCCTACCAGAAATGACGGTGGTCTTCACAACATACTCATACAGTCTGACTAACGGAGAAGGACTAGATATGGTTTCCAGTAGGTGGAGTCTGCAAATCAATTTTAAAGATATCATCTTCTTTGTTCGCTTCTGCCACCAAGACTGCCCTGTGATTCTACTGAATTTACTCCCGTGGTCCCCAAAAGGACCACACAAGATCCCCGAGAGGATCACAAGAGGTTCAGAATATCACAGGACTTGAGCCTGTATTCTTGGTGGGTCTCAGAAGCGGGATTGCATGACACCGTGGTTTTCATTGCATCAGTTTAATCCAGAGTTAGACTTTCTCACCGGAAAACCTCTATGTGTTTTGGATATCAGTATATCCCTGCTGGGTGAGAGGTGGTAGCCCATCCAGGCTAGAGTTAACTTTCTCATCGGAAAACCTCAACGTGTTTTGAGATACCCATGTATTACCGCCAGGTGAGATGTGGCTGCCCATCCAGTCCAGTGTTGGACTTTCTCACCAGAAAACCTCAGTGTGATTAGGATACGCATACATCCCCGCCGGGTGAGAGGTGGTGCCTATCTAGACTGCCCTGGTCCAGTGTCTCCGACTTCAGCATTTTGTGGTTGTGGCTGCTACTCTTCCTAGTTGCAACCAGGATAGAGCTTTTGTCCAGGAGGACGAATCCTCACCACTAGTGACTTCCACCCCTGGGTTGAGTCGGTTTAGGCATATTATCTCAGAATGGTCATGTTTAGGACTGACTGACTGACTGACTTCTAGAGTGGAGGTACCGTGACGTTTGTAGCCATCAAGTTTCACCCCTGGTGTAAGCCAGTTTAGGCATATTTCACCAGTATGGGAGTATAACGGACATGACCGACCTCTAGAGTGGTGGTACCATGACATGCGTGGCCATCAGGTTTCACCCCTGGTGTAAGCCAGTTTAGGCATATTTCACCAGTCTGGGTGTATTTTGGACATGGCTAGCCTCTAGAGCAGATGTGCTGTGGTATGAGTAATTCTTGCCGCGATACTACTGGACATACTGATTAAGCTTCACTTTATCCTTTCCATCACCTTTTCACATCGGCGCCACACAGCAACCCTAACTGCTTTTCTGCATTTTCTTTGTTGGCCGGGAGGAGTTTCACTCCACATGCAGCATCCGAAGAATCTCGCCAGTGTCTTAACCTCTGGGTTAAGCCGGTTCAGGCATTTCACCTGATATGAGTGCACTTAGGATGTGGCCAACCTCCAGACCAGAGGTGCCATGATTTGACTACTGTTTACTTCGCTTAGTCCTTTCTTTCACCTTTTCCATACTGGTGCCGCGCGACAACCCCATTCGCACCTTTCTTCACTGGCCGGGAGGAGCACCACTCCATGCACGGCAGCTGAAGAATCTCGCCAGCAGCGGTAGATGAGCTACCAAACATGACTCTCATCTACTCGAAGCATCAGGTTTTCAGGCGTCAGATATTCACCTTCGCCCCTTCTCCTGTCAGTTTAAACAGTTCTGCCTCGAAAAGACCAGGAGCTGGACTTGACTATCAGAGGCTATTTGAGATGACAAACAAGCCGCCATTTTGTTGACCTAGTCAGAGGTACATTATTATGTAATCAGCATGAAGCAAAAAGCTAACATTAAATTCTGTTTAAAACTTGGAAAAAGTGCCACTGAGACAGTTGAATTGATGCAACTAGTTCATGGGGATAATTGTTTATCTCGTGCACGGATATTCAGGTGGTATTCACAATTAAAAAATGGTGTGGAAACGATTACAAATGCAACTAGACATGGATGCCCAATTTCTGCTTGTAATGTGGTTAGCAGGGTAGAGGTATCCCCTATCAAAGGAGAAGTAAGATGCCTCCTTACCTCCACCAGTCTATGGGACACCCTTGGGCAAGGTGGAGTACCCGTATAGCCCCCCGATCAGGGTGATGTGAAGCCACAGAAGCAGGTGGTGGATGGAATGGGAGAGCAGCTGAAAGATAATGTTGGTTATGGTCACCATTCTATGATGGTAGGCAGATGATCTCAATGTCGGGACAACAGCTACGATCATTGACTAGTACAGTCACTGCCTGGAAGGAAAGTAATAGTAAACTATCTTCTGGAAATATACCAAGAAACCCAAAAAAGCAACATGGAAAATAAGGCAGCTGAAATATGTATCAATGAGGAAAAATTGGAAGAAGTGGAGAGTTTTGAATATCTTGGATCACTACTAACTAATAATAGAGATACAATGAGGGAAATTAAAAGGAGGACATCTTATGCTCTTCAGAAAGTAAAAGAACTAAAGAATCTGTGGAGAAGAACAGACAGAAGTACAAAAATAAGATTTTTAAGGGCATGCATCTTTCCCATCGCGACATATGCCTGTGAGACCTGGACACTTAACAAAACAGATGAGAAACGCATAAATGCCTTTGAATGTAAATACTACAGAAGAGGTCTTCAAATATCATGGACACAAAAAAAGAACAAGTATATCCATACTACAAGAATTTAATATTGAGGAAGGCTAGCTAGTAAAGAGGATTAAACAAAGAAAACTTAAATATTTTGGACACATTAAACATTATGATAATCTAGAGAAAACCATCTTGGAAGGGTATACAGTGGAAAAAAGAAAGACCAAGGCAAAGATGGCTGCAAGACATCGTTGATGATCTGCAAATGGATGCATCAGCAGCAGGTCATCTTGCTCACAACCAAGAGGCCTAAAGGAGTGCTGTTAAGGAGGCAAAGTTCCACAAGGGACATGCAAATGAATGAATGAGGAACTCACTGCAAAAGTCAGAGAACGGATACAAGAAGATCGTTGTTCGACTGTGAGGATGATGGCAGATGAATTTGGTGTTAACCGAGAGACCATTCATAAAATTTTAGTGGAAGATTTGGGCAAGAAAAAAGTTGTTTGCCAGTTTGTACCACATTTGTTGTCTGATGACCAAAAACATCAGTGTATTGAGTACACAAAAGACATCATCAAAACGTGTCGCAGAAATAAATATTTCTTAAATTGATTGTTACAGAGGATGAAACATGGATTTTCTGCTATGAACTAAATGCCAAAGTGCATAGTGGAAGTCATCATCATCACCAAAAGGCAAAAAAAATCGTCTTCAAAAGTTGAAAGTGAAGACCATGTTGGTGTGCTTCTAAGACAACAAAGGAGTTATTCACAAATAATTTATTCCAGAGAGACAAACTGTCACTGCCAAAGTTTATTTAAGTATTTTGAAATGCCTACTGAAAAAGATTCTCTGAGTTTGACCTGAGTATTCAACACCTGGCAGTTTTTTTCCTTCTTCATGATAATGCACCGGCTCACCAGGTGGTAGCTGTATAGGAATTTTTGGTCCAAAAACAAGTGTGTGTTCTCAACCATCCACCTTAATCCCCAGATTTGTCTCCTTGCGATTATTTTCTATTCCCAAAATTAAAGTTACCATTGAAAGGATGCTTCTTTGATGATACTGGTGACATCCAAGGGGCCGAAACATCGAGTTTAAGGGCCATACCAATAGAAGAACTGCAAAGTTTGTTCCAGTGTTTGTTAGATCATGCCACTCTCTGTATCAATGCACAAGGGGCTTACTTTGAATAAAATACAGGTTATATCTTCGACTGTTGTGTATTTTATTTTTTATGTAATTAGTCTCGTTACTTAATTGTCGGACATTGTATGTCATAAGAGCATGGTAGTTAGTGTAAGAAGTGATTTATTTTGATACTAAAAAATCTCAATATTTAGCAGAGGCTGGATGAAGTTAAATATCTGAATACGATCATTGAAGAGTATCACTCAAATATCTGAATCTTATCTTATCTTATCTCCTTCCCGTGCCGTTAGACGTCACATAGGGCTCGCAAAGTAGTTCGCCAATTTTTCCTGTCTTCGGCGAGTCCTTCAACCTCATCAGGGGATTTCATGCCTGTTAATTTGGCCTCTCTTAACAATGTCCTCTTCAGAGTTTCACAATATCTGAATAGGACCATTGAATATGAACATTTCTGGGGCTCACTGGCTAGATTACTAATGTGTCATACAGAACCAGCCCTCAGGCTACAGGCTGTTAACCCTTGTTATGAGGATGACTGAATGCTAAAACATTACAGAGGTAAAGCTTACATAATGCAGACAGTGAGGGAAACAACAATGTGTCAGGCAGCTTCACAGGGGTGATGATGACTATGGAAAAACTGGTATTAGTAGAAACATCTTGGAAAACCATGACCTCACAAGGTCATATAAATGTCAGCCAAGTACAAGCTCTTTCTTTTGTCAGTATTCTCCAACTATCAACACAGACACTGCCCTACAGATATTACCAGATTTAAATGTGAAATTCATATATATTACTATATACCAACAGTAGTGTACACTGCACTCTAGTGCACCTGGCTTGCAGGCAGATATTCTCTATTTTCTGTGAACTTTCCTAATATCATTATCTGGTACTCATTTGTCATGGCCAGACTGCTTGAAGCTGGTTAAATCCTGTTCAGAAGTGTGATAAGTATAAATAAAACAAACAATGCTTGTGAAAAGACAGCATTAGGCAGAAAGACCTGCAACAGATATTGCACAAAGAAAATATAAACGTTATGCTATGGACAGCAATAACCAAAAGGGTAAAGGTACATTCTGTAAAACTAATTAGTCACAAATGTTGTCATTACCTTTTTAATCTCAATAATAGATGGCAGTTTTCTGGGCAGGTTGACCTTCGCCAGTGCATCATCCTCTGGAGGTGGGATAATATCTGCCACTGCAACCTGGTCATCTTCAGGCTGACTTGAGTCTTCCCCACTGTGGGTGACCAGCATGGCCCGTAGCAGAAACCACAACATGAGAAATGGGTTGGGTCTGGCACCTTGTTTCTCAGCTGTTGTCTGCCTCATTCTTGGATCTGCAACAGAGTATGGCATGCTGGAACATGTTGTTCAAACAAACCATAGACAGAGGAAATGGTTAAACATAGTAAATGATGGTGCAGTGGTGACCTAAGAACAAAACATTAAATCTGAGAATTGAGTGACAGTCATGAACTTTGCCTGTCTTCCTCATTTCTTGATGAGGACAATACAAGCAAGCATATTCACCATGAAAAAAAACTTACCATCAGTCTAAGCCAGACTCTCAAAAAAATTTTTTTTAACACTGATGGATGGATGCATCAGCAGCAAGCCATCTTGCTCACAACCAAGAGCCCTACAGGAGTACTGTTAGGGAGGCAAAGTTCCGCAAAGGACATGCAAATGAATGAATGAAAGAAAACTGATGGAATCTCCATAACAAAATGTCAGCCTTTCTCAACCTTTTATACACTGGTGTAATCTTCACAATAAACTTCTACTCTTGGGAATCCAAGAAAAATGATTATATCTACAGCTTATGGCAGTGGTTCCCAACCTTTTCACATCCACTGGCCACTTTTCCAATTACATATAAGTTGCAGACCACCATCTTATATGTAATATCACAACTCCATAAACCCTTAATTGTTTTTATTCAGTAGATTGGATTTACTATCAAATTAATAATTCAACCATGGACCACCTGAAAATGACCCACAGATCAGATGTGATGCTTGGGCCACAGGTTGGAAACCACTGGCTTATGGTACATTAAAGTGATTAGTAAGTCGCAGATATTACAATCCAGTAGCACTTTATCAATGCAATTTTGGGTAATAAAAAAAAATCTTTCTGTGGATCTTTTAATAAACATGTTTTAATCACAATATCTTGTAGAAACCCTAGCACCCTCTTGTGGGAAACCAGCTGAGAAACTCTGATTTAGACTGCATTGCCACAAAGATTGCTAAGTATGAGAATCAGACTGAGGTAGAAACAGGGTCATCTGAGATATCCTGTCAGATTATTTTCTCAATAATTTAAAACAGTGGTTCCCAATGGAGCCCTGGCATCCACAGAACCTGATATGGGGGTACATGACAAAAACTCAAGATCCTTTTTTTTTAATCTTCACTATGAAATTTTTAACAACCGATGTGGAACCAGATGTGAAAGTGACTGGAGTAAAAAAGGGGCGTGATTTTTATCACCATATTTAAGTTGGTTAGCTGTCACACATTTCACACACTGTCCATTTGTCTGAAAAGTATGAATGTTAATTGCTGACTATTTTTTCTTAACTACATTACCGTCATTTAGTTTGTAATTTTTTTTTAATGTACTGCAGTGTTTACTCATTAAAGGTTACCCATATTTTCTGGAAAAAAAAATTATTTTGCATTTAAGACACATAGAGATATCTAACTTTTCCAAAGTATGGGGGTCTGTGGCCTGGATTTTGAAACAGCAAAAGGGGTTCATGGACTTTTGTTAACTGGGACCCACCGCTTTAAAAGATACAATATAAATGGTCTCCCGCAAAACCTTTCATAGCTTGGAAACAAATTCATACTTTAATAATAATAAAAATAAAATTAAAAAACCCAACGGTATGTCCCCAGAACTTCATGAACTCAATCAGAGAATCAAAAAAAAAATTTCATAACTGTCAAATATGCTGTGTGTACCCCCAACATCAGGGTGACGTGAAGCCATGGGACCAGCCCCCAACATCAGGGTGACGTGAAGCCATGGGAGCAGGTGGCGGATGGAAAGAGAAAGAAGCCGACAGACAATGTTGGCTATGGTCACCACTCTATGATGGTAGGCAGATGATCTCAATGTAGGGACAATGGCTACGATCACTGACTAGTGCAGTCACCGCCTGGAAAGAAAGCAATGGTAAACTATTTTCTGGAAATATACCAAGGAACCCAAACAGCAACATGGAAAGTCAAACAGGAAAAAGATTTGGTGATGAGGACCCAGGCCAGATAGATCTAGTTTTAACACTGGGAAGAGTGTGAGGCAGAGGTCAGTGCTAGTAATTGTGATGACGGACAAAATCCTGACGGTGTTACTAAGGAAAACCCCTGCATCAAACTAAAAAGAAAAATAAGAGTAGGAACATGGAATGTAAGAAGTATGTATGAGGGAAAGTATCAAATAATAAGTGACGAGATGAAAAGAACTGGGAATACACATTTTGGGAATCTGCGAACATCAATGGAAAGGATCAGGACAATTCAAGAGCGAGAATGATGATATCTTTATATACTCTGGTGGAGAATTAGGAGGAAAGAACGGAGTGGCTTTTTACTTGGACAAATCAACATCAAAAGTATTACTAGGTTACAATCCGGTAAGTGACAGAATCCTCACAATCAGACTCAAGGGCACTCCTAGAAATATAAGAATCATCCAGATATATGCACCTACATCAGCAGCAGAAGAAGAGGAAGTAGACGACTTTTATAACACACTGCAAACGACAATAGACCAGGTTAAGGAAAAATGATATTGTATTAATAATGGGGGATTTTAATGCAAAGATTGGTACAGAAAGAGCAGAAGATGAAGGACATGTTGTAGGGAAATTTAGCATAGGACACAGAAATGAGGCAGGTGACAATCTAATGGCGTTTTGCATGGAAAATGAGCTAATGATTGCTAACACACTTTTTAAACAACATCCAAGAAAACTTTACACGTGGACATCACCTGATGGGAAAACCAAGAATAAAACAGATTACATTTCAGTGCAAAGAAGGTGGATATCAAGTATAACATCAGCAAAAACTTTACCAGATGCTGATTGTGACACGGACCACGACTTATTAATAGCAGACATGAAGATAATGATAAAAAGGACAGTTATGGGATCAAGACCACTCCGCTTTGATCTTTCAAAAATATCAGAACAATATGGTATAGAAGTGAAGAACCGTTTCGAAATCCTGATGGATGTACAGGAGGAGATGACACCAGATGATCTGGCTACTCAGGCCAGAGATATCTTAATAACAACAGCTGAAGACATGGCTCCAGTAAAGAAAACACAAAGGAATGGATGGATTACAGCTGGTACACTAGAACTGATAAAACAATGTAGAGAAATGAAAGTGCAATGGAAAATGACGAACAACAACAAAGAGGAATATAAATCTTTAAGAAAAGAAGTATGAAAAACATAATAAAAGACAAAAAACAACACATACAAGATTATTGAATAGAAGGACATCAGAAGTGTGGAAGAGATAGTGAAATATTTAAAGAAATGAAGACATTGACGAGAAATGTCACACCTAAGCTAAATCTAATTTGTGATGAGATGAGGAATACTTTGACAGAAACAGAGGAAATTCTAGAAAGATGGAAGGAATATTGCAGAGGAATGTATGAAACAACTGACTGCGAATGCAGAAATCAACAGTGTGAATTATTATTGGAAGAGAAAGAACCCGAACCAACAATAGAAGGAGTTTTACGGACTATAAAGAATCTGAAAAATGGTAAATCATCAGGATGTGACGAGACAACAGCTGAACTTATTAAAGCAGGAGGAAAGGAATGTGCAATAATCTATCATGCACTATGTAAAAAGATATGGCATTCAGGTATTTGGCCAAAAGAATGGAAAGAACTGTATTCATACCACTGCCAAAAAGGGTAACCTCAAATTATGCACAAACTACAGAACTGTTGCCCTTATTAGTCATGCCAGTAAAATACTGTTAAAAATCATAATGGGTACACTTCGTAGGAAAATAGAAGTCAATATGGTCCAAGCTAGTTTCAGGCATGGAAGAGGATCAAGAGATCATATATTCAATATAAGATTAATAATAGAGAAATGGAGAGAGTTTAATGTGAATCTATATTTATCCTTTATAGACTACTCAAAGGCATTTGATTGTGTACTACACCAGAAACTTTGGGAAATAATGGACAAAAATGGGATTTCCAACACATTTGATACAATTAACATCTCTGCTACCAACAAGCAGCAGTAAGAATAAATGGTGAAACAACAACTTGGTCTGACATAAAACAAGTGGTCCGTCAGGGGTGCATATTGTCGCCTCACTTATTTAACTTGTATACTGAAAATATAATGAGGAATGTTATGATGCCATAACAATTGGAGGTTATGAAATGCCAGAGATTAGATATGCTGATGACACAGTATTACTGTCCACAACACGAAAAGGAATGGAAAAACTAATTATGTCAGTCTGTAAGAACAGCGAAGAGCAAAACCTTTATTTTAATGCGAAGAAAACTAAACTGATGACAACTGACAAAACAAACAAGGCAGCTGAAATGTGTATCAATGAGGAAAAATTGGAAGAAGTGGAGAGTTTTGAATATCTTGGATCACTACTAAATAATAATGGAGATACAATGAGGGAAATTAAAAGGAGGACATCTATCGCTCTTCAGAAACAATCTAAAGAATCTGTGGAGAGGAACAGACTGAACCACAAAAATAAGATTTTTAAGGGCATGCATCTTTCCCATCGCAACATACACCCATGAGACCTGGACACTTAACAAAACAGCTGAGAAACACATAAATGCCTTTGAATGTAAATGCTACAGAAGAGTTCTTCAAATATCATGGACACAAAAAAGAACAAATATATCCATACTACAAGAATTTAATATTGAGGAAGGCTGGCTAAATATTTTGGACACATTAAATGTCGTGATAATGAATGAATGAATGAATAATCTTTATTTTTAAAGGGTAAAGAATTGGGCACGCAGGCCCGTCTTACATTCTGCCCTTCATCACTCCATCTTTCATTCTTCCCACACACTTGATTTAGTACAAATATACAAATTAAATTAGGAAAAAACATATCAAAAGAGTGTAAGATTTAATTACTACATTCAAAGTAAAAGAGAAGAAGTAATTAACCTAATAAAATAGCACTCACATACACATACACATCAGGCATATACATAAACAAAATACATTGTAAATACAGATCTTCTAACATATGTTTTTTAACAATCATTAAAATAATTTCTAACAATATCTAACAAGTTGGTTTTCTAACTATGTCATTTTAGTACTTGATGGTTGGCGAGTCACGTGTTGAGAGAGTGCTAGTTATTTTATGGAGCCATATAATTACAAGCAAGTAAATAATGAAACAGGTTTGAGTTGAAGGATGAAGTATTACCAATGGATTTTAAATGGTAGAGGAGGGTGTTCCAGAGCTGTAATGCAGAGTATGCAAGGCTTTTCTTATACAGATCAATCCTGAGTTTAGGAAGAAGACAGTTTTTTAAACGCTGGCTATGTTTAGTGTTATATGTAAACAGTGACCACAAGTAAAGTGGAGCATTGTGCGACAGAATTCTCTGAACAAACTTAACTTTGTTAAAAATTATTCTATTTTTGAGGGGTAGAATTTTGAGTTGTTTGTGTTGATTTACAGTCTGTATTGGGTGTTTGTCACAAATAAGATTTAATGCTCGCTTGTGAAGTGAGTGGAGCCTTTTTGTGTTTGAGACTGAGCATCCATCCCAGATTGTGGAACAGTAATCTAAGTGTGTTTGTATATGTGATATGTAGTATATCTTTCTTGTGTCTTTGTCGATAAAGTGTTTAACTTTAGCTAATTGGTAAACTTTCTGTGCAATCAAGTTTGTTAGGTTATGTACGTGAGAATTCCAAGTTAAATGCTGATCAATGATGAGTCCTAAGGTTTTATGTTCATGAACATTTTCTATTGCCTTAGTCCCAGCACAAAGCTGTAGTGAAGTTTTTGTTGCATTTTGCAGTTTCTGTCTTGTAGTGATGAGCATGGATTTTGTTTTGTTGGTGTTTATCAACATACCATTTTTATTACTCCATTTAATCGAACTGTTTATATCATTTTGGAGCGTTGTCTGTAGTTTATTGATGTCATAGTCACTATTGTAAACAGTACAGTCATCAGCGAAAAGATCACATGAAGAGTGCTTTAAATGTAGTGGTAGGTCATTAATATAGGTAGCAAAGAGAAGAGGACCAAGAATGGAGCCTTGAGGAATACCAGTATCAACCACAGATGAGCCACATATTTTGTTTCTAAAGCAAACTACTTGTTTTCTACCTGAGAGAAAAGATGTAATAAATTTTGTTAGGTCAGGGTGCAATCTATAGCCTTCCAGCTTTTTTGCAAGAATTTCATGATCAATCATATCAAAGGCTTTCTTGAAATCAACAAAGACAGCACCACACAATTTGTCATCATTTATATTAGACAGTCAGCTTTCTGTCATTTTAGTTAATGCTGTGTGGCTGGAGTAATTTGGTCTAACTGGGTCTAACTTGGACTGACTGTCTATTAGTAGATTGTTTTCTTGCATGTGGAGCAGTGTTAACTTTTGTATATGTTTTTTATTGCGAACGAAGAAGAAGAAGAAGTATATGCTTTTCAAGAGGTTTAGATAGTGATGACAGAATGTATATGGGTCTATAGTTTGAGAGGTCCCTAGTCTGTCCAGATTTAAAAAGAAGAAAAACTTTGGCAAGTTTAAAAGTGTCAGGGAAATATTGTTTGTCAATGCACAAATTGTATAAGTATGTTAGTGTGTCTGTGATAACTGGTGCAGCTAGCGTAGTATCTTGTTACTAATGTCATCACATCCTGCTGAGTTAGTGCTCTTTAAGGACTGGATGTAGTTATAAACCTCACCGACTGTGAGGAAAGGAATATTAATTTGTTTTAGCTTTATACATTTACTGTCATTGAAAGTTTTCAACACGCTCAGTCGCAATCAGAGGTCGGTAATGAAGATTTTAGAATACTAATTTCTTCCCTAAAATGTTCACTGAAGTTAGTGCAAGTATGTTCCCCATTAAGTGTTTGTGGGTCAGTTTGCTTCCTTTTATTTACAAGAGTATTAATCGCTTTCCAGATTGATTTACTATCGGTTTTGTCTTTCACTAAATTTCTGAAGTAATTTTTCTTTTCCTGCCTAATTAAATACTGCACCTTATTCCTAAGTGAATGATAGCTACTGAAATTTCTGCTTTTGTGAGCTTCATCCCATTTCCTCATGAGCTGCAATATATTGGGAGTTATCCACTGGGATTTTGTTACGTGTTTTACTCTCATTTCTTTGATGGGGACATACTTGTCAAAAATATTTCGAAATATCTTGATCCTGTATTCAATAGCCTCATCTGGATTTGTTAACTGGAAAACGTACGTAAGAGGTGAAGCTTTTAGATCAGTTAAAAATAATTCCAAGTTAAAGTTTTTAAAGTTTCTATATTTGATGCTGGTATGTTTGTGTTTAGGCATTTTATACCCCTTATGTGACCACGTACAGCAGACCGGGTATTGATCACTCAGCGACACATGAGGGACAGTACATTCAGTAATGTTTCCTGGATCAGCTACATAAATATGATCTATTAGTGTTGATGATGATTCAGTTACTCTAGTAGGTTTGTTAACAATTTGGGAGAAGTTGTAAGATGTTAAAATGTTCTTCCATGTAGGATTTGGCTGATTAAGATCTATATTGAAGTCGCCTAGAATGATTATGTTCTTGAATTTATAAGTTACAGCATCATCCATCATGGTCGCAAAGTGATCATACCACTCGGCTGAAGCATTTGGATTTCGGTATATAAAACTAATTAGAACTGGACTAAGATTTGATATTTTGATTTCTAGCATAATACATTCAACCTCTGATGTTTCCAGGTCTTCTCTTCTACAAAATTTAATTGTGTTAGAAATGTAAATGACTAAACCTGTCTCTAGCTTCCCAGTTGGGTCGCACCTGATCAAATTAAAACCATCTATTCATATATCATTGTCTGTGATGTTTTTATGTGATCTGCTTTCAGAGAAACCAAAAATATGAAAATGTTGTTGAAGTATATGTGTAACCTCAGGGAGTTTTCCTAACAAGTGATAAATATTTAAGTGGCCAACATGTAGGCCATCGTGTCACAGCCACTCCTCCATTTTCTGAGTCATTTTATAACAATGTTAGAAATATTATACTTCAGTAAAAATAAAATAACTGGTCAGACGGAGTTATTCGTGCAACAGACTTCAATCATACAATTATAGGTATACGTTTAAGCTAGTAAAGATAATGAATCTACCTAAGTTTATAATATACTGACAAATAATGGATAATCTAGAGAAGATCGTCTTGGAAGGGTACATAATGGGAAAAAGAAAGAGAGGAAGACCAAGATGAAGATGACTGCAAGAGATCATTGATGATCTGAAAATAGATGCATCAGAAGCAGACCATCTTGCTCACAACTGAGAGGCCTACAGGAGTGCTGTTAGGGAGGCAAAGTTCCACAAGGGACATGCAAATGAATGAATGAACCCCCAACATAAATCTTTCAGACAGAAATGTGAATTGTAGAAATGAAATAATTCATGAAAACAACACATTTAAAGGCCACACAACAGGAGTGAAGAGGCCACATGCTGAGACCATCTACTACTACCAAAAAAGACAGGATTTGTCCAGAAGAAACTCCTCTGCGACACAAAGGAATAACTTGAAACACACAGGAAAAAAAAAAATCATGCTACTTATCCTTACTTGAACACTTAAATATAGGTACTCACTCTGGATCATTATCCTGGCACTCTGAACAAGTCTACTGACATGCCATTCTCCTCATTATTATATCCCTCACTGTTCATCAACAGATGTCATCTATTCTCCATTTATTTACAGTACTTTTACTTAACATAAAATTTTTCAGTAGAGTTCTAATGTAAAAAAACTAATGAACCAAATAAATCCCATACATCCATCTGTGTGAAACACAAGTTTCTTGCCATCAAAGCTCCCAGAAGTCATGTCCATGAATTTAAGAATGTCCTCACAACAAAATTGCAGGTACAGATGCAGATTAGAACAGGCAGACAGGCAGGCAGACAGGAGTATAGTTCAGTTTTATAAAAAGAAAGTGAAGAAAGTGGGCAGAAACAAGAATGGCAGAAAGTAAGATAAGCATGTATAAATGAAGAACATACAGCAATCCAATATTTCAGCAAAAACTTTTTTAAAGGATCATATACAAAAACAACACACCAGATAAAAACATGAAAAACTGACAAAAAATATAGACTTTTTTTTTTGTCTCCTCCTAGTTTGAAAGATTGGCACAAAATTTCTATCTTTCTTATGTGATCCCTGAAAAAGGCTTTCACCAATATACATGTATTGGACTTCTGTAAGTTCTTCATTGTATATGTGCTCATCTTACTTCCTGCCATTCTTGCTTCTGCCTGCTTTCCTCACTTTTTCTGTCTTTTAATAAAACTGAACCATACATGTCTATCTACCTTCATTACTAGAAATAATTTTACCAGTCTTTATTTATCTCTCACAACATGAATGAACGTAAACTACTAACCATCAAATGCAAATTTTGTCCCAGCTTTCACGTACACCTGACACACATGATGAGAGCAAATGTACAAGCACAAACCACCAAAACATTTTTATTAATGAAGGGAACTGCCACTTGAGAGATAATTACTTGAATTTATTACGCATAAGCTACATCAGATATGAACTACTGAAGTCGATGAACAATGACCTGTTCATTTCTATTTAGAAACTGACAGTCACCACATGGTGGAGTCTCTGGCCTTCTGTAGATCTTAATTCTCTTTTCCTCCTGGTCAACAGGTGTCCACTGTGTTTGGTTGCTGCATTTCACCGCTCTCTTTGACATGTCAGCTTTCTCACTACCTAGTTTTCCAAAGTGGAGTGGAATCCACTGCAGTGTGACTCTATGCTGTGTGTGAACTTTGAAAGAGGCATCTTTAGATCAGGGCTGATAAAGGGAAGACGCATCAAGTGAGGCATATCCTGGATGACTGAAGCCAATAAAGTCAATTTGCAATCTAGATGACGTGTCTAAAGGTGATGATTGGTTACGGGTACAGGACTGACCTCAGGTAACAAAGGTTATTATACAGAATGGCCATGACTGTTGAGATTGGGCACAGGAAGAAGCTGAACTTTGGATTCAAGATCTCATCCAACATCACTGTGGGTCTTCCAACAATATATATACAGATGTCTCAGAAGTGTTTAGGGTTTTGTTGTCTACTGAAATGGAAGAGAAGTGGCACAGGGTTCAGAAGCCTCTGAAGTCACAAGCATGTGAATGGAAATGGAGACTGTGTCGGCGGCAATGGAATGGCTAGTTGCTCATGGTGTGGTTAATGGTATAATTATGATGGATTCACTGAGTATGCTTCGTTAGCTTGAGAAGAAATTACTTCAAAAAGAATGGGTTCATCTGTTAACCCGGTCAACTATGACAAGCCTAACGTGGCTTTGCTGTCCAGGGCATGCTGGAGTACATGGCAATGATGAGTCAGATGGACTGGATGGACAGCCTAAAATAAATGGCAGACTGTCAATGGACAAGAGGACATTGCTAAAGCTGTACTGGACAGACTGTTGGAAAATTAACAGCAGGAATGGAAGAGCAATGTAGATCTGAAGAATGAATCTTTGAATGAATGAATAATCTTTATTTTTAAAGGGTAAAGAATTGGGCATGCAGGCCCATCTTACATTCTGCCTTTCATCACTCCATCTTTCATTCTTCCCACACACTCAATTTAATACAAGTATACAAATTACATGAGGGGAAAAAAAAAACATATCAAAAGAGTGTAAGATTAAACTTGTAATATTCAAAGTAAAAGAGAAGAAGTAATTAACCTAATAAAATAGCACTCACACACATACATGCGCATACACAGAGATTGCTGGAGCTAGGACAAATTAAAGATACAGGCAGGAAATCCAAAACGTGTGGCAGAAAATTTGACGGAGCACACACAGGGTTGTCCCAAATGCAGTGAAGCCGGAGTCTGAATTTTGAACCTTTGAGTCTGGTAGTCTGCTGCATTGAAGAGCTTCCAGTATCAACCATCCATATGAAATACTATAGGACATGAATCAATAATATAGAAATTATGAAACACCTGTTTGCCCTGCTGGGTATGTGTTTTTATATAGAAAAATAACAGATGACTGTGCACTCGATGTCAGTCTTGTGTTAAAAAAAACAAAAGAAGAAACGAAACACAAATAGAGTAGAACACCACTCCCCCCTCCCAAAAAAAAAAAAAAGAAACAGTCCATTTTGTCTTAGAAACCTATGACAGAATATCAAGAGATGGAGTGAGGGTGGGGAGTAATAAAAGAATGATCTAAATCGTACCCGATCACTTCGCATGTGCCAACAAATTTGCCTGGTTATGAGATATCAAAACAGGGAAGTAAAATATTGCAATTTCACTGCACAAATAAGCTGAAATATCGCAGTCACCGGAGCCATAATCATTAAAATGTCAGAGAACTACATGAAAGCTGCGGACTGCCCGATAACCGCAAAGACAAATATGTCCGTTTCAATAATGACAGCAATAAAAATATACACATTATACTAAGGCTGCAATATAAATCCAATCTACTTTATCTGCATATGTTTACTTGTAGCCATGAATCAGTTATGAAAATAAAATACAGACACTGACGAAATCTTCCCAACTCGCAAAAGGTAGCCAACAAAATCAGCCCATTGATCACGTGTGACAATGTCAAAATGTGTTAAATCCATTGTAGACACCTTTCGCCTTCATATTACTACCCGTGAAGATTAATTTGTTCTTACCTGAAAGCAACTTGTGACCAAAATCCTGAAGGTTAGTAACAAAAGCGTGTTTTAAAAATTGGTAAGAGCGAGCTGGCGTGATCGTTATTGCAGACGACTGAAGCCGGCACAGGAGAGCGATCTTATCGAGCACTCATGGCGTTGTAGTAAGGTATAGCCGATACGTACATCAAAGTTACGGTTAACCCTTTGATATCCATTACCCATTCACGAAAGCCATATTAATTATACATATATTCGAAGAATTTATTTCCCTCCTTTCTTCAAATATGATCTATCAATGATGTTCTATTAGTGTTGTCAATCATGTTTCTCTGCTGTGTGCATTGAATTGACGTCACATAGGGGTCGCATGGTAGTTTGCCAAATTTTCCTGTCTTCAGCGAGCTTTTCAACATCATCAAGCGATTTTATGTCCGCTAATTTGGTTGGATCTCGAAAAATCTTAGACAGAGCACTTCAGACGTTGGGGAAAGAAAAATAGAAAGATAGTTACCTGGGACTTGAACCATGGACTCCTGTAGGACGAGCAACCGTATAGCCAGGAAAGTACAGCGCACTAATCAACTTTACTATATCATACCTAAAAGAAGACCGTCTTGGAAGGGTACATAATGGGAAAAAGGAAGACCAAGGCGAAGATGGCTGCAAGACATCGTTGATAATCTGCAAATCTATACATCAGCAGCAGGGCATCTTGCTTACGACAGAGAGGCCTACAGGTAAGCTGTTAGGGAAGCAAAGTTCCGCAAGGGACATGCAAATGATTGACTGACTGGCTGTATAAGATACAAATTTAGTACTGGAAGTAGTGAAATCATCATGAAAGTGGGGTGGGGGGGGGGTCGGGTCCGCATAATATATTCTATAATTAAATGTTCCTTTCTGCTTCATGAAAGCTTGCCCTAGCTACAACTTTAAACACAAATGGACTTCAAGTTTGAATCGAAGGGCGCTTTAGAAATTAATGTAATTGATATAACCATCTCAGACATGCTGTCGCGAAATGCATCTATAAAAAGAAGCAAAGTAGTTCCGGTTTTTGTTTTTTTTTTCCTTTTCAGAAGTTGAATAAAGATCTTTAAAAACGAGGCCTGTAATGCGTTTCTGGCTGAAATCGTAGCACCTTGAAAGGAAACAAGATCCTGACACAGAAATTAGATTCAATCTGCAGCAAGTATCCACCTCTTGAGACAAAAACATACATATTTCTTACATACTTCTTACAAATGTCTAATGCATAGTTTGTTTTTTTTTAACACTATGCTGTGCAATAGTTTAAGAAAAGTTGTAATTGTAGTAGCAGTTGTTTTGTTATAAAAGTAGACAGAATTGTATGATTCGGTTTTATATTTTAAAAAAGATAGAAAGAGTGAGAAAAGTGGACAGGAACAAGAGTGGGAGAAAGTAAGATGAGCAAGTATAAATGAATACACAACAATCCAATATCATCGAGGATCATATAAAAAACCCACACAGCAGATAAAAACAAAAACAAAAAATTAGATGACAATTAAACACTTAGCTCTTGTAAGAAAGACTGTCACAAAAAAAGATTTTACATCATTGTCTTACCTTTGTGTAGCAGTGTGGATTTTTTTCCAAATGGATTGCCCTCAGTTTTTTTCATGCAACTCGATTACTTCGTAAGAAATTATTTCCTTGGTCTCCCTCTCTTTCTTTTTTCTCTTGAGTTTTCTGTTGATTGTCAGGTTCTTAAATTTCTGTCTTTTCACAACCTGCCCAAAGGATTATGGTTCGTGCGTGTATGTGTATGTGTGTGTATGTTTAATTTCAACTAATTTTCAGCAATCTGCATCTTGTCTGAGGTCTTGTCTTGTTTGTTTATATGTTTGTTTTTCGTAATGTTTAAACTTTTTATTGCACCTTTCTCAAAAACTATATCTGAGTTATATATCTCATGGGTTTGTTTACTGATCAAGTCTGACAAGTGTAAAGTAATAATGGCACTACACAGAGCAGTAAAACTCTTTTTCTCTTTCCAATATATTATCTCATTTCTTTGCCATTTTTTTCTTTTCATTTCATAAAAGGTAGCATCTGTCTTCCTTGTTCTCGACATAATTTCGGCTGTTACATGTCGCCTGTGTCGTCGTCGTCGTCGTTGTTGTTTTGTTTTGTTGTTTCGTTGTTCCTCTATAACTAAATTTATCTATTTCTGTCACAAAAGTTACACTTTTATAGTCTTTACTCTATTTGATGTTATGGGGTTTTCTGTGACTTTTTTAATTGAAAAAAAAAAAGAAAGAAATTGAAAAATTCTGTAACTTTTTAACTCCCTTATTGCTCTCTTCAGTAATCTTGAAATTTATTTTTAAAGAAAAGTTTAATAGACAACAATATACTTAATCTGAATTAACTATTATTATGCTATATTATATTGTTACTATTTGATTGTTGTTGTTTTTTTAATACTGGAGTTTTTCTTTATAAATTGTATTCTTATTGAACAATGTAGCAGGAAATAAGAGAGTTAAATACCATATTTGTGACCTCAACAAGCGTTGATGATTCCGGATTGTAAAATCCATTGCACGTTTGAAAAAAAAAAAAAGGAGGGAAAAAAATTAGCTTAGGCTCACATGAACAATGTATTGATTTTATTAATCTTTTTTTTTTCAGACCCTTGAAACGAAATGTGAGTAAAACGTGTTGCTGCATAGCGCCGATGATTTTTGTAATAGAAATTTTATTTCACACTTGAGTGCCAAGATCCATCGTTTTCAAGACACATACAATAAACTGTGTATACAATACTGGGGTTTTTTTTTTAGCGTATGTACGGTAAACTATTTTTATAACAGAGAAACTAATAAACAGAAATATAAAGCAGAATCTAATATTTCGAATTCACGTATTTATGATATGTTAATCATAACGGATAGGTTGAGAAAGATATAAAATGTACGGAGCATCCATACGGCATGCACTGGTAAAACTAAGTACTGTCTTTAACTATAAACGAAGTCACTGCTGTAAAGCTGTGCATAGTGTGATCTGCGAAGACTTCGGTCACGTACATAAACACATTAGTTTATATACTGCCTGAAAGTCATCTTTCCTAGAAACACCGTTGGCCTTTGGAAACTGAAACTCTTTAATTAAAATGCATACATTTCTAAGAACATTAATTTTCATTGTTAAAAGCTCTGATATATTTGATTGTTACCTGGATATAAAGAATAATTTGTTTCTAAGAAATGTTACTTTAAAAAGTAAACAGCGAGACAGCACACATCCTTGTCTGGCCTTTCTTTTGTGTGTGTGTGCTATGAACAGTCAACATTATATCTGAATATAAAGAATGTTATACAAGGTGGACACAAAAAGATCAAATATATCTATACTGCAGGAACTTATTAAACGTCTTGAGAATTTAGAGAAGACCGTCTTGGAAGGGTACATACTGGGAAAAAGAAAGAGAGGAAGGCCAAAGCGAAGATGGCTGCAAGACGTCGTTGATGATCTGCAAGTGGATGGATCAGCAACAGGGCATCTTGCTTACAGCCGAGAGGCCTACAAGGGAGCAGTGGAGGCAAAGTTCCGCAAGGGACAAGTAAAAAGCTGACTGACTGACTGTACCAAATACAAAATTAGTACTGGGAGTAGTGAAATCATCATGAAAGTGTTACAAGTTAGTGGGTGGTGGGGGTTCCTGCATAATCGGTCAGTCAGTCAGTCATTTGTATGTCCCTTGCGGAACTTGCCTCCCTAACAGCTCTCATGTAGGCTTCTCGGTTGTAAGCAAGATGGCCTGCTGCTGATGCATCCATGTGCAAATTATCAACGATGTCTTGCAGCCATCTTCGCCTTGGTCTTCCTCTCTTTCTTTTTCCCATTATGCACCCTTCCAAGACGGTCTTCTCTAGATTATCATGACGGTTAGTGTGTCCAAAATATTTAAGTTTTCTCTCTTTAATCCTCTTTACCAGCCAGCCTTCTTCAATATTAAGTTCTTGTAGTATGGATATATTTATCCTTTTTTGTGTCCATGATATTTGAAGGACTCTTCTGTAGCATTTACATTCAAAAGCATTTATGCGTTTCTCAGCTGTTTTGTTAAGTGTCCAGGTCTCACAGGCATATGTTGCGATGGGAAAAATACATGCCCTTAAAAATCTTATTTTCCTGCATAATAGATTCTATAATTAAATGTTCCTTGCTGCTTCATGAAAGCTTGCCCTAGCTACAACTTTAAACACAAATGCAATTCAAGTTCTAATCGAAGAGCGCTTTAGAAATTAATGTAATTGATATAACCATCTCAGACATGCTGTCGCGAAATGTATCCATAAAAAGAAGCATAGTAGTTTGTGCTTTTGTTTTTTCAGAATTTGAATTCAAATTTAAGATCGTTTCCTCTCTTAATCATGTTCTAGACATCGAGATGAGAGATGCTACATGTCGGTCCGTTATTGTTGTTGTTGTTTTACAGTGATTCCGTATTTTGAAAAAAACTTTATATTCCATTACGGATGTCAGTTTGAAAGTGGAGCTCAAATATATGGTACGTTAAAGTTTAGGTATATATTAACAAGTTCAGCAACTCGTATGTGAAATGGATTGTCCGATATCTCATTCATTCATTCATTCATTCCAGTTTTCTAGTCTCAGATATCCATATTTATTGTCCAGAAAGGAGATAGCACAGTCTTTATACAACACTACTCTGCCGTCCCAGCATGGTTTATGTCGACAACTCTTATTTCCTGCGAAAGACAAAGAAAAACAAAACAAAAAACAAAACGTTTGTGTGTACTTTTGTGAATCTTTTACTAGCGTGGACATGCCTTTCTGACTTTTTAAAAAAAATCCCAAACACATGCAGGATCCATTTTTGTTTACATATAACATGTGTCGGCCCCCCCCCCCCCCAAACCACACACACAAACACACACACACACACATTGTTGCCAATGCAGTTAGAGAATAAATGGCAGTGTCGACAAATGGAGACGGTGTAAATGAAAAATGACTAGAAGGAATTACAACACATAACTGTTAGTCTATAGAAGCGGAGTGCCTATGAGCTATCAACGTTTACACAATAGTTGTTTGAATAGAAGATTCTGATAAATAACAAGGTGTTCTGTGATTGGGCGAATTTGTGTAGAACAATTTTGTTCAAGGGGCCTATGAGAATAAATTTGGAGTCAACGCAAAAGCTGTTCTTCCACATGCCGTTTATTCTATTGATTCATCATCATCATCACGTGCCTTGCCGGCCGGCGTGGAACAGTCATATTCCTCCACAAATCTCGGTCCTTGATATTTCTGAGTAGCTCTGTTGTTGATTTCTTTCCACGCCACAATGTCAGGCCTTCTAACATCTGTTCTCTCAGTTGTCCTGTGCTTCTCCTGCCTTTAGATTCGACCATTGTGCTTCTCCTGCTTTTAAATCCGACCATTGTGCTTCTCCTGCCTTTAGATTCGACCATTGTGCTTCTCCTGCCTTTAGTTTCGACCATTATGCTTCTCCTGCCTTTAGTTTCGACCACTGTGCTTCTCCTGCCTTTAGTTACGACCACTGTGCTTCTCCTGCATTTAGTTTCGACCATCGTGCTTCTCCTACCTTTAGTTTCGACCACTGTGCTTCTCCTGCCTTTAGTTTCGACCATTGTGCTTCTCCTGCCTTTAGTTTCGACCATTGTGCTTCTCCTGCCTTTAGTTTCGACCATTGTGCTTCTCCTGCCTTTAATTTCGACCATCGTGCTTCTCCTGCCTTTAGTTTCGACCACTGTGCTTCTCCTGCCTTTAGATTCGACCATTGTGCTTCTCCTGCCTTTAGTTTCGACCACTGTGCTTCTCCTGCCTTTAGTTTCGACCATCTTGCTTCTCCTGCCTTTAGTTTCGACCATTGTGCTTCTCCTGCCTTTAGTTTCGACCATCGTGCTTCTCCTGCCTTTAGTTTCGACCACTGTGCTTCTCCTGCCTTTAGATTCGACCATTGTGCTTCTCCTGCCTTTAGTTTCGACCATTGTGCTTCTCCTGCCTTTAGTTTCGACCATCGTGCTTCTCCTGCCTTTAGTTTCGACCACTGTGCTTCTCCTGCCTTTAGATTCGACCATTGTTAAGACGCTTTCCAGTTTCTCTCTTCCCATCACATCTCCCAAGAATAGTCACTGGCTTTTCCTCATCTTTGCACTGAGATCCGGTAGTTTTCGTTGCTTTCTGTCAGTTTTTTTTTTTTTTAACGGTGGGCTCCGCTAGCCTTTGGCTCTGAGAAATAAACAAACAAAACGCTAAGCCACAAAGCAGCAGGGGTCTACCGATTAGCTATTTTGTTTTCACTCACTACCCCTACACTCCGCCCCCTGGCCGTCCTTTACAACAGGGAAAGACTTCTGAGCCAGCTAAGCAGTACACCTGCCCCCCCCCCCCCCCCAGCCCCCCTCATGGGACTCATTTGTATTACAGATGAAGCAGACAAATGACATGAAAATCTATGAAGGGTCCTTGCATGACAGAGGACAAGAGAAGTCTATGACTGAGCATTGGTAAAACAGCCCGCTGGTGAGAGAGAGAGAGAGAGAGAGAGAGAGAGAGAGAGAGAGAGAGAGAGAGAGAGAGAGAGATGTTTAAAAATAAAAGCTATGAAAGAGAGGAGAATCAATATCAGAGATTAAAAGTCGGTGAGAAAGCTATAGACAGTGTGTGTGAGTGTGTGTGTATACGTGTGGCGCGTATATACGTGTGCATGTGTGCGCGCGTATATGAGTGTGTGTAGGTGTTTAGACCTGTGTATGTGTGCGTGTGTGTCATCAAGAAAGAGAAGGCATGAGTTTAAAGCCATTTTCAAAACGTGTTTGACGCTGTGTACTTGGTCTCTCAACTATCAAGCCGTCGATTACATCGATATCTGTTCAGTGTTGGTAAACTTTACAATACAAACATGAGTTGAGTTGCGAGTGATATTAACGTTTAAAAATGAGACAGACAGACAGAGACAGACAAACAGATTCTCCTTCTTCTATATCCCTGAAACTACCATCTGATGTTCTTTGCAGCTTGGGAACAGATCATGGCGGCTATTTTTTTCAGTTCCTGAGTGTAGGTAAAAAAGCAGATGCGCAGTACTTCTTTAGCAGACTCCACCACCACGTGGACTATGGTGATCTCTGCTCCGCTAGCTTGGCTGGGGGATGTTAATGGGGGGTACCAACAGAGAGGATAGGCAGACTCTTGGTCGACTATGATTTGCCAACCTTGACCCTAGCGTGTCAGCTAATGCGTCAATGATTGCCAAATTGGACAGTGTCTTCGCACACCCCACCCCCGGCCACTCAAATAGATTGACTTTGGTACACGAAATAACTGTTTATACGGGACGTCAGACTATAATGTCGGACAGGAAGGTAGAAGACCTCATTTGTTGCTTTTCTTCTCTCATCCAAATTTATCACCCTGTAAGAAATTATTTCCATGGTCTCCTTCTCTTTCCTTTCTCCTAGGTTTTCCGTTGATTATCATATTCTCTAAGAATGCTAATAAGAGGAGAGAGAGAGAGAGAGAGAGAGAGAGAGAGAGAGAGAGAGACGGAGAGACGGGGAATTACAGGGACATTTTATGTCTTATGAGACCACGTGCTGTGCAAAACCAACGTGGGTGCCCTAAGCTGAGCTTATTACATCCATGCACCTGGCGTCTATCTTTAGAAAAGTGCTTTCCTTACAGCTCGACCTGAATAATCTAACCAAAATTTTGCTTCAGTAATCTGACTACAGCTCGACCTGAATAATCTAACCAAAATTTTGCTTCAGTAATCTGACTACAGCTCGACCTGAATAATCTAACCAAAATTTTGCTTCAGTAATCTGACTACAGCTCGACCTGAATAATCTAACCAAAATTTTGCTTCAGTAATCTGACTACAGCTCGACCTGAATAATCTAACCAAAATTTTGCTTCAATAATCTAACTACAGATCGACCTGAATAATCTAACTAAAATTTTGCTTCAGTAATCTAACTACAGCTCGCCTGAATAATCTAACTAAAATTTTGCTTCAGTAATCTAATTAAAATTTTTGTTCAGTAATATAAATAAAGTTTGGAATGAGTAATCTAGGCAAACAAATGCCTAAGGAAAATACTCGGCATCAAGTGGAATGAATTCAAGAACAATGCAGAGATAAGACAGATGACTGAACAATAACCAGTCTCATGGGTGATCAGGAAAAGGAGATGGACATATGTTGGTCACTTGATGAGAAGAAATGATCAGAGAATCCCAAAACAAGCTATCAATTGGAACACAACAGGCCGAAGAAAAAGAGGCAGACCGCGTGAAACTCTGAAGAGGACATTATTAAGAGAGGCCAAATTAACAGGCATAAAATCCTTTGATGAGGTTGAAAGACTCGCCGAAGACAGGAAAAATTGGCGAACTACTTTACGAGCCCTTGTGACGTTTGACGGCACGGGACGGATATAAGATATAAGATAAGATGAATAATCTGACTAAAGTTCGTCTTAAATAATCTGAGTAAAAAGTTGGCTTGAATAGAGTATTTAACTAAATTTTTGCTTCAGTAATCTAACTACAGTTTGACTTGAATAAGCTAACTAAGTTCAACAAGTTTGGCTTAAATGTTTTCCCTTGAATAATGTAAGTAAAGTGTCCTCTGTCTTAAGGCGACTTCTAACTAACAGGTCCCTGAGGTTTTTGTCCCGTCTGTAGGCCACCAATGGGGGGTTCCTCAAAGAGTTCACATGTGTCAGGCTCGGTCTGGAGGAGATGGAGATGGCGAAACAGTATATTTTTAACTGCCAAACTATGGGGGTGCTGCGTGAATACCAGTTTGACTCCGTCGGAGCTACAAGGCGGTTTAGGAGTGGGGGCCTGTTGCTGCGATATATGACTGATGCGGTTCCAAAACGACGTGTGAACACATTCTGGATAACCGCGTTGGCGGAAGAAATCTAACAACCTGTGAGCTTGATCATGGAAATCGCCATCCTCAGTAGACAAACGTCGAAACGTCAGCTTCTTAGATTTTTTTCTCTCACTTTCCTCACTCCCTCTGTAGCTATGTAAAACTGTGCCATACACCTCTGTCTGCCTTGAGTAATGTAAGTAAAGTTTGTCTTGAATAATGTTAAGTAAAATTTCACTCGTATTAGTGGAGCACTAATTGAAAAATGAGACCCGACTACATGAGATAGTATCTCATGCTTTACAGCAGAGGTTTCCAAACTTTTTGAGGTTACTACCTCCTTGCCTTTCAGACCACATCCCTAGAGTTCCCTTCCCCCATCTCTCCACTCCCTAAAAAACCGGACAAACTTTTCGTTCATTTGATTTTGATGCCTCATACACCTCTCATTTATTCACCTACAGGTCCCAATTCTTCCTCGGGGAGAAGTGGAGCCTCAATATGATAATATGATAATCTCAAAATGATGAATTATGTGGTCATCATCAGGTGCCGTGTCGACTGGCGTTGGCTATTATGCTTCTCCAGAGTACACGATCCTTCATGCAGGCCATCAGCTCAGTTGGTGATCTCCTCTCACACCATCCCATCAGACTGTCTAATATCATTTCTCTTGGTCTTCCTCTTGATCTTATTCCTTCTATTTTTCCTGTTGTTATAATATTTTCAATGCCCCCTCTTCTCATTGCATGTCCTATGAAAGTACATTGTCTCTCTCTTATCTTTTTGACAAGATTTTTTGTCTCTCCAGCTCTTCTCATACATTCTTCATTAGTTATTTTTGCTGTCCAGGGGATTCGCAACATTCTTCTAATAAACCACATTTTTGCTGCTTCCAATAAATTTTGTGCAGACCTGCCTATTGTCCATGATTCACTTCCATATAACAAGATAGTTTCAGTATAGCATTTTAGTACTCATTTTCTAACATTCATTGATAAGGATGTGTTGATTAATATGTTTCTCATTCTCTGAAATGTAAAACATCTATACTGGCAGCAAAAAGCAGTAATTCGAGTTGAAAATAGAACTGGAAAATATCAATCTATAAAACAAAGGGTGAGACAAGGATGTGTACTATCTCTAGACCTTTTTTCTCTGTACAGCGAGAATATTCTAAGAACGATCATCACAAAACCAGACATAAAAATTGGAGGATACAATAACCTTCGGTATGCTGACGACACAGTACTGATAGCTGAAAATCAACAAGACCTGCAAAATCTCTTGAATAAAGTCGCCCAAAAAAAGTGAACAGAAAGGCCTTACTTTGAACATCAAAAAGACAGAGAGTATGGTTGTATCTAAGAAACAGAATCCACCAACATGCAGTATAAAATTAAACGGAACTACTCAAAAGCAGGTGCAGAAATTCAAATACCTTGAAGCAGTAATAACTTCAGACGGGAAATGCAGAACAGAAAGTAGGAACAGAATAGGCCAAGCAAAGACTGCATTTCAGAGAATTATGTGGTGCTGTCTTTAAAAAAAAAGCATTTGACATGAATGATCATGAAATCCTAGCTAGAAAACTTGAGACTTACAAATTATACCTGGACTTAAACAAAATTTACTACATCTTTTCTTTCCAACAGACAACAAGCAGCCTGCCTCAAAAACTCTTAAGTCAAATTCATCTGTGGTTGACAAATATGTTTCACAAGGGTCTATTCTTGGTCTTCTGCTTTTTTTACCACCTACATCAATGATCTTCCACTTCATCTTTAAACAAATCGTTTTGCGATCTTTTTGCTGATAACTGTACAATTTACACTAGTAATAATGACTGTATTAATCGTGAGTCAGCTCTTCAATTTGAAATAAACAGTCTAATTAGCCGGAACAACAACAACAACAACAACAACAACAACAACAACAACAATAGAATGCTCTTAAACACCTGGAAAACAAAATCCATGCTCTTTACAACAAGACAGAAGTTGACAAATTCACCAACAACAAAACTACAAATCCATGCTGGAACTTCAAAGATAGAGAATGTTAGTGAACATAAAACTCTAGGTCTCACGACTGACCAGCACCTGAGCTGGAAGTGTCATGTAGACAATCTAACGAAACTGTGGTCGTTGTTCAAATCCAACCCAAAACACAGTCAACGCGTAAGCAGTTGTATTCTCCCAAAACCAAAGCTTGACATGTTTTAAAAAACAGCTTCTCTTACTCAGCTACCCGCCTTTGGAGTACCCTACCAGCTCATGTAAAATATATAAGTAATATTCATTCTTATAACTTCAAACTTTGTCTATAACTGTTTGAGTTGGACTATATGCATTCCTAACATGTATTACTGTTTGTGCATTCTTAATATAAACGTATGATTAGGTGTAGGTACGTATATGTGTGTGCATATATATGTATATGTGCATGTGCGTATGAGTATACATATATTTCGGTATGTATGTATACGCATGTGTGTTTATACATGTATGTGTTTATATATATGTGTATGTGCACATGTATGTGTTTGAACATATATATATATATATGTGTGTATGTGCAAATGTCTGTATTTGCACATATATACACGTGTGTATGCACATGTCTATGTGTATACATGTGAATATATGTGTGTATATGTACATGTGTGGATGTGTTTGTATATGCATGCGTGGTATGTGTGTGTGAATAAATGCATCGATATGTATTTGCTTTATGTAAAGTCTAAATTAATTTAATCTAAAGTAAGACCTGATCGTTGCATCACCTATATAGCTGTTCCGAAAATGTATTATTTTATAATGAATGTGAGAATGTAATAAAGTTTATTTCATGTAGTTGCATAAAGCAGAATGTGGAGTGCATGGAAAGAAAGGGTTCATTAATTATTTTCTTATTAATTTTTTGATTTTTCATGCGTATCATGTTCAATAACAAATGTTGAATGTCTGCGACTGAATGAAAGTTGTATGATGAAGGGCAGAATGGTAGACGGGCCTGCGTGGCCAATTCTTAACTCTTCGAAAATAAAGTTCGTTCATTCGTTCGTTCAGTACCGTCCATTTTGAGAAGCACTGCTTTAAAGTTAACATTCTGAGATGCGTTATTTACTGAAACAGCCCAGCGGGCAGGTAAGTCTTCAACATCATTGTAATTTCTGTAAATCTGTTTTTCAATTTCAAATTATATGCACACTTGTCACAAAGACCAACCCCGGAGACCGCATCAACAGCTTGTGTCGTAAAGAGATCGATTCAGTCTTTACCAGCGGGACACACTATCTTCAGCAAGCACTTACACAAGGCGATCGTGCTGTACACATCGTAAGAGACAAGAAGAAGAAAGTGTGAAAACACACCACCTACTAGACTGCAGTCCATTGAAAGATCTTCAGAAGAACCTGATACCACCAAACTCCTCTATCATCGACGACTTGCACAAGAATGTACATTCCACGTGGGAAAAAAAAAACCTGTCAAAACTCGTAAATCCGGAGACTGGAAAAATCGAAGTCAAAAGTTTTCCATTTAAAAACTTCATTAATTAATTAAAATCACTTGTTTGTAAAAAAAAAAAAAAGTATCAGTTTTTTTGCATTATCTCCCCTGCCAAATTGTGTGCAATAATTTATAATATTATCTCCCTGGATAATGTTACAAATTATTGCACACAATTTGGCAGGGGAGATAATGCAAAAAAAACTGATATCTCCCTGGATAAATTGATGACAACTGACAAAACAAACAAGGCAACTGAAATATGTATCAATGAGGAAAAACTGGAAGAAGTGGAGAGTTTTGAATATCTTGGATCGCTACTAACTAATAATGGAGATACAATGAGGGAAATTAAAAGGAGGACATCTATCGCTGTTCAGAAAGTAAAACAAATAAAGAATCTGTGGAGAGGAGCAGACAGAACCACAAAAATAAGATTTTTAAGGGCATGCATCTTTCCCATAGCAACATATGCCTGTGAGACCTGGACACTTAACAAAACAGCTGAGAAACACATAAATGCCTTTGAATGTAAATGCTACAGAAGAGTTCTCCAAATATCGTGGACACAAAAAAGAACAAATATATCTATACTACAAGAGCTTAATATTGAAGAAGGCTGGCTAGTGAAGAGAATTAAAGAGAAAACTGAAATATTTTGGACACATTAAACGTTATGATAATTTAGAGAAGACAGTATTGGAAGGATACATAATGGGAAAAAGAAAAAGAGGAAGACCAAGACGAAGATGGCTGCAAGACATCGTTGACGATCTGGAAATGGATGCAACAGCAGCAGGCCATCTTGCTCACAACCGAGAGGCCTACAGGAGTGCTGTTTGGGAGGCAAAGTTCCGCAAGGGACATGCAAATGAATGAATGAATGAATCTCCCTGGACAATATGTGGCGTATACGGGTAGAGCTACTGCATTTCGTGGTGGCTTTGAGGTGGATTTTTATCGGGGCAGATAACGCAGTTGTACATACACTACCAGATATAACCACATTATCTGTGGTAATAGTAAGAATAGTGAAGAGCAAAACCTCTATCTTAATGTGAAGAAAACTAAATTGATGACAAATGACAAAACAAATAAGCCAGCTGAAATATGTATCAATGAGGAAAAATTTGAATAGGTGGAGAGTTTTGAATATCTTAGATCACAGCTAACTAATAATGGCGATACAATGAGTGAAATTAAAAGGAGGACATCTATCGCTCTTCAGAAAGTAAAACAACTAAAGAAGCTGTGGAGAGGGACAGACAGAACCACAAAAATAAGATTTTAAGGGCACGCATCTTTCCAATCGCAACATATGCCCATGAGACCTGGATACATAACAAACCAACTGAGAAACACATAAATACCTTTGAATGTAAATGCTACAGAAGAGTCCTTCAAATATCATGGACACAAAAAAGAAAAAAAGCTATCCATACTGCAAGAACTTAATATTGAAGAAGGCTGGCTAGTAAAGAGGATTAAACAAAGAAAACTTAAATATTCTGGACACATTAAACGTCATGATAATCTAGAGAAGACCGTCTTAGAAATGTGCATAATGGGAAAATGAAAGTAAGGAAGATCAAGGCGAAGATGGCTGCAAGACATCGTTGATAATCTGCAAATGGATGCATCAGCAGCAGGGCATCTTGCTCACAACCGCAAGGCCTACAGGAAAGCTGTTTGGGAGGCAAAGTTCCGCAGGGGACATGCAAATTACTGACTGGATGACCGTAGTAACAAGAAGGTGATGCCAACTGTACATAAAATACGATGTATCCTCTACCCCCACACCCCCGCCTACATGCTAAAATCTGTACTAGCAGCATAAAGACAAGCACGTTTTCTCCATTTAGATCTGTTTTTGTCCAGCTTTTCTAAGGCCTTACTCATTTTTTTATGTGGTTCATAAGAAGGATGTTGAAAGTACCATGGGCAGCTAAGAAAACCAATGAAAAAGTCTTAAGAGAGGCTGGAGTTAAAAGGCAAATTACAGCAAAGATCAGAGGCAGACAAGCGAGATTTGTAGGATATTTTCCGAGAAGAGGAAAATTGGAACACATTGTGGCAAGTGGAAAAATTGAGGGAAGAGGAGACAGGGGAAGACAGAGAGAGAGAGAGAGAGAAGTTACTGGATGGGCTGTCAGTGTGGCTAGGAAGAAAGTCACCGGCGGAGCTTATCATCAAGTCTAAAGACAGGGAATTGTTGAGAGAAATGATCGCCTAAGCCACGCGGTGCGGCACTTGATTGATTAAGTGATCTTGTGTATGAGGTTTCGATATGTCATGTGATTTTATGCCCGCCAGTCTGGAACTTACGAGCGCCCATTGCGATCCCTCCTCCTCATCATCATCAGGTGCTGTGTCGACTGGCGTTGGCTATTATGCTTCTCCAGAGTACACGATCTTTCAGGCAGGCTATTAGTTCAGATGGTGATCTCTCACACCATCTCGTCAGACTGTCCAGTATAATTTCTCTTGGTCTTTCCCTTGCTCTTCTTCCCTCTGTTTTTCCTGTTGTTATAATATTTTCAATGCCCCCTCTTCTCACTGCATGTCCTATGAAAGTAAATTGTCTCTCTCTTATTTTTTTAACAAGATTTTTTCTATCTCCAACTCTTCTCAAACATTTTCCATTAGTTATTTTTGCTGTCCAGGGCATTCGCAACATTCTTCTAATAAACCACATTTCTGCTGCTTCCAATGACTTTTGTGCAGACCTGCCTATTGTCCATGATTCACTTCCATATAACAAGATAGGTTCAATATAGCATTTTAGTACTCGTTTTCTAACATTCAGTGATAAGGATGTGTTGTATAATATGTTTCTCATTCTCTGAAATGCAGTCTTTGTTGGCCTATTCTGTTTTTAATTTATGTTTTGCATTTCCCATCTGAAATTATTACTGCTCCAAAGTATTTGGATTTCTGCACCTGCTTTAGAATAGTTCCGTTTAATTTTATACTGCATTTTGGTAGATTCTGTTTCTTAGATGTAACCATGGTCTCTGTCTTTTTGATGTTTAAAGTACGGCCTTTCTGTTCATTTTCTTTGGCGACTTTATCCAAGAGATTTTGCAGGTCTTGTTGGTCACCAGCATACCGAAGTTTGTTAATATTGTATCCTCCTACATTTATACCTGGTTCTCCAATGATCGTTCTTAGAACATTCTCGCTGTACAGAGAAAAAAAGGTCTGGAGATAGTACACACCCCTGTTACACTCCCTGTTTTATTGGTTGATATTTTCCAGTTTTATTTTCAACTCAGATCGCTGCTTCCTGCTGCAAGTATAGATGTTTTACAATCCTCAGGTCTTTGCAGTCTAAGTTTATGTCTTTATGTATTTTAATATTCTCATCATGTTTCACCTTGTCGAATGCCTTGGTGTAATCAATGAAGCATAAGTAGAAATCTCTCTGTACTTCTAAAGCTCTTTCTGTTAGTGTTCGTAAAGCATAAATGGCATTGTGTGTTCCCTTTCCTTCAACAAATCCGAACTGTTCATCTGCTATTTCTATTTTTATCTTTTTCCTTGCTCTTCTCATAATAATTCTCAGAAGTAGCTTCATTATGTGACATGAGAGGCTGATAGTCCTGTGGTCATCACATTCCTTTGCACCTGTTTTCTTTGGTAGTGCTATAAACGTGGATTTAAGCAGGTCACTAGTCATATAACCACTGTTGTAAATTTCATTCAGTAACTTGATTATTATTTTTATTCCCATCTCCTCTAGCGCCTCTATTTCTTCTATTGTTATATTATCAGGCCCCCCGTGTGGTACCCGGGATCTGCAAAGAATAGGACCACTGTACCCTACCACGCATGATCGTAAAAGGCGACTAAGGAGGGTTCGGTATAGGGCCAGCAACCCTATCTGGTAAAAAACTATCAGACTGCTGCAGAAACAGAAGCAAGGGAAAAAACAAATGCAGGTGGAAGGAGAAATGCTTATCAGGAAACAGAGCCCACGAAGGTTGTGGATGAAAGCCAGCCACTGGAAATCCCCAGCCCGACTGCAGACCTCCTGGAACCTAAACACAAGATGCAAATAGGCAGCTGGAATGTAAGAACACTTAACCAGACTGGAAAACTAGCACAAACCATCAAGGAAATGCACAGATACAAACTAGACATACTAGGAATACAAGAAGCAAGATGGACAGGACAAGGCAGAAGGAAAATAACAACACAGCACACAGAAGATACAATAATATGGTCAGGTAAAGAAGATCTTCATGAAGGAGGAGTAGCATTGATTATAACAAAAGAAGCATCAAGAGCATTGCTGAAATGGACCCCTATAAATGAAAGATTATTATATGCACGGTTCAACTCAAGATTCACGAAGCTGTCTATTATAGTTTGTTATGCACCAACAGAAACAGCTGAAGAGGAATTAAAAGAAGATTTTTACAACAGCCTCCAAGCCACAGTAGAAGCAATACCCAAGCATGATATGCTACTCATCTTGGGCGACTTCAATGCAAAAGTAGGTGAAGGAAATGAAGATAGAAGAAGAATCATGGGAAGAGAAGGAATTGGAGAAATAAATGAAAATGGAGAAAAACTATGCAGTTTCTGTGAAGAAAACATGCTGACCATCGGA
The DNA here is from genome assembly GCA_009760885.1 of Achatina immaculata. Lineage (NCBI taxonomy): Eukaryota > Metazoa > Mollusca > Gastropoda > Stylommatophora > Achatinidae > Lissachatina > Lissachatina immaculata. Next base: position 5,582,546 of record CM019721.1, read on the forward strand.
GGGACAATTTTCCAACATAAAAACATCCATAAGGTGACTTGGAGACCAGATAAAACCACAGAAAACCAAATCGATCACATACTAATAAACAACAAGTGGAAACGGTCACTACAAGATGTGCGAGCAAGGAAAGGAGCAGATGTAGGAAGTGATCACAACCTTCTGGTAGCAAAAATGAAACTAAAATTAAGGAAAGCCAAAATCGGAGAACACAGAAATATACGTTTTGATACAAGAAAACTGAAAGACCAGCAAACAAGAAATGAATTCTCAACAGTACTTAAGAACCGCTTCAGTGTCCTACAAGACGAAGCAGAAATGTCCATATTAGAGTTCAATAAAACACTACAGGAAACAGCAAAAGAGGTGCTGGGATATCGGAAACGGAGAAAAGAGGAATGGACAAGCAAGACCACATGGGAAAAGATAGAGCAAAGAAAAGAAATCAAGAAAAAATTACTGAATACCAAATCACAACGGCTTAAAGAACATGTTTTAAGTAATTATGCACAAAAAGACAAAGAAGTGAAGGAATCATGCCGTCAAGATAAACGTCAATACTATGACAACTTAGCAGAAGCAGCAGAGAAAGCAGCATGTACAAATGATATGAAAACCATATATAAAATCACAAAGCAGATGACAGGTAACTTCAACACAAGATGTGAAAGTGCAGTAAGGACACAAAATGGACAACTGGTCAGTGGAGAAAGAGAAAAAATTGAAAGATGGAGGGAACACTTTAACACCCTACTAAACAGAACACAAGCAGCACAAACAATAGACATACCTGAAGCAAAAACGGAACTAAACATCAATACAGGACCAATAACAATAAGTGAAGTAAAGGAGGCAATAAAGAAGCTAAAATTAGACAGGGCACCAGGTGAAGATGAAGTGACTGCTGAGATGTTGAAAGTAGAAGAAACAGAAACACCAAAACAACTTTGCCGGATATTACAACAAATTTGGGATCTAGAAAAAGCCCAAGATGAGTGGAAAACTGGGCTTATAGTAAAACTACCAAAGAAGGGTGATCTCAGAGATTGCGGGAACTGGAGAGGCATTACCCTACTGCCACTCACCAGTAAAGTATTTTGCAGAATAATCATCAACAGAATTGTACCAACACTTGAGGAAAAACTTTGGAAAGAGCAGGCAAGATTTAGGAAAGGAAGATCATGCATAGACCACATATTTGTACTTAGACAAATATTAGAACAGGCAAATGAGTGGCATAGCACAACATATGCATGGTTTATAGATTTTGAGAAAACCTTTGACAGCGTCAACAGAGATGCACTGTGGAAAATCCTAAGATGGCATGGCCTCCCCCATAAGATAGTAAATGTAATCAAAGCCCTATATGAGGGTTTTCAGTGCAAAGTGGTCTGTGGAGAACATACCTCCAGCAGCTTTAGGGTACAAACAGGAGTGAAACAGGGATGTGTACTATCACCAACATTATTTATCTTGGTAGTAGACTGGTTAATGAAGGAGGCAACATCAGACAAACGCAGAGGATTACAATGGACCCTTGACACAGTGCTGGAGGACCTTGACTTTGCGGACGACATTTGTCTATTATCAAGCAGTCACAAAGATATGCAAGATAAAATAAACAAGCTAACTCAGAATGCAAACAACATAGGACTAAAGATCAACGTAGGAAAGATAAAGTTGATGAAGCAAAATGTGAACAACAGAAATGTACTCAGAGTAGATAGCAAGTTAGTGGAGGAGGTCAACGAATTTGTATACATTGGTAGTAAAGTAGTAGAAAATGGAGACAGCACAGAGGACATCAATAGCAGACTTACTAGAGCAAACCAGGCTTTTGCAGTGCTGCAGACTATATGAAAATCTAAAAAAGACTAAGCATAAATATGAAAATCAGGATATTTAAGAGTAATGTTCTAAGTGTACCACTCTATGGAAGTGAATGCTGGAAAATCACCAAAACCATAGAAAACAAGTTGAATTCTTTCCAGTCTAAATGTTTACGAAGAATTAGAAAAATATTTTGGCCAAACACCATAAGAAATAACATCTTATTGGTAGATAATAATGGTCCCAACCATCGCCAGCGTCTTTCCTCAATATTTGTTGCCACTGACAACAAATATTGAGGAAAGACGCTGGCGATGGTTGGGACATGTGCTCCGAATGACTGACAACTCACTACCAAAAATAGCACTAAGATGGACACCACAGAGGAACAGAAGTAAGGGTAGACCAAAAGAGACATGGAGAAAAACAACAGAAAGGATGTTGAGCAATAGAGGGCTCACCTGGGCAAGAGCAGAAAAAAAGGTGAAGGACAGGCATTTGTGGAAAACCCTTGCGGAAGCCCCATGTGCCCTGGACACTTAAGGTTCAGTGAGTGAGTGAGTGATATATATATATATTATACTCTTTTTATTTGTTATCTAACATGTGCTCCTGCCATATTCATATTCTAGTCTTCTGTATTGATGCCACAAAGCCCTACTCTGAATACAGCTTTCAAGTTTTCACCTAAGGAACTGTTTCTACCAAATTTGGACTGTACTCCTTGACACTGCACTGAATGCCTCTTCAACAGAAGCTGGTTCAAGGAATTTTTTTTTTTTAAGGGAAGAGAAGCAATAATGGATGATAAAACTGAAAAAAAATGGCAACATTAACATCATCTGTTAGGTGTAAGTTTTCTAGTCTTACAAGATTCATCATATGTGAAGTTTGACAGGAACTAACAGAGGATTTTTTAAAGGCTTCTTGTTTAGAAGGAATTAGTACAGGGTCTTTAAGATGTCTTGTCTTACAGGAACTAGCACAGGATCTTTAAGTCGTCTGGTGTTACAGGAACTAGCACAGGATCTTTAAGTCGTCTGGTGTTACAGGAACTAGCACAGGATCTTTAAGTTGTCTGATGTTACATGAATTATCACAGGGTGTATTAGGCTAGTCTTATAGGAACTAGCACAAGGTGCTTAGTTTTTCTAGTCTTATAAGAACTAGCACAAGGTCTTTAGTCTTACAGCAATTAACACAATCTTTAAAAGTCTTGACCTTGTCAAAAATTGGCTTACAACATGGAGTCACTTTGCAATGGATTCCCTCCCACTGTGGGATACCAGGCAATGAGAAAGCTGACCGTCTGGCCAAAGAGGGCACTGAAATGGAGCAACCAGACATACCAATCACTTATAATCAGAAGAAAAGCATGATAAAAACCTACAGGAAGCCACAAACACCACCACATGATGACTATCACATGGTAAACAGAAAGGAACAAGTCACCATCTTCCGTCTCTGAACAGGACACACCCGACTCCGAAGTCATATGTATACAAAGTTTAAGGTTGGTACTACTAATCTATGTACATGTGCCCCAAACTGTAGAACATATCCTCCAGAACTGCACCAACTATGAAACACTGAGAAATAATTACTGGCCCAGTGAAACCACTAAAGAAGATAAGCTCTACGGTTCCATACATGAATTACAAAAAAAAACAGTGAAATTTATCCAAGAGACAGGACTGCAGGTATAGACAGACAATGCGAACGAAGAAGAAAAGTCTTGTAGCGTTGAGGGAACCATCAGTTCTTTTAGTCTTACAGGAACCAGTATGGGATTTTTGAAGTCATAAAAACTAGCAAAGGTCTTGTAAGAGTATCATCTCACTGGTCTTCGATCTACTTATCTTACAAAGAAGACACTCTCCAAATTATCAGTTAGTAACTCACAGCTGATCAAGACCCCCCACCCCCCCCCAGTTAACAGGTCTAGCCTGGCTAATGGGGCAGTTACTGCTATTGTCCTCATAGTATTGTACACCCTCTGCTTTTTTCAAGTCCCTCAGGGGTAGCTTGCCATAACCCACTCCCAATAAGAGCAGATGCTTCAACATCTTCACCGCACCAGCTGCAAAGCTCACAGCCATGGAGACAGACGAGCAAGACAAGAACAATCACAATAAAATATAGAAACACACCCACAAGAGTACAAAACAACAGGGGAAAAAAAAAAAAAATCAAAAATACAAAAGCTCAAAGTTGAGTTCTGGTCCTGTTTATTATTGCCAGTAACAGATTCCATAAAATGCTCAAACAACAAACACTCCCAGATTCAGAATGTCCCACATATTCTTTCATGCATAAAAAACAACCTAACTGGTATCATCTCTGTATTAAGTCTAATAATAAACTGTACATACGTTCTCTTCCAAAGTTACATAAGGCAAGAAATAAAATTTCAAAGTTACATAAGCCAAGAAATAAAATTTCAAAGTTACATAAGGCAAGAAATAAACTTCCAAAGTTACATAAACCAAGAAATAAACAGGTGTACAGAATAATGAAAGGTTTTCCAAATAAAAAGTAATGCAGCACTTGTCAGAAGAAGTGCTGACAACTGGTTGCCTCTAAAAGGATATCACATATCTGGCCAATTTCCAGTCATTTAAGTTGGCAGACTGAACATTTAAGTAGTTTTTTTTTGTGTACAGTTAAGTGTCAGGATGGCTTAAATTAACTCCAGCAAGGGAAACTGACATGTTGGACACAATACACAATGACAGACATGGTGAAATCTTAACAGATTTCCCTGCATCTTGTTGATTTATCCACAATTTTCATGTTTTAACATGTATTTATTATTTATTTATCTACAATTTTTCTTGTTTTAGCACATGTTTTTGGATGATTTATCTACAATTTCCAGGTTTTATCGTATATTTAAGAACGACTTACCTATGACTTTCTTGATTCATCCACATTTTCCTCCAAAAGTCCCCATTTTACATTAGTAAAATAAAACAAATTTCCACCGACTGAATGCAGCCATTAAGTTGGGCATATATAACAAGATGCAGAAATAATGATAACACAGATAAGGATAAGATTACTGTGACAACCAGACTTCTAGTGAGAAATACTTGCAATATTCAAACGTCTGACAAGCAGTTGTGGACAATGTAGAAAAAACAAACAAACAAACTGGTCTTAGAGCATGCATGTGAAGTTTGGTGGACAAATCTAAGAACAATAACCAGTTACTCGTATTTCTCCATGTTTGACAAGTATCCTGGGAGAAATGAACTGGTTACGCAAGCTCTGGACTAACTGGGGTTAGACATCTAGCAGGTATCACAGAATCAATGACCATTTACGATGTGAACTGAAAGATGACGTGGAAGCAACAAAGACGACTGACTGGCCCACGTTATGTCCGACTAAAAAGAGAGGGCTTGTCATGGACTCAACTGAGGAACCTGCTTCTTTATTACACACTGGGCCCCTCAACCACATAAACTTGCCTACACTTCAACATCATCATGTGTCAGGTGAAATAACATCCACCAACTCCAGGGCTAACAGAAAAACAAGAAACATGGTAGACAAAGTGAAAATAAATACCAGCAACTGTACTTGTTTTGTGACAAAATAAATGCTAACCCAAACACAGACCGAGCCTCTATTCTAAATATTTTATTCAATGAAACAATCCCACACTAGTCCAGTAAACATATGACCAACACAACAAGCTTTTTATTTCTAGATTCTTACATTAAGAACAAGCCTTTCTTGTTTCTATGAAGATCTCATAGTACAATCTCATGAAGCCTAGCAGGATATCCTTCATTTACCACTCTACCACTGACTGAGATGATTGATGAAGGTTCAGAAACACTTATACTGCATTTGGTTACATTCTGTTCAAGGATCTAGCATACAACATCCAACTTTTTAAATCTTACAGCAAAATATCAAGTAACAGAAGCTGATAAAATCGAATGCCAGAAAACTTTAGTGGGTGGGGTAGTACAGTCAATAATAAATTGTCATGCCAAGACTGTATGCTGGAAAGATGTGTCCTAAAACTGATGTAGAAATGAGCACTTACACACTAATGTCTGGATGGGGATGAGAGAAGGAGGAGGATTGAAAGGAGGAAAAACCTGCTTCTGACTTATGGAGAACACATATGAAGACAGACAATACAAACTATGCGGTGAATTCATGAGCTGCAGTTTACTCATAAAAAAAAAAATTAGTTCCAAAAATTTATGAACGGGCGACATTTGGTGGAAAATAAAACACTATGTGATTGCTAAAATGAATGCATTGACACCTCTGATTTTGTCCTGAGAGTCTGTGGCCTGTGGAGGCCATGACATCTTGCATGTGTCAGTCTGGTGCCTGTAGATGGCTTATGATATGCTGCATACACAAGTCTTCCTCATATAGGACTTATGACATCTTGCACATGTCAGTCTGGTATCTTGTACAGGGGTTATGACATCTTGCACCCTGTATTATAGTGCATGTTTCCTGACTATTACATCTTTACACAAACCAGCACCAGCTTGGGGACTATCCAAAGTTGACAACTTAGTCAACACTTGCATAATACACAATTCTACTGCCTGTATGAGGTGGCCAACACAAAAAAATCAGAACATACTAACCAACACATGCATGAACACTTAAGCTTTATATGTGATACCATCCCTGACCAACTGCCTCTCTAACATATTCACCTGCAGGAAATGACCCTCACCACAGAGTTCACAGACAACAGATCCCAAGTGAGCTTAACCATGAGGGGGAATGCACCTCCAAAATTATCACAGCCAAGCAAAGCCTCTCAACTCATCTGATGTGGTTCTCGCAAAACTTCGCTAGTTCCTCCCAGACAAATAAGAGGACTTTTAACATCTACAGATCAGGACACAAGTCTATTATTGCAAATAAATGATAAAACAATCAGACAATAGTCTACATGTACTTTCTAATGATAAAACAATCAGATAATAGTCCATATATAATTTGCTGTCTATCCTTAGTTTTAACCACCTATAATCTTTGGTTTCATTTCATGCAAACACATTCTGGGCCATCATATTTTGTACATACACATAACATCATGTATCGTTTTGCATATACACATGACAATTTGCTTTTGTATATACACATCATATATAGTTCTGTACACATATATCAGAAAATCAAATGAAGTTTTGTACATACACATTACAAAATCAAATGAAATTTTGTACATATGCATTACAAAATTGAATGAAGTTTTGTACATATGTATATTAGAAAAATCAATTCAAATTTTGTACATACACATTACAAAATCAAATGAAATTTTGTACATACGCATTACAAAATTGAATGAAGTTTTGTATATATATATATATATATTAGAAAAATCAAATGAAATTCTGTACATACACATTACAAAATCAAATGAAATTCTGTACACACACGAAAATTAAATGAAGTTTTGTATATAAATATCAGAAAATCAAATCAAATTCTGCAAAACATACATCAGAACATCATGTCCATTTTTTTTCCTTTACACAGAATGTGCCACATCAAGTCTGTCAAACCAGCATGAATGATTATCTCTTTTATCCCTAGAATGAGGGAACTATCAAACCAGCATGAATGATTATCTCTTTTATCCCTAGAATGAGGGAACTATCAAACCAGCATGAATGATTATCTCTTTTATCCCTAGAATGTGGGAACTATCAAACCAGCATGAATGATTATATCTTTTATCCCTAGAATGAGGGAACTATCAAACCAGCATGAATGATTATCTCTTTTATCCCTAGAATGAGGGAACTATCAAACCAGCATGAATGATTATATCTTTTATCCCTAGAATGAGGGAACTATCACACCAGCATGAATGATTATCTCTTTTATCCCTAGAATGAGGGAACTATCAAACCAGCATGAATGATTATCTCTTTTATCCCTAGAATGAGGGAACTATCACACCAGCATGATTGATTATCTCTTTTAGCACTAGAATGAGGAAATAAAAAAACAGCTGACCACACACACAACAGGGCATAAATGGTACTAAGACTGACTACCACAGACACTTCTCAGTTTGTCAAAAAAAAAAAACAAAAAACATACACATGTTGACCTTTAGGGAAAGTTTCTGGTCTCCTGGCTCTTGCCCTTTGGGAACATCAGTCGACCTTAATGTTGCAGAACAGAATCAGTGAAGCTACCAAAAAAAAAAAAAAGTGAGGATCTGGAGCCTCTTATAGAAATTTGGTGACCAGTTCCAACAGAGTTTCTGGTCTGCTGACAAGTATATACCACTGGTCTGCTGACAAGTATATACCACTGGTCTGCTAACAACTATATACCACTGGTCTGCTAACAACTATATACCACTGGTCTGCTGACAAGTATATACCACTGGTCTGCTGACAACTATATAACACTGGTCTGCTGACAAGTATATACCACTGGTCTGCTGACAAGTATATACCTCTGGTCTGCTAACAACTATATACCTCTGGTCTGCTGACAATTATATACCACTGGTCTGCTGACAAGTATATACCTCTGGTCTGCTAACAAGTATATACCATTGGCCTGCCCGACTCTAGAATTCACACCACTGCCAAGAGACTTGAAGCAGTTTCTCTACTCCTCTGACAAGTGTGTACCACAAACAGGGCTGACTCAAAGAATCTGTATTATCACAGCCAGCCAGGCACAAAATGGCTGATAAAGCTCTGTCATTGTTTCAGACTTTCAGGAATGGAATCGTTGAAGTCCTCTACAGACAGATCTCAGGTATTAACAAGCCTGCAGCTGGTAGCAGGACACAACGTAAGGTATGAGGACAGTCCTATCTGCACCTTCTGATGGACAGCAGCTAGCATAATCTTGACACTAGTCACATAAAAATGACAGTTTTTCTGGCCTCCCTGCCTGCTCTTTCATGTTAAGTATGTCCTGCAGATGATTTATATCACAGTATGATGATATATCCTGCAGATGATATATCAATATCTACCCCCCACCCAACCCCAACATCACCTGAGCACCAGCCAGGTGTGACCTGACATGTAAGCTTAAGGCAGGTAGGCCAAAAGACCGTCACATGTTGGCTAGTATCAAGAACTGGGCAAACTTAATAAAAGCTTTAACAATGACGACATTAGTCCCTGGTTTTGTGGCTCTCAAGTTGTGGATGGTGGCTGACCCACCTGGGACATCATGGCTTGCTGCCCTGATGGCTGGGTCTGAGTACCTGCCGGCTGCTGTGATGGTTGTGGCGCTACAACCACAGTTGTTGGTTGACTGGACATCACTGGCTGGGATGGCTGAGCAATCCTGGGTTGCAGCAGCTTGCTGAGTGTCTCAGGTTTGGCCTCTGATCTCAGCACCGTGTTCTCGTACTCCAGCTGACCAATCCTCTCCATCATCTCCCCAATCTGCTGCTTGAGGATCTCCACCTCCTCGCGGACAGCGTACATGAGGTGACGCTTGACCAGGTCCTGCAAGAAAACATAAGAGCATTAAAACCACAATTGCGAATGGTAACAAACAACTTTCTACCCCTGAAGAAAACAGCATGAGGACCACAAAAACATCTCCCAAGAAAGGAAAGTGAAGCAAACAGAAACATCACAGTGATTTTTTTTTTCCTTTGGCCACAAACTGCTGCAGGTGAGGAAAAAAAATGATACAAATCTTATCACTTCAAGCACATACACATTCATTTGCATGTCCCTTGCGGAACTTTGCCTCCCAAACAGCACTCCTGTAGGCCTCTCGGTTGTGAGCAAGATGGCCTGCTGCTGATGCATCCATTTGCAGATCATCAATGATGTCTTGCAGCCATCTTCGCCTTAGTCTTCCTCTCTTTCTTTTTCCCATTATACACCCTTCCAGGAGGTCTTCTCTAGATTATCATGACGTTTAATGTGTCCAAAATATTTAAGTTTTCTCTCTTTAATCCTCTTTACTAGCCAGCCTTCTTCAATATTAAGTTCTTGTAGTATGGATATATTTGTTTTTTGTGTGTGTCCATGATATTTGAAGAACTCTTCTGTAGCATTTACATTACACATACTACATATACATATTATAGTAACAAAGTAAATACACACATACTACTTCCTGCTATAGCGACAAATATAATATACACATTACCCCTTGCTATAAAGGCAAGGATAGTAAACGCATACTACTCCCTGCTACAACGGTAAGGATAGTAAACGCATACTACTCCCTGCTACAACGGTAAGGATAGTAAACGCATACTACTCCCTGCTACAGCGACAATGAAAATACACACCTCGGATACCTGAACCATTGTGGCCTGAACAAGAGTAAAAACATAACCGAGGTCTGATGTTGTGACACCTTCTTAATAACCATCCGCCTACCTGGCAGTATTGGTTCCTAGTACTTTCTTTCCCCATCTTTACTGTGTATGGATCTAGACATCCCTAAACTGTCTGGCTCTAGGTTGTAACTCACCAATTTCTTCAGAAACAAGATGTCGGTGTTTGCACTACTGCCCGAGGATCTGGACATCACGAAGATCTCTGCCGCGGCCTTGGACATAATCAAACCAAAGTTCGCTCACTCAAAGGTCTCAGATAACGCCGGACAAGACGGATCGGATGATGATGCGTCTATCAACACAACCTTACGTATGACCAGTCATCGATGATGTAAATCTGCAGCTTTACAAGCTCATGTAAACATGGCCGTCCTAACAGCGAAAGCCACAAACTTCACGGTTCAAGGATTAAACACCACCAGAAAATATCCAGCCCGACACGTCACGGTTTGTGACAACAACATCAGATTTCGTCCATTACTAGACACTGATAAACCGACCCTGGCAAGACACTAAAACCCGGAGGTTCGCTAGGTTTGCCTGTACTTTCCGCCGTTTTCCTCCTCGTCAAAAGCTGGACCGGCCACAACCGGCCTGAACCGACCCTCAGTTTCTCCATACGGGCAGGACACCGAAGGGCGGGTCGGGGGGTAGGAGGAGGCGGAGGCGGGCCAAGACAAGTTAGAAAAATGGATCGATAGGGTGGCGTGATTCACCGACGATGAGATGCAGTCCCCAGCGTTCCCGTGGGAGGGCAGGAAATAACAACAACCCCCCCCACCCCCGAACAGGGGGAGACGGGAGCCGGGATACGATGCGCATGCGACCTACTTCTGACAGCGTCGCACGATTCGCTCCAGGCGCCCTCTACCGAAGCGCTCGTCATAATCTCGTAACTCTGACTAGCCGCACTAACCGAGTTAAGCGATTTTATGTTTCACAAACAAAACCCCGCCTAAAGACTGCGCACTTTTGTTGCTAACCTCCTCGCAACCTTTCACCCCCCCCCCCCGGATAAGGCCATATGTTTGAAAACAGTGTTACATCATGCAGGTTTATCCTACAAACATACCCTACAGCTTACAACGGGTTTAGGGGGTTGGAGGTTCACCCAAAAACGTTTTATAAAAAAAAATCAAATATGAAGTAATTAATCAACTTTGGAGGAAGTTTAACAAGAGCGGACTGAAAACATGGCAGATAACCAAGGAGACGCTGACAGTCCACGCATATCAAGGCACCCTACCCCCACTGTTTAGCCATTTTGTTTTTACCAAATACGGGCCTTACTTTTAAAAACGGGGAAAATATCCGCGCCCCTACCCTGCACACACCCCCCCTCTCACTGAGTCAGCGGCACATGATGCTGATGCAATGATTAACAAATCTGGTGATCCCTGCAGTAATACACATCCAATACTACAACATTACAGACAGACGCAAACATTAGTAAAACTGTAACATTACTCCGACAGACGCAAACATTGGTAAAACTGTAACATCACTCCGACAGACAGACGCAAACATTAGTAAAACTGTAACATCACTCCGACAGACCGAAGCAAACATTAGTAAAACTGTAACATCACTCCGACAGACCGAAGCAAACATTAGTAAAACTGTAACATCACTCCGACAGACCGAAGCAAACATTAGTAAAACTGTAACATCACTCCGACAGACCGAAGCAAACATTAGTAAAACTGTAACATCACTCCGACAGACCGACGCAAACATTAGTAAAACTGTAACATTACTCCGACAGACAGACGCAAACATTAGTAAAAGTGTAACATTACTGCGACAGACAGACGCAAACGCTGGTAAAACTATAACATTACTACGATATATAGACACAAAAGTTGTTAACTATAACATTACTCCGACAGACAGACGCAAACACTGGTAAAACTATAACATTACTACTATAGACACAAACATTGGTAAAGTCAGAAGACTGCCTTAACATTACTAAACCAGATCGGCAAGCCAAGCAAGAATACGGGATGGCATGTCCTGTAAAATGTGACAGCAAAAAACTTCGCACGTATCTCGGTCTTGAAACAAGGGACTCCCAAAGTCTAAACGGGCAACTCCATGTATAAACGAGGCTCGTGCGTAAATATGCAAAAACCTCTAACTGGCTACCTGACCCACACGTGGACAAACGCACCCATGTGTCTATATAGAACACGTGCAAACATGGGACCTATATACATACAGACGCACCGAAAGGTATACGCGCCTCGAAATATAGTCGAGTCAGGTCAGCTTGGCCAGCTGTCAGACCGTCAATGACAGTATACTGGGGATGGTTAAAATTAGGGCAGTAAAAGCAAACCGAAGAATCTAGAGGAAAGGACCATAAGGCTATTGGCAGCAGTGTTCTATCTCAGTGATTTCCAACCTCTTTACGCCAAAGGACCACTTTTCTAACTGCAAATATAAGTTGCAGACCAACATCTTATAATTTAATATATCATAATGCCATACACCCATCACTGTTTTTATTCAACAGGTGTTTCTACTGCCAAAATGATAACGCGGCCCAGTACCTCTTGTGGTCTGCGGGCCGGTCCATCCATTCTATAGCATCTCCTCCAGCCATCAGAAATGTGTTGACCATTCTCTGAAGCTAATCAGCAGAACCAAGAGCACTTTAAGTGCAACAAAGGCAATGGATCATCGTATTTAAAAAAAAAAATCAACTGGTCATGCCGAAAATGCACCAAGCTACTGCAAGGCAACAAAACTCTGTATTATGATGACAATGTTGGGCAACACAACTCTGTACTATGATGACAATGCCAGGTAACAACAACAACAAACCCTCTGTACTATGATTAAAAAAACCTCTGTACTATGATGACAATGCTAGGTAACAAAACCGTGTACTATGAAAACAAAACTGTTATTATCCTGCATCCTAATCATGAAAAAGGCCCAGCTAGTGCTGTATGGTATCTAGAGAAACTCTTTCAGCTGCTGTGTTCGGTTATACGGACACCACTCTGATGTTCACTGTGGGTAATAAAAGCAAAAGTAGACCGGTCCAACCTGTTGTTTATCGCCAGGTCTCAGACTTTCATCATGCGCCCCACCTCGCCCTGCTAAGGCAGTTCACAATGAAAGGAACCCCGCGACCCGCCTTCGCCCACATATTAACGCTCCACTCACAGTTCAAAGGCCGGGCCGCCGATCACATTAATTAATTACCAGCTAATCTTTGAACCTTCATTCAACGTCACTTATCTCACGTGACCTGCGGGTCAGGACACATCCAAGTCTCTACTTCCTCTCAGCACGTGCTCCTTTTGTCAGTAGCTCTCAACCTTTTCATATCCAAGGACCATTCATGCAACTACATATAAATTACGGATCAAACTTATAATAAATTACGGATCACAAACTTATACGCATTATCACAATGCAGTAAACCATTTTACTGACCAGACGAACACTTGGTACCAAACTGATAATGGAGCTACAGACCACAGGTTGAGAACCACTGTCGCCCACTACAGCACCGCGCGTTTTTCTGTACAGTAATAGCGAAGCGGCACACAGTAACTCCCATAACAAGATGGGATGATGACCTCCACGGCACTGCTTCTGAATAAGTTCCGCTATTCGTAGGGCCACATTTCAGCTATTCATTGGTAAGAAAAGTCGTGAGTGTTGTGATAGGTGGGTAGGAAAAGTAGTTGAGTTTTGATGGGTGGGTAGGAAAAGTAGTTGATTTTGATGGGTGGGTAGGAAAAGTAGTTGGAGTTTTGATGGGTGGGTAGGAAAAGTAGTTGGAGTTTTGATAGGTGGGTAGGAAAAGTAGTTGATTTTGATGGGTGGGTAGGAAAAGTAGTTGGAGTTTTGATGGGTGGGTAGGAAAAGTAGTTGGAGTTCTGATGGGTGGGTAGGAAAAGTAGTTGGAGTTTTGATGGGTGGGTAGGAAAAGTAGTTGGAGTTTTGATGGGTGGGTAGGAAAAGTAGTTGGAGTTTTGATGGGTGGGTAGGAAAAGTAGTTGGAGTTTTGATGGGTGGGTAGGAAAAGTAGTTGATTTTGATGGGTGGGTAGGAAAAGTAGTTGGAGTTGTGATGGGTGGGTAGGAAAAGTAGTTGGAGTTGTGATGGGTGGGTAGGAAAAGTAGTTGGAGTTTTGATGGGTGGGTAGGAAAAGTAGTTGATTTTGATGGGTGGGTAGGAAAAGTAGTTGATTTTGATGGGTGGGTAGGAAAAGTAGTTGGAGTTTTGATGGGTGGGTAGGAAAAGTAGTTGATTTTGATGGGTGGGTAGGAAAAGTAGTTGATTTTGATGGGTGGGTAGGAAAAGTAGTTGGAGTTTTGATGGTGGGTAGGAAAAGTAGTTGGAGTTTTGATGGGTGGGTAGGAAAAGTAGTTGGAGTTTTGATGGGTGGGTAGGAAAAGTAGTTGGAGTTTTGATGGGGGGTAGGAAAAGAAGTTGATTTTGATGGGTGGGTAGGAAAAGAAGTTGGAGTTTTGATGGGTGGGTAGGAAAAGTAGTTGGAGTTTTGATGGGTGGGTAGGAAAAGTAGTTGGAGTTTTGATGGGTGGGTAGGAAAAGTAGTTGGAGTTTTGATGGGTGGGTAGGAAAAGTAGTTGGAGTTTTGATGGGTGGGTAGGAAAAGTAGTTGGAGTTTTGATGGGTGGGTAGGAAAAGTAGTTGGAGTTTTGATGGGTGGGTAGGAAAAGTAGTTGGAGTTTTGATGGGTGGGTAGGAAAAGTAGTTGGAGTTTTGATGGGTGGGTAGGAAAAGTAGTTGGAGTTTTGATGGGTGGGTAGGAAAAGTAGTTGGAGTTCTGATGGGTGGGTAGGAAAAGTAGTTGGAGTTTTGATGGGTGGGTAGGAAAAGTAGTTGGAGTTTTGATGGGTGGGTAGGAAAAGTAGTTGGAGTTTTGATGGGTGGGTAGGAAAAGTAGTTGGAGTTTTGATGGGTGGGTAGGAAAAGTAGTTGATTTTGATGGGTGGGTAGGAAAAGTAGTTGGAGTTGTGATGGGTGGGTAGGAAAAGTAGTTGATTTTGATGGGTGGGTAGGAAAAGTAGTTGGAGTTTTGATGGGTGGGTAGGAAAAGTAGTTGATTTTGATGGGTGGGTAGGAAAAGTAGTTGGAGTTTTGATGGGTGGGTAGGAAAAGTAGTTGGAGTTTTGATGGGTGGGTAGGAAAAGTAGTTGGAGTTTTGATGGGTGGGTAGGAAAAGAAGTTGATTTTGATGGGTGGGTAGGAAAAGTAGTGATTTTGATGGGTGGGTAGGAAAAGTAGTTGATTTTGATGGGTGGGTAGGAAAAGTAGTTGGAGTTTTGATGGGTGGGTAGGAAAAGTAGTTGGAGTTTTGATGGGTGGGTAGGAAAAGTAGTTGGAGTTTTGATGGGTGGGTAGGAAAAGTAGTTGGAGTTTTGATGGGTGGGTAGGAAAAGAAGTTGATTTTGATGGGTGGGTAGGAAAAGAAGTTGGAGTTTTGATGGGTGGGTAGGAAAAGTAGTTGGAGTTTTGATGGGTGGGTAGGAAAAGTAGTTGGAGTTTTGATGGGTGGGTAGGAAAAGTAGTTGGAGTTTTGATGGGTGGGTAGGAAAAGTAGTTGGAGTTTTGATGGGTGGGTAGGAAAAGTAGTTGGAGTTTTGATGGGTGGGTAGGAAAAGTAGTTGGAGTTTTGATGGGGGGTAGGAAAAGTAGTTGATTTTGATGGGTGGGTAGGAAAAGTAGTTGGAGTTGTGATGGGTGGGTAGGAAAAGTAGTTGGAGTTGTGATGGGTGGGTAGGAAAAGTAGTTGGAGTTTTGATGGGTGGGTAGGAAAAGTAGTTGATTTTGATGGGTGGGTAGGAAAAGTAGTTGATTTTGATGGGTGGGTAGGAAAAGTAGTTGGAGTTTTGATGGGTGGGTAGGAAAAGTAGTTGATTTTGATGGGTGGGTAGGAAAAGTAGTTGATTTTGATGGGTGGGTAGGAAAAGTAGTTGGAGTTTTGATGGGTGGGTAGGAAAAGTAGTTGGAGTTTTGATGGGTGGGTAGGAAAAGTAGTTGGAGTTTTGATAGGTGGGTAGGAAAAGTAGTTGGAGTTTTGATGGGTGGGTAGGAAAAGAAGTTGATTTTGATGGGTGGGTAGGAAAAGAAGTTGGAGTTTTGATGGGTGGGTAGGAAAAGTAGTTGGAGTTTTGATGGGTGGGTAGGAAAAGTAGTTGGAGTTTTGATGGGTGGGTAGGAAAAGTAGTTGGAGTTTTGATGGGTGGGTAGGAAAAGTAGTTGGAGTTTTGATGGGTGGGTAGGAAAAGTAGTTGGAGTTTTGATGGGTGGGTAGGAAAAGTAGTTGGAGTTTTGATGGGTGGGTAGGAAAAGTAGTTGGAGTTTTGATGGGTGGGTAGGAAAAGTAGTTGGAGTTTTGATGGGTGGGTAGGAAAAGTAGTTGGAGTTTTGATGGGTGGGTAGGAAAAGTAGTTGGAGTTCTGATGGGTGGGTAGGAAAAGTAGTTGGAGTTTTGATGGGTGGGTAGGAAAAGTAGTTGGAGTTTTGATGGGTGGGTAGGAAAAGTAGTTGGAGTTTTGATGGGTGGGTAGGAAAAGTAGTTGGAGTTTTGATGGGTGGGTAGGAAAAGTAGTTGATTTTGATGGGTGGGTAGGAAAAGTAGTTGGAGTTTTGATGGGTGGGTAGGAAAAGTAGTTGATTTTGATGGGTGGGTAGGAAAAGTAGTTGGAGTTTTGATGGGTGGGTAGGAAAAGTAGTTGATTTTGATGGGTGGGTAGGAAAAGTAGTTGATTTTGATGGGTGGGTAGGAAAAGTAGTTGATTTTGATGGTGGGTAGGAAAAGTAGTTGGAGTTTTGATGGGTGGTAGGAAAAGTAGTTGATTTTGATGGGTGGGTAGGAAAAGTAGTTGGAGTTTTGATGGGTGGGTAGGAAAAGTAGGTGGAGTTCTGATGGGTGGGTAGGAAAAGTAGGTGGAGTTCTGATGGGTGGGTAGGAAAAGTAGGTGGAGTTCTGATGGGTATATATATATATATAAAAGTGTGCTGCAAGTGTCCCCAGAGCTGAGATAAGAGAAAATTAAGGCCTATATCTGACGGGATAGTGAAAATACATAAGTGACTGAGAATGTCTGTGCATGTAAGTGTTGCTGGCAGCGTGTCCTCTCTACCAGAAAGGAGCTACAACACTGCGGCACAGAATCCAAGGACTTGCGAGCCCGACAAGACAGTGGCTGTGACTTTCAGGAGAGGAGAGGCGCGCTGAAAGAATCTCCACGACAGCCAGATCAATAAGACCAGAGACTTGAAGAGCAGTGGAACGACGATCGATATGCGTGATCAACAGCAAGATAAGAAGTGAGCATAAATATACGATGTAGCAGTCTCACACAGACATGAATAACACATTCAACACATCCTTAAACCTGTCAGTGGGCGATAATTGGCAAAGATTTGACATGATAGGAACTTTAGCTCCATTTTTTTTTTCTTAATGTTTTGTGATTACAACGTCTAAATAGAGAAAACCGTCCAACAGATCTGCCCAACCAGACATGGCAACAAGGCTCGAATCTAGGGCAGACAGAAGCTGTGGGGATGCCGGGAGGACCTGGAGAAGTCTCCGGACTTCATCCTGGCGACCCGGGCTTCTGATTTAGCATGACCAAGAACTTGAACACAGAAGAAGAAGAAGAAGAAGAAGGAGAAGAAGAAGAACTAAAGAAAGGTTAGATCATCTCAACAAGGCCTTAGTTTTGGTGCTTGTGGATGTATTGAAACTACAAAGTCTTACATTAAGACAGGCACTGAGACCACAATTATAAGATTTGTAGCTTTCGCTGCATGACAAAGTCTTAAAAGAGGCGCACGGGACGTGACTAACCACGGGTGATAAATGCCCGAAGGACTGACTCAGGTCTCAACTCCGGCGATGACGTCATATTTACACATTAAAAAACACATAAAAACACATAGTATCTGAACAATGAAAGGGCTCCCACAGACGTCATACTGATACACACACACATACAAGCCCACATCACAGTATCTGAACAATGAAAGGGACCCCACGGACAAATTTATGTTTCAAGATCGAGAATATATACATGTACTAGCAACAGGTATCATAACTTCCCCGGCGATATAAACAAGCTGGTAAAAAACAACATAAAAACATACAGCGAAACAGAAGATGTGAGGTTGTGCGAACAATGAACAAATTCTCGCCAAGAATAAAATAAAGAAATGCAGTAAACTCCGAGAAAGAAAGGTGATACAAACTAGACATGAGCAGGTAAAAGAAGGTAAAGATAGTCCCATAGCAAATGCCGCAAGGGATGAAGCGTTGGAGACCTCATTATGCTGGGCATCAGCGTATGATATGTAGGGTGGCCAGTTCCTTTCCTCGCTGCTTTTCCTCCCCAGATTTTCTCTGGTACCCATTTGACGAGGATAGGTCGAAAACAAAAAAAGAATCCCGCTCAGCTCGGGATCCGAACCCTCGACCATTCGGTTGCTAGACGAGTGCTCTAACCACTACGCTAGCCGGTCCCCCGCAGAGATATGTAAATATTCTAAGGTAAGATACAGAGACTGTGATAAACTTACAGCAGCTGACAACTTAGGAATAAAGCAGTTACAGCGGTAATCAAAGCCATTTTGTAGAAGTCAAACGTCTGGTCAAGAAAACTGAAACATAAGAATGTTACATACTTATATATGAAAATTACACAGATATACAGGTGTAAGGAGTACACAGATATACAGGTGTAAGGAGTACACAGATATCCAGATGTAAGGGGTACATAGACATACAGATGTAAAGAGTATATATATATATATATAAAAGTGTGCTGCAAGTGTCCCCAGAGCTGAGATAAGAGAAAATTAAGGCCTATATCTGACGGGATAGTGAAAATACATAAGTGACTGAGAATGTCTGTGCATGTAAGTGTTGCTGGCAGCGTGTCCTCTCTACCAGAAAGGAGCTACAACACTGCGGCACAGAATCCAAGGACTTGCGAGCCCGACAAGACAGTGGCTGTGACTTTCAGGAGAGGAGAGGCGCGCTGAAAGAATCTCCACGACAGCCAGATCAATAAGACCAGAGACTTGAAGAGCAGTGGAACGACGATCGATATGCGTGATCAACAGCAAGATAAGAAGTGAGCATAAATATACGATGTAGCAGTCTCACACAGACATGAATAACACATTCAACACATCCTTAAACCTGTCAGTGGGCGATAATTGGCAAAGATTTGACATGATAGGAACTTTAGCTCCATTTTTTTTTTCTTAATGTTTTGTGATTACAACGTCTAAATAGAGAAAACCGTCCAACAGATCTGCCCAACCAGACATGGCAACAAGGCTCGAATCTAGGGCAGACAGAAGCTGTGGGGATGCCGGGAGGACCTGGAGAAGTCTCCGGACTTCATCCTGGCGACCCGGGCTTCTGATTTAGCATGACCAAGAACTTGAACACAGAAGAAGAAGAAGAAGAAGGAGAAGAAGAAGAACTAAAGAAAGGTTAGATCATCTCAACAAGGCCTTAGTTTTGGTGCTTGTGGATGTATTGAAACTACAAAGTCTTACATTAAGACAGGCACTGAGACCACAATTATAAGATTTGTAGCTTTCGCTGCATGACAAAGTCTTAAAAGAGGCGCACGGGACGTGACTAACCACGGGTGATAAATGCCCGAAGGACTGACTCAGGTCTCAACTCCGGCGATGACGTCATATTTACACATTAAAAAACACATAAAAACACATAGTATCTGAACAATGAAAGGGCTCCCACAGACGTCATACTGATACACACACACATACAAGCCCACATCACAGTATCTGAACAATGAAAGGGACCCCACGGACAAATTTATGTTTCAAGATCGAGAATATATACATGTACTAGCAACAGGTATCATAACTTCCCCGGCGATATAAACAAGCTGGTAAAAAACAACATAAAAACATACAGCGAAACAGAAGATGTGAGGTTGTGCGAACAATGAACAAATTCTCGCCAAGAATAAAATAAAGAAATGCAGTAAACTCCGAGAAAGAAAGGTGATACAAACTAGACATGAGCAGGTAAAAGAAGGTAAAGATAGTCCCATAGCAAATGCCGCAAGGGATGAAGCGTTGGAGACCTCATTATGCTGGGCATCAGCGTATGATATGTAGGGTGGCCAGTTCCTTTCCTCGCTGCTTTTCCTCCCCAGATTTTCTCTGGTACCCATTTGACGAGGATAGGTCGAAAACAAAAAAAGAATCCCGCTCAGCTCGGGATCCGAACCCTCGACCATTCGGTTGCTAGACGAGTGCTCTAACCACTACGCTAGCCGGTCCCCCGCAGAGATATGTAAATATTCTAAGGTAAGATACAGAGACTGTGATAAACTTACAGCAGCTGACAACTTAGGAATAAAGCAGTTACAGCGGTAATCAAAGCCATTTTGTAGAAGTCAAACGTCTGGTCAAGAAAACTGAAACATAAGAATGTTACATACTTATATATGAAAATTACACAGATATACAGGTGTAAGGAGTACACAGATATACAGGTGTAAGGAGTACACAGATATCCAGATGTAAGGGGTACATAGACATACAGATGTAAAGAGTATATATATATATATATATATATATAGAGAGAGAGAGAGATGTAAGGAGGTAAGGAGTACACACTTTAATATATATATATAAAGAGTATTAATATACATGCTGGATCCGCTGAACTCTACCGCCACATGTTCAGACTAGCTGTACAAGTACACATACAGATCTACCCATTCTGAACCTGAAAGTTACGCTTCCGATACCCAGTCCTGAGACAGCCAAATTGCGCAACATAAAACAAATGCAGCAGCAGCAGCGCAGCAATGACAACAGGCACCAACCTTCAGTCCAGAAAACAACCAACAGGAAAAATCACAAGAACCTCCGTCCACGGACAACAAACTCCCAGCAAACATCTAAGAAAATCCGAGCTGTTCGCCCTGGACCCCACACAACGCCCCGGATCTAGAATCCTCACATGATATCCAAGCGCTGGACCCATGCCAGATTATAAATCAGCGCCAAAATAAGGAGGACCAGTTCTACTCGGAGCCAAAAAGTGGAGGTGAAAGAAGAAAAAAACAAAAACCCCGCACAGAGATATACTAGAGAGATATGAGCAAATGATGGCTGTGCTGATCAGAAAATGCCTCTAGACTCGGTAGCGAAACTAAAAAATCTTTTGGACTGGCCAATCGCGATACCAGCTTTAATCTGTAAGAAAAGTCCAAGCTGTCAAGAAACTAGCCATGATCTGTCCGTGTACACTCTTGCATACTGAAATGATATAAACTGTGACTGTCTTTACATGTGATTAAAAATAATGGCATGACCTATATGTGATTAAAAATAATGACATGATTTATATATGATTAAAACCCTGACTTGCCTTACATGTGACTTTAAAATTCTGACTTGTCTTGCATGTTTTACTTAAAAAAAACAAAAAACCTGATTCGACTGACATGTTTTACTTAAAAAAAAAGCACTGACTTGCTCTTGATGTTTTATAAAAACCCTGACCTGACTTAGATGGTTAAAAAAATCTCTGGCTTGCAGTACACGTTCTACCCTTGACTTGCCTTAGATGTTTCATAAAAACCATGACTTGCCTTAGATGTCTTATAAAAACCATGACTTGCCTTAGATGTTTCATAAAAACCATGACTTGCCTTAGATGTCTTATAAAAACCATGACTTGCCTTAGATGTCTTATAAAAACCATGACTTGCCTTAGATGTCTTATAAAAACCATGACTTGCCTTAGATGTCTTATAAAAACCATGACTTGCCTTAGATGTCTTATAAAAACCATGACTTGCCTTAGATGTCTTATAAAAACCATGACTTGCCTTAGATGTCTTATAAAAACCATGACTTGCCTTAGATGTCTTATAAAAACCATGACTTGCCTTAGATGTCTTATAAAAACCATGACTTGCCTTAGATGTCTTATAAAAACCATGACTTGCCTTAGATGTCTTATAAAAACCATGACTTGCCTTAGATGTCTTATAAAAACCATGACTTGCCTTAGATGTCTTATAAAAACCATGACTTGCCTTAGATGTCTTATAAAAACCATGACTTGCCTTAGATGTCTTATAAAAACCATGACTTGCCTTAGATGTCTTATAAAAACCATGACTTGCCTTAGATGTCTTATAAAAACCATGACTTGCCTTAGATGTCTTATAAAAACCATGACTTGCCTTAGATGTCTTATAAAAACCATGACTTGCCTTAGATGTCTTATAAAAACCATGACTTGCCTTAGATGTCTTATAAAAACCATGACTTGCCTTAGATGTCTTATAAAAACCATGACTTGCCTTAGATGTCTTATAAAAACCATGACTTGCTTTAGATGTCTTATAAAAACCATGACTTGCTTTAGATGTCTTATAAAAACCATGACTTGCCTTAGATGTCTTATAAAAACCATGACTTGCCTTAGATGTCTTATAAAAACCATGACTTGCCTTAGATGTCTTATAAAAACCATGACTTGCTTTAGATGTCTTATAAAAACCATGACTTGCTTTAGATGTCTTATAAAAACCATGACTTGCTTTAGATGTCTTATAAAAACCATGACTTGCCTTAGATGTCATAAAAACCATGACTTGGCTTAGATGTTCCATAAAAACCATGACTTGCCTTAGATGTCTTATAAAAACCATGACTTGGCTTAGATGTTCCATAAAAACCATGACTTGCCTTAGATGTCATAAAAACCATGACTTAGCTCAGATGTTTCATAAAAACCATGGCTTGCCTTAGATGTCTTATAAAAACCATGACTTGGCTAAGATGATAACCCTGACTTTTCTTACATGTGATTAGAAACCCTGACGTGATTACAAACATTAAAGTTGTGTCTTTCATAACTCTCCTACCTTGCTTTAACATTTTATGTACCCCCCCCCCCCACACACATACACAAACTTCTTGTCTACGGAAACTAAAGCATAACAAACAAGTATGTCTGAAGTCAACAGCAGGCAGACATACACTGAGAGTGAGATAGAGAGACACAGAGAGGCACACATACACATACACTGCAGACTATCGGAAACGATCTACTCTTGCCACAGAACAGCTACGGTAATATCGACTACAATCACAGACCAGCCTTAGTACCAGAAGAGAAGATGGTGGAGAGCTGATCCAGTGTTTCGATCACGCCAAGTCTGGAATAAAATATAATGGCCCAATATCGACCGTCCCCTCTTCCACCCCGAGCACAGTATCGAATACAAGGCTGCCTATCAAAACTGAGCATACGCGTATCGATTCACATAGACACATGATTATTTGAAGCAAGAGTGAATACAGATACACTAAGGGACAGCAAGTGGGTTTGTCTGTACACGCTTGCGCATAATACGAGGATTATGTCAGCGGGTTTGTCTGTAAGAAGGTAAGACATGCAGATGAAAATAAGACAGCGGTCTGTACGGAGGTAAGATATGCAGATGAAAATAAGACAGTAAGACATGCAGATGAAATTAAAGACGGCGGTTTGTACGGAGGTAAGACATGCAGATGAAATTAAGACAGCGGTCTGTACGGAGGTAAGATATGCAGATGAAAATAAGACAGTAAGACATGCAGATGAAATTAAAGACGGCGGTTTGTACGGAGGTAAGACATGCAGATGAAATTAAGACAGCGGTCTGTACGGAGGTAAGACATGCAGATGAAATTAAGACAGCGGTCTGTACGGAGGTAAGAGATGCAGATGAAATTAAAGACAGCGGTTTGTACAGAGGTAAGACATGCAGATGAAATTAAGACAGCGGTCTGTACGGAGGTAAGACATGCAGATGAAATTAAGACAGCGTTTTGTCTGTATGGAGGTAAAAAAGAGATGAAATTAAGACAACGGTTTGTCTGTATGGAGGTAAAACAGGCAGATGAAATAAGACAGCAGTGTGTCTGTATGGACGTAAAACAGACAGGTGAAATAAATCAGCGGTTTGTCTGTATGGAGGTAAAAAAGGCAGATGAAATAAGACAGCGTTTTGTCTGTATGGAGGTAAAAAAGAGATGAAATTAAGACAACGGTTTGTCTGTATGGAGGTAAAACAGGCAGATGAAATAAGACAGCAGTGTGTCTGTATGGACGTAAAACAGACAGGTGAAATAAATCAGCGGTTTGTCTGTATGGACGTAAAACAGACAGGTGAAATAATTCAGCGGTTTGTCTGTATGGAGGTAAGACAGACAGATGAAGTAGGACAGATCTACAAACAAAAAGACCTGGACTCATCAGCCGTAGACTTACTTTTGGCCGAACTCTTAAAGGATTGATTTAAAAAAAAACAATTTTAATGCCCCGTTCTGTATACGAATGCGTGTAACACGGTGCGTCTCGCCCTGTAGGCAGAAACATTCAGAGGCAGTTTCCCTTCTAATACAAGTACCCGTTTTCAACGCACCACCTTCTCGAGACAACTCAGTTCTCTATTAACTGAGCTACACCGCACTCCAGTAAAGATCTTTACCGCTGGTTTTCTCTCTATGCAGTCAGAAACTCGGGGCACACCAAACAGGATGGTGCCCATTATACGTGGCGTGACTAAGGACATCAGTTTCGTCATTATCGTACAAACTCTCAATTGGGGGGGGGGGGGGGGGGGGAAGAGATGTTCACGCAGGGCCTCAACGGGACACACAAATTCATGACGTCATAACACAGAAACGCCCCACAGAGTCCAACGTTCCGGGTTCTTATCGCAAACTTTCTCCTGGTTCACACAGTGTTGTGACGCTCTGTCCTCAACTTCTAGGTCTATGTCCCACTCCCCTTCGTCCGTACCCCCAGTAACAGGCCTAGCCTGGCTAACGGGGTAGGGATCGCCATAGTCCCCATGGTAGTGGAGTCTGCTAAAGAAGTACTACACACCCTCTGCTCTTTTAGCTCTAGCCAGGGACTGAAAAAATAAAAATAAAAAAAAACATCCGCCACAATCTGCTCCCAAGCCGACACGACGACGTTGTGCCTCAACATGTTCACCGCATCTGCTGCACAGAACATCAAGCTCGTGTCTTCAGTAAGAAGAAGGAAAAAAAAGAAGGTTAGATGGAAATAGCAAAAAAAAAAAAAAAAGTGTCTGATGGCAGTTGCCCTGGCTAAAGCTACACAGAAATGGCGAGACAGAAACGCATGTATCACAATGATCGCATGTACATACAAGTACAAACTAAGAAGCTGAACTCTATGGCTAAACACAAACTACAAACAACCGTCCAATCCATCCAAGGGACAGAACTGCAGATATAGTCAGCACAACCGAGAGAAGATCAAGAAGATATAAGAGATCTTGGCTGTAGACAAACATAAAACACAGCCAGACCGTAGTAATCAAGTCTGAAGTACATGCGTCCAGACAGCTTCTGATTAATACACTAGGACAGCACTGAACTTCTCAAACATTCCACGTAAACAATTCAATTACAGAAGCTGGGTCACTCATTTCTAGACACGATATGAGACACACATCACGACATCCCACACGATCACTGTCACGGAAAATGACTTTTATTGATTTGCCCCGCCCTGCAGCTTTCTTTGTTTCTTTCCATTTTTCTTTTTCTTTGTGAAAGAATGAAAGTTTTTTTTTTTTTTTGGGGGGGGGGGGGGGAAGCCCTCTGTCATTATTCATAGTATGGGCTTGTTATCCTGCTTGGAGATTCCCAGATAGTCTGATTTCTCACCTGTCGAGATGTGCGTGGGTACTTTGAGACCAGCCTTACACTAATCTCACCTGACGAGCCGTGCGTGGGTACTATGGGACCAGCCTCACACCCATCTCACCTGACGAGAGTCTTGTGTGGGCACACTGGGACTAGCCACGCACCATTCTCACCTGACGAGAGTCTTGTGTGGGCACCCTGAGACTAGCCACGCACCCATTCATCGTTTCTTCCCCCCTCGCATATAGATCAAAGACCCTCTGATCTGACAAACAAACCGCTAACAAGGTCATTTAATAACTTTCAGACATTCCGATAAAGAACCCGCACAAGAAGGACGTGTCGTTCTCCCCGGCCTGTGAAAAGCTACCAAAGGGGGAGCAGGAAGTGGAACTTGCTTTGTCAGCCAGAGTGTGTGCAGCTATTTCTGTGCGTTTTGTTCACACAGGAAATCTATTCTAAGCGACTGTTGCTGTGGAATGTTTCGTCAGGGACACGAGATGGGTGGAGCTTGCTCTTGTGCCCTCTCCCCAGCCCCTTCTCGGTTACTGTGCACGTTTGACATCCCCTCCCTCTGTCGACCACTCTCAGCAAATGTTGCAGTCAACGCTATATACTTTATAGCAAGTCCATAAGACTTTTACAAGTCTATAGCACAACAGCAACGACAGAAACTTTCCCACGCACCATCAATGCAACACAAGAGCAGGTTAGACTGTAAATCAAAATCCTACGCGTGAAAACATAACATCAAACCTCCCTCAAGTTTTCTGTTTATAACCGTTCACTGTCTTTCATGTATCCTTCAATCAAACAAGCACACAAATGCTTACACGACCACTGCTCACCGTAAAGCTACAGCTCAGATAACGGGAGTGCAATGGATGACCCAAAATAGTGAAACTGTTCACTAAATGATATGTGGTACATGACCGTCCTAGCAAACAACACTGCAACACACGCGCGGCCGCGATGAACCTCGTCTTGATTCAAACCCGTGTTTTCCTTGATGAGACAAGTCCCGGCGTCAGGCAGTCTACTACCAGTATCAGAGCAATGAAGTTGTGTGACTCAACTCTTCTCGGCAGTGACGAACATAAACAGCTTTGACATCGTTACGTGTCAACACACTTCAATGGGAAGTGCTTGGTGTCAGCTGCCGACGTCAGATCAACGCCCGACAAGAGGGCAAACATGTACTATCATCTACTTTAGCTGTCAACTACTTAACACCACGTCTCAGCCATACACTAACGCCACAAGTCTCTGGGCATGTATTTTGGCCGTAACTCCCTAAGTTTCTGATCACACATCTGGGCCAAGTCTCTGGCCACAACCAGGGTAAAGTCCATAAGTTTTGGGCCATACACCAGGGGCAAAAGTTAAGTCTATGGCCATACATCCATAAATTCCTGACCACATACAAGTGTATTTGGGAAACAACTGACCACACACCAAGGCCAAAAAGTCCACAAGTTTCTGACCATACACTTAAATCAAAAGTCCTAAGTTTCTGACCACCGATTTAAGCCAAAAGTCCATAAGTTTCTGACCACTGATTTAAGCTAAAAGTCCGTACGTTTCTGACCACAGATCTAAATCAAAAGTCCACATAAGTTTCTGACCATAGATCTAAATAAAAATTCCACAAGTTTCTAACCATAGATCTAAGTCAAAAGTCCACAAGTTTCTAACCGTAGATCTAAATCAAAAGTCCACATAAGTTTCTGACCATAGATCTAAGTCAAAAGTCCACAAGTTTCTAACCATAGATCTAAGTCAAAAGTCCACAAGCTTCTAACCATAGATCTAAATCAAAAGTCCACAAGTTTCTAACCATAGATCTAAGTCAAAAGTCCACAAGCTTCTAACCATAGATCTAAATCAAAAGTCCACAAGCTTCTGATCACAGATCTGGAACACTAGTCTCTGGCCACATACCAGGGTATGCAGGAAACTCTCTACTGTAGAGAGCGGAACAACAACACAACTTCGTCAGATCATCAGAGGAAGCACCCCCCTCCTCCCCTCAAACAAGTGTTTCGGCCCTATTAAACTCCTGACACTCTAAAGGGTGGGCCCTCTGGGTCATGACTCCCAGAGGTCTTGTGAAGTGTTGTTTGTTTTTTTTCCAGCGCCATGAACCCACAATGTTTCTGACCAGACCACCTGGGACACTACTCTGTGGTCATACACTAAGATACAAAGTCCAGGAGTCTGTGGTCATACACTAAGATACAAAGTCCAGGAGTCTGTGGTCATACACTAAGATACAAAGTCCAGGAGTCTGTGGCCATACACTAAGATACAAAGTCCAGGAGTCTGTGGCCATACACTAAGATACAAAGTCCAGGAGTCTTTGGTCATACACTAAGATACAAAGTCCAGGAGTCTTTGGTCATACACTAAGATACAAAGTCCAGGAGTCTGTGGTCATACACTAAGATACAAAGTCCAGGAGTCTGTGGTCATATACTAAGATACAAAGTCCAGGAGTCTTTGGTCATACACTAAGATACAAAGTCCAGGAGTCTTTGGTCATACACTAAGATACAAAGTCCAGGAGTCTGTGGCCATACACTAAGATACAAAGTCCAGGAGTCTGTGGCCATACACTAAGATACAAAGTCCAGGAGTCTTTGGTCATACACTAAGATACAAAGTCCAGGAGTCTTTGGTCATACACTCAGATACAAAGTCCAGGAGTCTGTGGCCATACATGAGGATGGAAGTCTCGGCTTGTCAGTATGGGGACATATATTTTATGTATTTGATGGAATGTATGCAGGATCGTACTCCACACATCACATCCGGAACTTAAATGAAATCACAGCTGTCCCACTAGCTATCCGATGGGACGGTCGTGATACAAAATCTCCACCATAACATAGGCTGTCCAAATTTTGGTGATCTCGGTTACCTCGGTTACATAAATAAATAGCAACATAAGTAAACAGCAACGACAAGACATAAGCACGTCCAAACAGTGATACAACGCCACGGGCAAGAACTAATCACTCATTCCAGTCAGCCCCGGCTTAATCTCGTGGACATACAACTCACCACATAGTCATTGAAGGCAGAGAGACCCGTGGAGTGACGCTTCAGCAGTTCGCTATCTAGCGGGTTGGGCGAGGTTGGCGTGCGGGGTCGCATGACAGTAAGGCTGTTGTGGTTTACATCCAATGTCAGGTTGGTCGGGCTCTTGACCTCCA
This sequence comes from Achatina immaculata, assembly GCA_009760885.1. NCBI lineage: Eukaryota > Metazoa > Mollusca > Gastropoda > Stylommatophora > Achatinidae > Lissachatina > Lissachatina immaculata. The sequence continues at coordinate 5,611,664 of CM019721.1, forward strand.
TGTTCACAGAACTTTGCGGGTATTCAGATGGCATATGTACAACAACCCGTGAAAACACACTTATTCAGTTAGTGTTATTTCTCTCAGTATGAAAAGCTTACACAGTCACAAATGTTTATTGTCTTTACAATAAGGACAATCTGAAAATATTCCTCCTAAAAGTCTGACAAAGACCAGGTAACAGCCGAAGAAACTCTTCTTGTGATTTGTCCCAGGGAACAATTGTCCTGAAGGTAAAGTCCCCAGTACACACTGCTGGTAAATCAAAGAACGATTTTTATAAATGAGCAGCAACACTAATATACACTCCTCTACAGCCACACTCAGCAAACTAGAGTGAAACAGGCCCTAATATACACTCCTCTACAGCCACACTCAGCAAACTAGAGTGAAACAGGCCCTAATATACACTCCTCTACAGCCACACTCAGCAAACTAGAGTGAAACAGGCCCTAATATCCACTCCTCTACAGCCACACTCAGCACACTAGCGTGAAACAGGCCCTAATATACACTCCTCTACAGCCACACTCAGCAAACTAGAGTGAAACAGGCCCTAATATACACTCCTCTACAGCCACACTCAGCAAACTAGAGTGAAACAGGCCCTAATATACACTCCTCTACAGCCACACTCAGCAAACTAGAGTGAAACAGGCCCTAATATACACTCCTCTACAGCCACACTCAGCACACTAGCGTGAAACAGGCCTTAATATCCACTCCTCTACAGCCACACTCAGCACACTAGCGTGAAACAGGCCCTAATATACACTCCTCTACAGCCACACTCAGCACACTAGCGTGAAACAGGCCCTAATATCCACTCCTATACAGCCACACTCAGCACACTAGCGTGAAACAGGCCCTAATATCCACTCCTCTACAGCCACACTCAGCAAACTAGAGTGAAACAGGCCCTGATATGAGCAAAGACTACGTCTACAAACACCGTCATCAGTTCTATGAACATATTTCCTTCTACTACCACCTGCATATACTTTCTCCGCTGCTACGAGCTCGCGTACTTACTGCAAGCTGACTCAACGCTGCGCTTCCACTCACGCTCCACGCCCCGTATACTCAACCGCTCCACGCTATGTCTGATTTCTCTAATGATGCTTACAAATAATGGTACTTATAATTTCCACACACTTCCATATGAACACTGTCGAAGCTAGAAGACCAACAAAAAAAAAAAAAAAAAGATTTCCTGGACTATGTAAGAAGATACTGACAAGTAATGGTAAAGATCTTTCCGAGGTATGACCTACTTAAAAGAAAACTTTCCGGTCTATAGGTACGTTATTAAGCAGCTGAGAGTTTAAAAATTACTTAAGATCGACTGGTTTAAACAGCTCATCTATACTGAATTTGTTTAACTAAAAGGTATTCCATACCCACTTAGTTAAACCAATAGCTTATCTATACCGACTTAGTTTAACAAGCATATATATATATACTGACTTAGTTTAACTAAAATATATGACCGATTTAGTTTAACCTATATCAATGACCTAGCTTACTATGCTGGTTCTGTTGAAGGTTGTGCCTATATATTTGTATGTTTCTGCGTTCCCAATAATGATCTCTCCAACATTTATATAATATGGATCATTCTGTCTCTGGTCTCTTGATATCTTCATATACTCTGTCTTATCTTGGTCAAGCCCACTTTTAGTGCCACATCTCTCAGGTGTATGCAGGTATTGATGACTTCTTGCATAGTTTCCCCCCACCAAGTCGACGTCATCAGCGTATCCTAGTATTTTAGTTTGTTATTCTGCACTGCTTTCTTCTTTCACTTTTCTAATTACCTTTTCTAGTACTATGCTGGATAGTAATGGAGATAATGTGTCACTTTGTTTTAAGCCAATTCTTATACAGAAGGGTTCTGCCTTTCTTCCTTTATATATTACTATATTCTGTGCATCCTCCATTCATATTCTGGTCAAACTGATTAATTTATTAGGTATCTCAAATTCTTAATGGCCGGTAAGCTGAAGAAGAATAACAATATCTATGACCGACTTGATTTAACCAACAGCTAATCTATAACCGATTTAAACACCAATATCTATTACCGACTTAGTTTAACCAACAGCTAATCTATAACCGATTTAACCACCAATATCTATTACCGACTTAGTTTAACCAACAGCTTATCTATAACCGATTTAAACACCGATATCTATTACCGACTTAGTTTAACCAACAGCTTATCTATAACCGATTTCAAGAAGTCTGAACCTGTTTCAGTCAGTTATGGCCGATCTCGCACAACCAACGGCTCATCTAAACAGACCTGGCTCCCATACATGGATACACCACTTCACACGTGAACAATGACACTCTAGACACAGTTTCACTGATGTCCCAAACCAGTCCTACAAGTGTCGTGTCAGCACGTGACTTCAGGCTGACAATGGGCAGACTCATCCTCGCACAAGCTCGAGGAAAACGTCTAGACCGAAGCAACCAGGCTCGCACGTCTCCCACACGCCAAGTCAGATGGAACCATCTGCTTGCCGGCACCTGCTGGACCCCTAACTTGGATGCGGCGAAAATTTACTTCATTTTCTAATTATCCCTTACACAACAGTGATTCCCAACCTTTTTACATAGAAAGATCATTTTTCCAACTACATTTAAGTTGTGGAGCACCACCATCTTACACTCAATATCGCAGTGCCATAAATCGGTAACTCTTTTTATTCCACTGATAGCACTTAATACCACACTGACTGTGCAGCCACGTAGCACCAGATCACGCACGGCTGGAGCACAGGTTTGGAACCGCTGAACCTAGCGTGAAACAGGAATATATAACAATGTCTTATATAGATTACACATTATAGAGAAGGCGGATTTTTATCAGATTCTCAAATAGAGAACGTGCGGAATCCCTGGTCTAGTCAACGTTGGTTGACATGTCACCGAGCCCGATTAAAACATTCCTGAACAAATCCTGTCTTTACTGCAAGCTCGGATTAGACTAAGATAAGACGTACATGCTTTAGTTACTATAGGCCTATAGCGACCGCTTCTGTGCATGATCTAGTTTGTGGAGAATGCCACTATCTTTCTTGCATGACAAGACTTCATGATCAAGATATTCTGACAAGTCCCTGACATTCTGTGGCCCCAGACAACAGGTGAGAGTTCAGTGAACGGAGCAGATGATCGCTTTAACAAATCCGGAGCCCCTTCCTACGGACATCTGGTCGGATCAAAATACTTCTAAGTGTCTTTTAATTTCGGCTGTCCTGGGTCAGCTGTGATTAAAGTTCTTCTAAGTGTCTTTTACTTTCGGCTGTCCTGGGTCAGCTGTGATTAAAGTTCTTCTAAGTGTCTTTTACTTTCGGCTGTCCTGGGTCAGCTGTGATTAAAGTTCTTCTAAGTGCCTTTTACTTTCAGCTGTCTTAATTCCGCTGTGATCAAAGTACTTCTAAGTTTCTTTTACTTTCTGTTATCACGATTAAACTGTCTGACAAAGATTTTGCGTTACGGCACCAGACATCACTATCACGTTCCAGAAACCTCTAGTGCTGCTGATCCATCCTCTTATAAGTTCGTGTTCTTCGGTCCAGCATCATACAGTGGTTCTCGAAGCTGCTCCGTTGTTTCGCACAGCGTTTTATGTCAGGTCAGGTTGTGGAGAAAAATGAAAGACTGTGAGATCGTTAATGGCTGGACAATCCAATCAGCCAGTAGCTTTACAATTTCATAAGAGTATGTAGCTAAGATGCTCATCAGGCGCTTCTCTTTCTAAGATGCTCATCAGACGCTTCTCTTTCTAAGATGCTCATCAGACGCTTCTCTTTCATGCCAGCAAGTGTGATTCATCCAAGTTTTATTGGAACACAAGTAACGCTAGCCTCGAGGAGACCATGGAACACAAGTAACGTTAGCCTCGAGGAGACCATGGAACACAAGTAACGTTAGCCTCGAGGAGACCATGGAACACAAGTAACGTTAGCCTCGAGGAGACCATGGAACACAAGTAACGTTAGCCTCGAGGAGACCATGGAACACAAGTAACGCTAGCCTCGAGGAGACCATGGAACACAAGTAACGTTAGCAGCCAGATTTATCTTCACGAATTCCAGGCAAGGTCTTACCACACGCACACGGGTCCGGGGTCTCTATGAACAGCTACACAAGATACACTATGAAGAAAACAGCTGGACGTCTAACTGGGCTTCACACCCAGATTAAGCTAACTACATACGAGCTAATGAACACATCCTACGCCCAGAAGTCTCCAAGTCACTCTCTGATGAATAACTCTTTTTTTCCCATCTAAATGGAGGTGGCGCAGATTAATAAGCTACAAGAAATGTCCTTGCAGAATGTCCTATTTGAAAAGATTGAGTGCTGTAAATAAACGCGCTAACTGTAACGTTGCTAGCGTGGCCGTACACAGAATAGCGACACCGCATATTATGCCCATGCATCTCTCCACGCTCTATTTGGATGCTATTATGAACTCTGCTTAAACTTAACACCGCCACTAGAACCTGCTAACAGTAGACTCATTAAACACAGTTTTATGAATCTAGAAGACCAAAATCATCCACCCATGACCAAGCACCGAGATAACGTGAAACCGTTAATTAACAAACGCAAAATATCTAATACATAAGGCAAAACAATTAATACTGTGAAAGACAATACCAAAAAAAAGACTGCAACCAATAAATGCTACAGTACCTATCAAGTGTCACATGTAACAACTATAATAACAGCCCTGGCATGTGGACACTTTATGTGTCGGCGCGTGTACTATTGAGCGTGGTCCTCAACTTTCAAATATAAACCTACAAGAAATCCTGAAAACGAGGAAACTAGACCAGATATAAAAATAGCAGCCAATGGCAGCCGGCGATGAGGTCACAGCGCGGCTCCGCCGAAGGCTTGTGCAGTCAAGAATAACAACAGCTGGAGTAGGCGTCGTTCTCTTAGTGTTGGGGGGGGGGGGGGGGGGCACACCAGTGCGACCAGGACACTCACTGCCTGGGTGTGGTGGCGTCCTAACCTGGGCGCGTCCCGGGACACATTCTTGTAAGGTTCAAGCACTTTCAATTTCGTTATTTCCACAAAATAAATATTAAAAAAAAAGCTACATAAGTACGGTAATGCAACAAACACCAGCCAAACAGAGCTCTTCGTTTAGAAAACACAAGAATTAAATGATGACATGCTACAGTGGTAACTGACAACATGAAAAGATGGGGGGGGGGGGGAATACAGCGAACATATTATATTAATATACATGCCCTCTGTAGCCAATGTGTCCTCCCTATGACACGCCACAGGATGATGTGTATTTCTTTCATCATCATCATCATCATGCACTCCCTTGACAGAACAGATAAAGGCTCTCTAGTCATCCCTGTTCTTGGAATTATTCTCTGCCTCCTTCCATGTGCACCCCTTGTCTCTGAGCACTGTCATAATTTCTCTTCTCCAAGTAAGTCTAGGTCTTCCTCGTTTTCTATTTCCTTGAGGATCCCATGTCAGTGCCCGCCTTTCTACCTATATAGCTATTACTTATTTCAAAATCAGTTTTTCTTCCCTGTACACACTTACAAGCATAAAAATTTACTCAAGACTAGCTATTTCCATGTACACAGTTATCCCCTTTGACTTAAGAAAATCAGCTCTCCATGTAACACATGCATTGTACAAGACCAACTTTCCTATTTCTACTTACAACCCCTCGGGCCAGGTTGACAAGGACGCAGACTGTAAACCTTGAGACAACCAATGCCTACATCTCTCCTGCTGTTTGGCGGACGGCAAACAACACATGATGATGATATCTACAGCTACGTTCTCAAGCTCCAGTGCACCAGCACCCAGGCTAAATAAATGTCACTGAGAGGGTAACTTAATCAAGTTGTGGACATAGCGCCCCCACCCCTTCAAACTTTCACACTTCCCCACCCGAATACTTTGAAGAAAAAAAAAAGGAAGCGAAACGGTGCGATTCCCTTGAGCGTCCCAGGCAGGAAACCAGAACATTATGTTGAATTTTCAGGACTGAGTGCCTCAAGGACGGATTAAAAGGACACGGTTCTTTGCTTGTACGGACACAGATCACGTGATCAGCGCCATCAGCTGGGTCAGACGGTTCTAGCTCTTTCTTCACTACGTGACTGGTTTTATATGTGGAAGTTGCTACGTGACTGGTTTTATATGCTGAAGTTGCTACGTGACTGGTTCTATATGTGGAAGTCGCTACGTGACTGGTTCTATATGTGGAAGTTGCTACGTGACTGGTTCTATATGTGGAAGTTGCTACGTGACTGCTTTTATATGTGGAAGTTGCTACATGACTGATTATATATGTGGAAGTTGATACATGGCCGGTTTATATGCGAAGTCACTGCATGACTAGTTTATATACTAAACTTGCTACACGAATGGTTTATATGATGAAGTTACTGCACAGAAGTTAGCTCATGGCAGGTTTATATTTGATATGGGGAAAGTAACTGCACGGCTATAAATAAATGTGCACACACTAAGTGCTTTGCACTCACCGCAGATCTATCTCATCATCATTCATTTGCACGTCCCTTGCTTGTTAGTGTGCCTCACTAGCAGCTCACTCCTGTAGGCCTCTCGGTTGTGAGCAAGATGGCCTGCCCCGCTGATGTATCCATATGCAGATCATCAACGATGTCTTGCAGCCATCTTCGCCTTGGTCTTCCTCTCTTTCTTTTTCCCATTATATATCCTTCCAAGATCTATCTACACTCCTAATTTTTGTTGCAACCAACGCAGATCTATTTACACGCATAATAAGTGCACACAGAACATTCATCTACATACATACGTGTATATATATTGCATACAACTCCGATCTCCAATTCTGTGCGCATAATCTGGAGCTTGTTAAAAGTGGCGATTATGCCAAACAAATATATGTACAAGTTGCACAAAGAAAACGGCACCCCCCCCCCCCCCTTGCCTCTACTACCTTGCTCTTCTACGAAGAAAAGGACTCATTCTTCTGTATATCTGAATCACATGGTGATTTTCCACGACCCTGAGGTATTTAAGAAATGTAACCAAAACACGAACGACCAGAGATCTGACCTCTGTACTTTTGTAATAGCCAGCTGCTCGTCGGCGGATATTTATCTAACTTGGCCACGCAGATTTGTCTAATTTTGGCTACAGGGAGATAAGCTAGCCAGAAAGTAACATTCATCTGATTAAAAAACACAACAACAATAAACCGTGCAGTTTTTAAGTGTTATATTTTCAGTTCGTGTTATGTTTAGACACTAAATAACAGCTTTATTTGGGTTAACGGCCTGACTTTCCGCCGAGAGATAAATGATCTTTATTTTTAAACGGTAAAGAATTGGGCACGCAGGCCCGTCTTACATTCTACCCTTCATCACTCCATCTTTCATTCTTCCCACACACTCGATTCAATACAAGTATATAAATTACATTAGGGAAAAAACATATCATAAGAATGTAAAATTAAACTATTACATTCAAAGTAAAAGAGAAGAAGTAATTAACCTAATTAAAAAAAAACTCTCACACACGCACACACACAGACATATACATTAACAAAAATATTTTTTCGTACATATCCTCTCTTCTAACATATATTTTTAAAGAAACATTAAAATAATTTCTAACAATCGATAGAGAGAGAGAGAGAGAGAGAGAGAGAGAGAGAGAGAGATGACAACTAAATGTAACATATTACGCATACAACAACAACAACAACAACAACAACAACAACAACAACAGTTCCTAAAACCAATAAACACTTGTAGGTCTTGTATGACACTCAAGTAAACTTTCCATCTACACGTGACGATATAAATATCCACCTTGACAAAAAGCCCATGTTACTACAAATTGTTTTCCCACTGCATAATAAGGACGGAAAGTAGCCCGGTATTCCCCAAATGGAAGGTTATGTGTTCGGAACTCGCTAACGGTACCCTCCGGCCTACCCAGCTACAGAGTACCTGGACATAAATGATACAGTATTTGGGAAAACAAGCCCCCCTGCCCCCCCCCCCCCCCCCCCACACACACACACCCTAAAACCTTGCAGAACTGGGTACGCAACATAAATGATACTGGGATAAACATCTTGCAAAGAACGGCTACGCATGACTGTACTTCACACATTTCACACATGGATGCCTGCGAATGAAATGAAAGGTTGATGCCGTGCTTAACGTAGTCTCGCGGGTTCCGCCTGAAGGCGCGAAGAGTCAGTGACTGTGCTAGCGCGATCGTTGGATGAGGTGTTTTAACCTTGTGTGGTATATCCTCTTTTTAGTAACCTGCAGTTTCAATGTTACAGTTTCAACTATAACTGTACCGTGACGGACAAACCTGACAAGAATTCTGCTCTACTGTAACGGGCACTTAAAAAAATTTTTTTGTTTTTAGCTTGACGAATAATATCTGCTCACGTTTACTGTGACGGACAGTTTAATATGAGCTCAGTGTTACTGTAAGGTGAGCTGAACTTTTACCACGAGTTACATTTAAAAAATTTATTATTGTGACAGGTAGTTTTAGTGTGACTTACAGACTTAAAAAAAAGGACCTATATCTAGAACATTACAGAACAGTCAAGTTAGAATCCTGTACAACACACAACAAAGCCACAAGCTTAACTCTCTTCAATCCTGAATTAACTCCCACGCACTGCGGGAATCAATTTTGCCCTGAACTTTAGGCAGAAAGAAATTCAAAGGATGTTAACTCTATAATTAAAGCTATGGGATGGGTTAGAATACGTGCTCGTCTTCGTCTCATTTAAGACTGCCTGAATATCGCTCTGAGCACTGATTCGCATAGGCGTGCAAGATCTTCCCGCACCAGCAGCGCTGTTTTTGTAGTGAAAGAGTTAATACAACCTGTTCCAGACAGTCACTATAGGGCAGCTTCACCTCACACAGTACTCATCCATGCACGTCAACGAAGACCCGTCCACAGAGTATGTTTCTCTAACGTTTCTATCTATTATGCTATCAGTGTGCTCAAATTTTTCCCATAAATTTTCACCATCGCAGCCGGTCTCATACTGATTATGCGACCGCATGCAGAAACATCTTTATGATACGAGGGTTGATTGATAAGTTCTTGGCATAAGGTACAAATACTTGAGACACACAGTTGATATTAGGTGCATTTGTAGATCTATAATAAAGTATTTGAGTATAACACTGTGTTTTTGTGAATTATATATTTCTGACTAAAGAAGATGTTCGTGATTAATACCGACTTTATCTTCACACACATCCAGATTTCTGTTGTTTTAGATTAGGTTTCACAAACATTGCCACTTCACTAATCAGAGCCGAGAAAGTGCGATGAAATGTTCTCCACAGAATTCATTTAATTCTGACTAATAAGATATTCGACTTAGAATTCACAACATCACTTGTACTAAGATGCAGTATGACATAATCTTCGTTAGTTTCGTCGTTGAAGCACATATTCATTAAATCAAACTATCATATTCTACATGCAGTATTTTTCAATGTTCTCATACGGGAACATTTCCTAACTCCGTATTATATCAGGTGTGCAACACGTGGTCTACTAGTTCCTCGTCTAAAATCACTGTACTCGAAGTTTCAAAGTAACAAATATTTATATCACTTGAATCACTTGAAACACGTCTTCAATCTGTCATAGAACTGCTTCTGCAAGTCTGCTTTTCCTGAGTATCTATTGCTCTAATTGCCCATCTATTCAAACTGTCTTCTTTCTCTCTTGTGTCTTCTCTGGTGTGTGTTCTCTTTCTGCTGTTCTTCTCTGATTGTCTATCCTCCTCTTGTCTGGACTGGTCTCAGTTCACTGACAGTCCTTGTTCCTCCGTCTTCAGGGCTCCGTCCTCTGTCTCCTCTCCTCTACTTCTTCTTTCTTCTTGGTTCTTCTTCCTTGTTCTTATTGTCTGCTCTTCCGTCTTCGGGCTCCCTCCTCTGTCTCCTCTCCTCTACTTCTTCTTGGTTCTTCTTCCTTGTTCTTATTGTCTGTTCTTCCGTCTTCGGGCTCCCTCCTCTGTCTCCTCTCCTCTACTTCTTCTTGGTTCTTCTTCCTTGTTCTTATTGTCTGTTCTTCCGTCTTCGGGCTCCCTCCTCTGTCTCCTCTTTCTTTCTTCTTGGTTCTTCTTCCTTGTTCTTATTGTCCGTTCTTCCGTCTTCGGGCTCCCTCCTCTGTCTCTTCTTCTTCCTCGTTCCCTACTACTTGGTTCCTCTTCTCTCTCCTTTTTATCTTCCAGTGCAGCTTGATGGATTAACCAATAAGTATTTTGGCTCCACCCTTCAGATGTCCACTGCTTCCCATGAGCGTTCTGACTGTCCGTTATTCAAACTGCCCCGTTACTTATATGTCATAAGTCAACTGTCCAATAGGCCACGCCTCTAAATATTTAACTGGTCAGCTGGCCGAGTTGGTTACTCCTTTATTTAAAAACCATGTGCAATTGCGTCACTTAACAGGTGTCAAGTGTCAACTCCGTCTATCAAATGTTATTTACCTAAGTCATTATCTTGCTATTTCATGTCGGAGGTTTTATTGTGTCCTCGTTTTTCATTGTATCTGCCTTTTCTATTCGTCTTTTCTATTGTTTACACGTGTCAACGTCCAGTTACCGCTTTGTTATCATTGGACCATCCTACTTTCTGGCGTCCTACCTTTGTGTTACCTATATGTCAGCATCACTGTTTCCACTGTTTACTTTTGTCTGTGTCTTGTTCTAGTGTCATGAAAGTTCTATACCTTTCTCTTCCTTTCCTCTCCATTTTTCTCTGTCGCTATTCGATGTTACTATTTTCCTTAAAGTATATTTTCATAATCATATTAATAAATAATAATAATAATAACAACAACAATATCCGTTACTTACACTGCCATGCTACAGATCAGGCTAATGTAAAATTAAACACCAAGTTTCAAGAAATTAATTGCAAACAATTTTTTTTTCCACATGCTACTGAAGTAGTAAGGGGTGGCAGAAATTGAGAAAATAGGTAAAATTTCTCATCGAGCTACCTCTGCATCAAGGGGTTATCATCGAAGGAGATCCATGAGGATAGAGACTCTAGGGAAGAGTGTCCCTTCTTACAGCACTGTGAAGAAATGGGCAGTTCAATTCAAACATGGAAGGGAGAGTCTGGAAGATGATCCCCGTCAAGGAAGACCAAGAACGGTAACCACCGATGAAACCACCGGCACAGTCCATGACATGATAATAGAAGATCGACGACTAACTGAGTGGTACAGTGCTACTGAGTTGGGCATCTACCAGGAACGTGTTCATGCCATTATTCACAATGATCTTCAAATGACAAAGGTCTCTGCTCGATGGATCCCGAAACTTCTTGGAGCTGATCACAAACGACAGCGTCTCAATCAAGAGACAATCTTGGCCATTTTTCTACAGATCCTGAAACGTTTCTTCAGCAATGTGTGACTATGGATGAGACTTGGGTTCATCATTTTCAACCAGAAACCAAAGAACAGTCAAAGCAGTGGAAATAACATGGATCTCCACCTCCGAAGAAAGCAAGGGTGGTTCTGTCTGGAGGCAAAGTGATGGCTTCCATCTTTTGGGATTAAAAAGGTAGACTATCTTCAAAAGGGCAGAACGGTTACCGGGGCCTATTATGCTAATCTTGTGAAGCAACTGCGGGTCAAACTGAAAGAAAAGCGCAGAGGGAAATTGACGAGAGGCGTCATCTTTCATCAAGACAATACTCCAGTTCGCACGTCGGCGGTGACAATGGCTGCCATTCATGAATGCGGCTTCCAGCTTACTGAACATCCTCCTTATTCCCCAGATTTGGCCCCTTCGGACTATTATCTGTTTACCAAACTCAAAAAGGAGCTCAGTGGTCGCAATTTTGTTTCAGATGATCACGTCATTCACTCTGTGGAGCACTTTCTACTGGCACAAGATGCTGACTTTTACAAAGAAGGGATCCGTATGCTCCAGGATCGCTGGACTAAGAACATAAACTTGTAAGGGGACTATGTTGAGAAAGAACCCCCAAAAGTTGTCCACAAACAGTCCGTTCTATCTTATGCCGCGAACTTATCAATCACCCCTCGTATCTTTTGTCTTCTTTTCCTGTTTATTTGTCCTGGAGGTTTTTTTGTTATTGTTTTGTTTTTTTGGAGTATGATTAAGACGTAAACTGAAATTTTACAACTGCGTGCTCGTGAACTACAAAATAGTTTTACTATCTGTTATTACAGCTTTTCTGCAGTGGTTTCGTATATATTTATATATTCAGTTTTATGCATACTTACACCCAAATACTTTCCTTATAAGAACGAATACTTCAGAGTTCCGCCAAACAAGGGAGTTCACGCTGTGTACGAGCTATTGAAGTTATCGTTCTTTTAAAATCTTGGGCGATATTTTTCGCGCCGTCGGCGCCATTTTTAACTACTGCTGCTGTAGCTCAGTTATAACCATTAATATTTTTTAACCGCCGGTCCTGCATCCTTTTGCTAAATTCTGACCAAAAAAAAAAAAATAAATAAATAAAAAAACTTTCTTTCTTGGAAATAAAAAGAAAAGGCTTCAGTGTTGCTGGGCAGAAAACAAGCAAGCTCGCGTACCTGGAAGCCACTGACCTCATAGTTTCTGGTCTGTTCCACATGGATGAACTGATCTGGTGGCTTGATAAACAGAGTTAGCAGGTGGCGTGCTTCCGCTCAGGATTTGGTAAAATAACACAGGGATAAGCGTCAGAAATTTGATTTGTTTATATCCACACTCTACATCCTGATAACACTGGGACATTCTACATTTATATCTCCATAGAGTCCACATCCTGATAACATTGGGAAAATCTAAATTTATATCTCCACAGAGTCCACGTTCTGATAACAGTCGGAAATTGTAATTTCCACAGAGTCTATATCCTGATAACACTGGGAAATTCTACATTTATATCTCCACAGAGAAGATGCCGTCCGTTCTGGCAATCAGCGACTCACAGCTGACCAAGTCTCTGCCCCCAATCAGCGACTCACAGCTGACCAAGTCTCTGCCCCCAATCAGCGACTCACAGCTGACCAAGTCTCTGCCCCCAATCAGCGACTCACAGCTGACCAAGTCTCTGCCCCCAATCAGCGACTCACAGCTGACCAAGTCTCTGCCCCCAATCAGCGACTCACAGCTGACCAAGTCTCTGCCCCCAATCAGCGACTCACAGCTGACCAAGTCTCTGCCCCCAATCAGCGACTCACAGCTGACCAAGTCTCTGCCCCCAATCAGCGACTCACAGCTGACCAAGTCTCTGCCCCCAATCAGCGACTCACAGCTGACCAAGTCTCTGCCCCCAATCAGCGACTCACAGCTGACCAAGTCTCTGCCCCAAACTATTCGTTGGTACCCCTAGTGACAGGTCTGGCTGGTTACGGGGCTGAGACACCCTCCCCCATATTCCCCAAGTCAGTGGAGCCTGTTAAAGAAGTACTACATCCTCCAAGCTTTTTTTTTTGCCGCATTCAGGGACTGATAAATTAGCTATAATGACCCGCTCCCAAACCGACACCCTGCTGTGCCTCAACATCTTCGCCGCATCGGCTGCAAAGAACACCAGCTCATAGTTCTGGGGAGACTGAAGACGAAGTAGTTGTGATAACAGTCGGAAATTCTACCTTTTATCTCCACAGAGTCTGTGTTCTGATATTATAAGAGTTGCTACACATTTACATCCAAATAAATCTAAGGTGTGGAGATTGAAAGAAGTTCAACCGGGCATAAAGCGAGAAAGGAAGCGAAGACCATAAAACAGTCAGGAGACACATCACCAAGAGAACTTACCTTATCTGTGTCACGACCTCGTTTCTTTCCGGGTGTCGCGATCCCTCGTGTCTACTGAACAGTTACTAATGACTATGCCAATAAACACCCTGTTTTTTGAGGGGGGGGGGTGCTAGTTGGCTAAGTTGGTTAGTACGCTGTTCTCCAGTGGCTAGACGGCTGCTCGTCCTACCGGAGTCCGTGTTCGAATCTCGTACTCTTGTAATGTTTTTTTCTCTGACGTCTCACTAAAGTGCTTTGTTTACGATTTTTTCAAGGTCTAATCATACAAAACTGTGTTCTCTTACTTTACCGTAAGAAATCCTCGTAGTTTCTTATTTATAAAAAAAAATACCTTATCTAGCACGGGTAAATAGTGTAAAAACAAAAAGAGTCTATGGGAAAAAAAAAACAAGATTTTTTTTTCTTAAAAAAAACTTGAGTGATTTGTGTATCCAACAGGAACTATCGATATGGATATACGAAGAGCGAGAAAAGGAAACACTGGGAACATTTCACACAATAACAGCTTACAACGTTCCCGTCAATAAACTGCTTACACTTTTATCAGAAAATTGTAATTTGCCCGACCCCAGAGTCTGCGCGGAGAGCATTTTGTTCACAATAACAAGTTGATGGAAATAACCGAACAGTCATACAAAGACATTATGTCAGCGCGCCAAAAGATTGATTTCTACCTGTCTGTAGGGCAAAACAACACTAAACAGAGCTTGAATGTACAGGCGGGTATCTGTTAAAATAGCAATGTTTATAGACTGCTGTGTCCAACACTGTGACATTCGTCGAGAAAGACACACAGATAGATAGTTAGACAGATAGATAGTTAGACAGACAGATAGTTAGACAGATAGACAGAGACAAGACAGACAGATAGATTGATAGATGGACAGGCAGGCATGCAAACAGACAGACAGATAGAATGATAGATAGATAGACAGACAGAATGATAGATAGATAGACAGACAGATAGATAGATAGATAGATAGATAGATAGATAGACAGACAGACAGAATGATAGATAGATAGACAGACAGATAGAGAGATAGATAGATAAACAGACAGACAGACATACAGACGGATAGATAGATAGATAGATAGATAGATAGATAGATAGATAGATAGATAGACAGACAGACAGATATTATCCTCTATTAACAATAGCACAATAAATGATACAGTCAATTTCACAGCATGTAAGAATCTGCCTTCATAAACTGCTCTTCCAGTGACGACTGACTCACTGATCCTGATGTTTTTAGTAGTTTACAACCTCATGTAACTTCTCAGAGAATTTCCTCATTTTGTTTATTGCTGCCGACAGACTGAGATAAACCAACATTACGTGGTCAAAGCATACTTCAAGAGTTTGGGAACAAACTCGGCGGAGATATATGGATATCCAAAAAAACATCGAGATTTTCCGGTGAGAAAGTCCAACTCTGGGGTGGATGGGCTGCCACTTCTCACCCAGCGGGGATGCACTGATATCCAAAACACGACGAGGTTTTCCGATGAGAAAGTCCAACTCTAGATTAAACTGGTGCAACGAAAACCACGGTGTCACGCAATCCCGCTTCTGAGACCCACCGAGAATACAGGCCCAAGCCCCGTGATACTCTGAACCTCATGTGGCCCTCTCGGGGAACTCTTGTGGCCCTCTCGCGGACCACAGGACTAATCAAGGACCACAGGATTAAATTCAGTAGGACCACGGGGCGATCTTGGTGGTAGAAGCTAACGAAGAAGAAGAAGAAGAGACCGCGCATGGGAAGACAAGACGTGAGTGTGGCATTCCGATGGTCTTAGTACTAATGGTCAATGCAAATCCACAGCAGGAGTATTTTTTTTAAAAATGGTTCACTAGAACGTCTACACACAATGACCCTCTAGGTGGATGGCGATGCCAGCAAACAATATAACAGTCAGTGACTTCATTTTATCTCTTGCATGGAATGGCAAAAGACAGCAACTTGTTTTGCGAAGGTATAGATTCCTTATCTGTGGTTTTTAGTCTGAGGTCCATGGCCCAGCAAATGGACTATTGCATAAGAAAATGTTAGTATCACTTGAGTTTTGTTTACTGCTTTATTTTTATTTGAGGAGTCCACAGCTGTTCTCAGGCTGGAAAGGGGGCCCACAGCTTTTCTGAGGCGAGAAAGAGTGTCCACAGCTGTTCTCAGATCAGACAGATGACCTACAGCTGTTCTCAGACCAGAAAGGTGGTCCACAGCTGTTCCCATGCCGGAAAGGGGCCCACAGTTTTTCTTAAGCTCGAAAGGGGGTCCACAGATGTTATAACGCCAGAAAGGTGGTCCCCGGGTGTTTTCAGACCATAATGAGGGTCCACGGCTGATTTCAGGTCAGAAAGAGGCTCCACTGCTGCTCTCTGGCCAGAAAGAGGGTCTACAGCTGTTCTCAGGCCGCAAAGAGGATCCTCCGATGTTCTCAGGCCCCAAAGAGGATCCGTTAACAAAAACAAAACAAACAAAAAAAAGCCACTGCCTTACATCACAGATCCTATCAAACACTCAGCGTACAGGAAAAAAAAAACCACTGCCTTACATCACAGATCCTATCAAACACTCAGCGTACAGGAAAAAAAAAACCACTGCCTTACATCACAGATCCTATCAAACACTCAGCGTACAGGAAAAAAAAAACCACTGCCTTACATCACAGATCCTATCAAACACTCAGCGTACAGGAAAAAAAAAGCCACTGCCTTACATCACAGATCCTATCAAACACTCAGCGTACAGGAAAAAAAAAGCCACTGCCTTACATCACAGATCCTATCAAACACTCAGCGTACAGGAAAAAAAAAGCCACTGCCTTACATCACAGATCCTATCAAACACTCAGCGTACAGGAAAAAAAAAGCCACTGCCTTACATCACAGATCCTATCAAACACTCAGCGTACAGGAAAAAAAAAGCCACTGCCTTACATCACAGATCCTATCAAACACTCAGCGTACAGGAAAAAAAAAGCCACTGCCTTACATCACAGATCCTATCAAACACTCAGCGTACAGGAAAAAAAAAGCCACTGCCTTACATCACAGATCCTATCAAACACTCAGCGTACAAGAAAAAAAAAAGCCACTGCCTTACATCACAGATCCTATCAAACACTCAGCGTACAAGAAAAAAAAAAGCCACTGCCTTACATCACAGATCCTATCAAACACTCAGCGTACAAGAAAAAAAAAAGCCACTGCCTTACATCACAGATCCTATCAAACACTCAGCGTACAGGAAAAAAAAAAAAGCCACTGCCTTACATCACAGATCCTATCAAACACTCAGCGTACAAGAAAAAAAAAAGCCACTGCCTTACATCACAGATCCTATCAAACACTCAGCGTACAGGAAAAAAAAAAAAGCATCAGTGACAACAAGACGACGCTACAAGACGGACAACCACCCCCGGGGAAAGCACAGCATCAACCACATCAGACTTGGCGGCCGCAGCTGTGTGCCATGACGTGGACGACTGCACCAACTGGAAGTTTTCTCACACGGTGGCTACAGTTAAGCGCGGTTGCTGCAGCAGCCAGACCACAGCCAGGTCAGTGGTTAAATGTTCTAGTTGTCAAAAAAGCGGATTCCGTTGTCGCCGCTTACGTACGTGTGTGTGTGTCTGTGTGTGCGTGTGTGCTAGGCACAGATAAGCCTGTATCTGTACCAAATGTATGCGTGGTACATATGTACTTTGTATGGTACGCGGGAATAAGAAACAAAAACGACACTCATAAACAACAATGATCTCTGAGCGTTGAGACAGGAAACTCTCTCTTCAGTTGTTTCTCGGCTGTAGACTGAATTCTCACATCCTTATCCCGCCAGACAAATATCACTTTGTTGTGCTGAAGAGGGATATATATATATATCTTATATCCTTCCCGTGCCGTTAAACGTCACATAGGGCTCGTAAAGTAGTTCGCCAATTTTTCCTGTCTTCGGCGAGTCTTTCAACCTCATCAAAGGATTTTATGCCTGTTAACTTGGCCTCTCTTAACAATGTCCTCTTCAGAGTTTCACGCGGTCTGCCCTTTTTTCTTCGGCCTGTTGTGTTCCACTTGATAGCTTGTTTTGGGATTCTCTGATCATTTCTTCTCATCAAGTGACCAACATATGTCCATCTCCTTTTCCTGATCACCCATGAGACTGGTTGTTGTTCAGTCATCTGTCTTATCTCTGCATTGTTCTTGAATTCATTCCACTTGATGCCGAGTATTTTCCTTAGGCATTTGTTTTCAAAAGAGTCTAATTTCTTTTCTATTTCTTTAGTGTATATATATATTATATATATATATATATATATATATATATATATATATATATATATAATATATATATATATATATATATAAAGAGTACACAAAATACAAGGTAAATGTAGAACATCACACAAAATCAATTCTCTGACCTGTCTATCAGAGATTTATAAAGGTGTGTCTAGTTCAAACCAAAGCATGGAGAAGCATAATAGCCAACGCCAGTCGGCACGGCACATGATGATGATGAGTTCAAACCAAAATGATCTCATGTGATTCAGAGACATTTGGAGAAAGACTTCACCGAAATGTAATATTCACGGAGACACTTTTAGAAAGAACTGCTTGAATGCAAGTGAGAAATATCTTGAGCGGTCTAAAAACTGGAGTTACCCATGTCTGGTCTTAAAGGAGGGTTTTCTTTGTTTGTTTGTTCTTTTTGTTCGTTTTTGTTTTTCTTTCGAAGGAAGAGGAATAATGATTGGTGATGATCGGCAGATTGTACTGCACACTATGAGTGAGAGAGTGTTGACTGGCCAACATAGCCCCTTGTGGACAAACAAACAAACACACCAGAATAAAGCACATCAGTCTAGATCTGATATTTGGTCAAGGTCGCTATCGGTCTGCTACACTATGGACGCTCATTCCTTCATACAGATTGATTGATCTTTATTTCAAAAGGGTTAAGAATTGGGCACCCAGGCCCGTCTGACATTCAGAAGCTTCTACAGCATGGCCACTTTTATCCACGCAGGAAGGACCGGAAAGTTAATCTTGTAAAGACTTTATTTTAACAGACTGTGTGACGAGATGAATTAAGTGAAATCTGGTCCTACAAGGGGCCCAGCTGACTGAGATGACGGCCCTGAATGAAATCAGAAGAAAAAGTTCTACTGATTAACCTCTCCTGACCATGAGTATCAGCAAGGTCATTTGTTGAATCTGTTCTCTACTGAAGATGTCATCTGCCAGCACTGATGACAACACGTGACTTGAGACCTCATGCTGCTTGTCTGATATTTTTGCTGTACGGAAATAATCTCCAGGATGATCACATCAGCACTACCGCTAGCACGGATGTTAATACAATTTTATCAAATGTAAAACTGGATGGCGCTAAGCTGGCTTCTATTTTCTCATCAACAAAGACAACGTACAAAGGGCAAGAAGCAGGAAGACGGGCCGGAATAAAAAAAGTCGGTTATTTTCACTGCTGCACCTGCAAAATGATGCCAAGGGCACCGCTGCTATCTTCCTGATATCTGAATGTGTGACAACATCCATATATTTCCTTCACGTTCCAGACATATCGTGGCAGCATGGCTGTCCTGCTCGGAAAAAAAAGCGGTGGAGTTAGTATGGGTGAGTATTCCCCCACTAGAGTCACATCGACGACTTCGTATGCTTGCATTACGGCCGCATCATCATCATCATCATCATCATCATCATCAAACTTCCGTGCACACATCAACGACTTACGACTGTAACTGCAAAACTTGAATCATTACAAGTCCATACTTAACAGTTTGCGGGTGGGGTTGGGGGGGGGGGTATGTGTGTGTAAGGTTTCTGTTAAATTTCCAGCGCGGATCTAATCTTCCCAGCAGGCCCCATGTTACTTCAGTCTCTGCCCCGGCTCAACAAAGAGGAGCAAGGCAAAAAGCATGTTTCAGGGTAAGCCTCCAAAAGCTGGAGCATGTACCGACCTGCAAATGGTTCTATTCGTTTCTACTTCAGGCACAGACACCAGGCGAGATTTTCTACCCGTGTCGTCGTACCCCCCCCCCCCCCCCCGATAATATACAACATCAGTAACTAGCCACGAGAATTCTAGACCTAACTAAGCACTGCTGCTTCTCAAGCATTCCACACAAAACTGCCAGCTGCACTATGTGTTGGGGAACACACAAGGCTCAAGACTGGACGCGCACGCGCCAAACAATGGTGGCAATCACAGCGCCACGTACACGAAACATAACCAGGAAAGTAATCTGGACAATGACTTTGCTGAAGACAGTCTGCTGAAAAAGAGTAAACAGCGGCACTTTTGTCATAAAACTGCAACGCAAAGCAATACCGGACCACAGCTACAACTTTTATGTGTCTCACAGCTGGCCAGTATCAACAAGGACGAGAACTCTCGGAAATCGCCAGTACAAGGCCGATAACACAACAGCCCTTGTCAAATACGTCACACTGCAGTACTCTGTCAACAAACGGGTGAACGACATCCTGCAGGGCCGCGTGCCACCACAGCCAGCGAGTGCTCCAGGCGCTCACGATCTACCCGGTGGAGAAGGCTTAGCCTAATCGATAAGAAGAAGAAGAAGAAGCAGGAAAAAAAAAACCGTTTTATCTGGCAAACTTTTCCGCCATAGTTCGTTCGCGCTCAGTCAAAAGTGTTATCGCCCCTGACTATCCTCAACACAGACCGACATAAATACTCGCAGAAGTAAATAAAGATATCATTAAAAAAGACTTAGACAAGAGCTGATATCAGTCTGCTTGTTTGCTACAGATTTATGTCTGTTCTGTCAGCCACAAGAACTTCTATCAAAATGTTAGCTCGTCATAAACATATGCTCACACGACAGTCTGTGTGACATACTGACTCACGTTCAATGTCAGGACAGGCAGGCGATGGATGAATTGGTAATCAAGCTAAAATGATTACCTTAATTTTACATTACATCAAGATTACATAACAATAGATTAGCTTACACACACCGACAGACGGAGAAAAAGAGGCATGGGTGAATGAATAGATAGAAGTTAAACAGATTAAATAGATTAGATTTGGATAATATTACATCAGGTTAGCTTACACAGACCGACAGATGGAGAAAAAAAGAGGCATGGATGAATGGATAGACAGAAGTTTAACATTGGATTATATTACACCAAATTAGTTTAGTCGGGCAGATCGTGGGATGAAGGCATGGATGAATGGACAGACAAGTTAAATAAATTAGATCTGGATTACATTACACAATATTAGCTTCAACAGACAGACGGAGGGACAGATGGATATATGAATGATGGATTCTTATACATGGTTATATAGATCAGATTGCATTATACTAGACTAGATTACACAGAGAGACAGACAGGCAGATACATTAGATAGTTGGACAAACAGACAGACAGACAAATTAGACAGACAGATAGACAGACAGACAGATAGATTTTCTAACAGATCTTAAAGAAGAAGCACAAGGCCAACTAATGTCCTACGACTCTCTTTACTGCTGCCCAGCCTTCCCTTATATCGGGCTCTGGTAGATGACAAAGTCAGCTATTGTTTACACGGCCCTACACCGACCTCTTTCTTGTTTTCTGATCTAGTCTTCCCTTTCAGCAGATTACATGCGACTTTAGAAACAAAAATAATATTGTTACTACACCTCCTTGCTCCCGCGTATTATTTTCTTTTAAGATCTAGTGTTCCGTTGCAGTAGACCCGGCCCGATATTTATTATCTCATAGCCTACACAGATGACGCACGGCAACATAGCGTGCTTTCACTGATGAATGCCGACGGTTTGTTCAGAACACTGTCATATCTACACAAACCCTGATGGAGCTGTTAAAGAGAAGCCAAAAATAGAAACAGCTCTGGCTATTTTTTTTTAAGATCAATGAGGAGGGCAAAGTTCTCGAATCGGGAAAGTGCTACTTTTAATCGCGTACTTCGCAGCTGCCCTCAACTTGAAAGATGTGGCAAAGTTAGACTGCTCTCTTTGTTGTGTCAAATGTTGCTGGCTAGCAGTGGAGAAAGCTGCCTAACAGGATTTTAAAAATAGCTCGTTTTTTCGCTTTGGCAGTCCAGAAGAATATATGCGGGCTAAAATGTCGGGGATTATACGAGCGAAGATGTTGCAACGGGGCTGTAACGAACTGCTTCATAAGGTGAAAGATGGGAGTTCTATATCATGTGTTCTGGACAATAAAGCTGACAAAAAGGGCACCAGACATTTATGTTAGGGAACTGCTCCGGGAATGATGGAAATATCTGCCCGCAAGTCGATGTGGACCAGAATACTGAGTATACGCGATAAGTGTATAGAAAAAAAAAAAAACAGGATATTCACAAGAAAATCACCCCCATATTATAATACATGACTTTCCCCCGAGGTTATGGCGGGCGAAAATTTACAACAAAGAAATGATGTAGGTGGCATGACAAATAAATGACGCGTGCTGACCTTTCAATCACAAACATCGTGACATGCCCCGCCACATGAAGATCAGTGCTTGTATTACTCTCGTTATGTTCACTCACTGGTCAGTCCATACAACATATTTATACATTCATCAGATGCTTGTGCCAGTGGGAGTTAGTACACTGCTTCTTCATTCATCCGATGCTTGTGCCAATGGGAGTTAGTACACTGCAATGGGAGTTAGTACACTGCAATGGGAGTTAGTACACTGCAATGGGAGTTAGTACACTGCGACAGATAAAAGGACGTTGCGGACGCCGTAGATGTAACACTTGTCTGTTTGTTGTCGAGGCCAGCCAGATCTCCTTCCCTAAGTCCACGTTATCAGTACAGGAGGGTTTCACCTGTACTTCACGAAATGTCATTTATGTTATCATGTGCAAACGTTGCGGTTTGAAGTACATAGGGGAAACTGGCTTATGGTTAGGAGATCGATTTCGCCAGCATCTCAATGATATTTCTAAGAGGGCCTGGACACCTGTGGCTAAACATTTTTGCCTTGGCAACCACAGGGGAAAACAGGACATTTCGGTTAGTGCGATCTGCTCTTGTTCCGCAGATGTACGATCTCGGAGGGTCCTAGAACAGCGCCTTATTTTCCAGACTGGCTGTCTCCACCCAGCTGGAATTAACAATGTCTTCAGCTTTCTGTAACTTCTTTATTTTTCCACTGGCCTTCTTTATACTCTACTTTCTTTCTCTATGCTACCCCTCCCTACCACCACCCTATTTTCTTCTCTGCCAACATATTGGTCTTGTCCTATTCACCAGTTTCACATTTTCTCCCTGCAGGTATTTATGTTCTTCATTCATTATCTCTCCGCGTCCCCTTTTCCCTCCCCTCTCCCCCCCCCCCCCGACACCTCTAGCGGCTATCATGTTTCTATTGCCTTCCCCCACCCCTTTCTCCCACTTGTTCCCCTCCTCTCTCTCCACTTCTTTGTTGTTATTATTGGCTCTATAGGGAATCTTTTGTCTGCAGGGAGCGGGGTTTTTCCTCCTCCTTTTTTCCCCTCCTTCTTCCACACACATTTCTGCTTCTCACTCGGAGCAAGACAATTCAGATAAGTTCTATGTGTTTGTATTTCATTGTGTTTGTATCCTCGAATAAGGCTCACGCCGAAATATCGGATGTTATATGTTTTTCATTTACACATTCTCATACTTTCTATTTGTTTTTTTTCTCACCTTGCTCACTCCCTCCCTCACTTTGTAAAACTGCACCATACGCCTCTATCTACCTTATTTAGTACACTGCGTCTTCATTCAGCGCCCAATTTATGTACTATCTTCCTGGAACTGACGGCATCATGTTCTCGCAGCCAATGCAGCACAGAATCGGGTCCAATGTATAAGGGTTATGGCTGCTGTTATTTTCAGCCCCTGAGTGAAGCTAAAAGAGCAGTATGTGTGGGCGCATGCAGTACTTCTTTAGCAGGCTCCACCGCCATGGCTACCATAGTGATGGCTGTCCTGTTAGCTAGACTAGGCCCGTTACTGAGGGCACCAAAAACAAGGTGGAAGAGGATCTTTGCTCAGCAATGGTTCATGCTTCAGTTTCTGTCTGTAGAGATGCGGCTGACTTTGCCTTTCAAGCAATCAATCTGTCTCTGGAGATGTGGCTGACTTTGCCTTTCAGGCAATCAATCTGTCTCTAGAGATGTGGATGACTTTGCCTTTCAGGCAATCAATCTGTCTCTAAAGATGTGGCTGACTTTGCCTTTCAGACTTATTCAATCTTCAACCTTCTAAAACTTCTCATATCTTTATTTCTGGCCGACGTCCAGGGTTAATGAAGCACCTTTCTCTTAATCTCTATTTCCATTCCTTCCAACCTGCTTCAGGTGTCTAAATGAAAGAACTTACACTCTGATAATCTTCAATGCTTCAAGGAGTCGGCGTACACAACGAGAACAAACAACTCTTCCAATTACTCGCTAGCGCAGAGTCACCTACTTCTACTTCTATCTGTACACGCCCATGTCCATTTCCAGGAAAGAATTTTGTCACTTTGGCAGCCTGTAACGTTTGTGTTTGTGGCTACACAAAACTTCCCCGCAGTATGTCCGTACATGATCTCAGTGATGCATGATGCAAAATTCAGGCAGCTCAGCAAGCATCAGATTCGAGACAGCGCTAGCTGTGCACAAGTCACCACCAACATGGAAGGAAACTATTGCTACCAAAAGCAATTCCAGCCGATCTTCATTAATGTTAAACAGCCAACCTCCTATTTTTTTTTCTATTTAGTAAATTTCGTGGTCAATGTTTGTTAAATGAGCTGTGTTTCTGAGCTCATACTCTTAATTATTTTGTGAACTTTACCCCCCAAATTGTCACCCAAATGCTATAAAGAGTAGGAGTGAAGGTGTACTTGTCAACTCTTGTATGATTCACTCTGTGGGGGGGGGGGGGGGAACGAACATCAGGACAGCATGTGATGATGCCACCTTGTCAAAGGAGGTCGAGTCGTGCCCGTGGGGTCAAGCACTTGAGAGCACACCAACTAGAGCTCGCATACAGGGCACGGATTCTCGTCCTTCAACTGCTTGGGCTGAGCGTGAACGAGGCCTGGCATCTTGCAAGCGACCACCAATCACATTTTTTTCTTTTGTCTTTTCATTTAATAAAAAAACACTTTCACTGTAAGTGTTTGACTACCAAACTCTTATTTATCTCACATTTTCTATCCATCTGCACCTAGTCTATTCCCATTGCTCTTGTCACATGTTTGTAGTCAGAAGTAATGTACTACAGGCAGAAGTAATGTACTACAGACAGAAGTAATGCACTACAGACAGAATTAATGTACAAAGAAAACTGACACGACTAAAACACACAAAAAAAGCTTTCTTGTGCCATCTATCTCAGCTTGTGAATAGTGTTTAAAAACGAACAGACTGAGACATGTCCCAGGCAGATGTGATAAGACAAGTGGTGGGAGCTACACCAAGCCTACAACACATAACCAAAGAATTAGCTGGTTTTGCCACTGCTGCGGCGTGTGAGAACCTTCAGCCAAAGAACTACAGGACACAGATCAAGAGGAAGGCCCTGGAAAAAGTTGGGCGTATGAAGTTATAGAAAACACTGGCGAATTACGACATGAGCATCACAGAGGCCACTCATACGACCCCAGAACGCCAACTGCATCTCCCTTCGACACCTCACGGTACAAGAGGATGGATAAAAGTAAAGTAAAATAAAGTAAACACAGAAGTGACTGACATACAGGCACATGATAGTGGGGAAAAAAACTGCTTCAAACAAATAGGCCACAAAGAATAAGCCAGAAAGCAACCCCCCCCCCTTGCTGAAAACACCACCACAAAAGTAAAGATGAGTGAGATGACTTGAAAACATCATAAAAATTCATGAAAAAAAAACACATACACACAAACGATAAGACTTGAGACACCATAACCACAGGAAAAATACTCAGGGAAACGAGAAACTGGGAGGCTGTTAAAGTGTATAACCGACAAAACTAACACGGCCCTCCAGACGACATCTGAAATGACTGAATGCTTCAAAACCAGGAGATCTGGAAATGTAACTTAACAGTGCCCACGACCTATTAATGATAACGGCTACGGGATATAATACGAGTATTATAACCGATATACTGTATATATTACTTCGATCTCTGCCGTCCGATAACAGCTTTCTGATAACAGATACGCGCTTTATTTGATGAGAACCGTTACTAGTTACAACAACAAACACGGATCATCGCGACGAATGTGTTTAGGGCTGTAAATGTCACTTGAACGATTTTACTGCCAGATAAAGGCACTCACAGTTCGATCACGGCTTTATGTGAACACTCAGACAACGGCGCTGAAGTATCAACCATCTCCCTGAGACAACCATCAGAAAATTACGGTCAAGGGGAGGAAAAAAAAACATGCCAGGCCATCAATGACGTCAATCATTATCCATTTAGTTGTGCTACAGTTCTGACACTTATTCCCTGGCAGGTGAAATTATGCTCACTTAAAAAGCCCTGACATGAAAGAGAGAGAGAAAGAGAGAGAGAGGGAGAGGTGTGAGAGAGGGAGAGCTTACAGTGGACTCTACAGTGTATTTCCTATATGTAGGAATGCCACTTGCGCCCCCCCCCCCCAATCCAACTGGGCCAGCTATAAGAAAATGCCCCCGGGCTACGAAAGTGTATGTGTGCATGTGTTTTAGTGTGGATGGAGCAGCCATGGAAAGAGTACCTTGCCTGCAGGGAGAGGATACCACAATACATAGCTCACACGGTAGTCAATGCACGTAAAGAGACGACGCCCTAGCCCACAGAAAGTGACTCTCTCTCTCTCTCTCTCTCACACAGAGGTACATTTTGCTGTTGACGCTAAACATTCCGTGACGTCATTTTCCACTAGAAAATTTATAGAGCACAAAAAAACTCCGGCCCCACACCAAAACCTCTCACACGACGAGCAGGTCACAGCAAGCACACTTCTGCTAGGACATGATTCAGCGCCAGGACAGAGATCACTGCACTCATTAACTGACTTCTACATTTAGTTCCTTCTCTCTGACAAGTCAACCGGGGTGCAGGCACTCTTATATCTCACGTCCTCTTGACTAACTGTATCAATACTCTCTCACACACACAAAACATTTTCTGACGAAACTGCAGAGCTAAAGTATAGCAGACATGTTTTATCACCCTCTGCCAGACCAATGGTTTTTAAACTGCACTCGCCGGACCACAGGCAGTCCGAGGCACATTAATTAGCTAGACCGCGGCTGCGTTATCAATTTGGTATTAAGTGCCATCTACTCATGGCAATGTGACAAAGAACATGAAAAGTTCATGACAATATGACAAGGGACATGAAAGGTTCATGACAATGTGACAAGGGACATGAAAGGTTCATGGCAATGTGACAAAGAACATGAAAAGTTCATGGCAATGTGACAAAGAACATGAAAGGTTCATGACAATATGTCAAAGAATATGAAGGTTCATGACATGACAATATGACAAAGGACATGAAAGGTTCATGACAATATGACAAAGAACATGAAGGTTCATGACATGACAATATGACAAAGGACATGAAAGGTTCATGACAATGTGACAAGGGACATGAAAGGTTCATGGCAATGTGACAAAGAACATGAAAAGTTCATGGCAATGTGACAAAGAACATGAAAGGTTCATGACAATATGTCAAAGAATATGAAGGTTCATGACATGACAATATGACAAAGGACATGAAAGGTTCATGACAATATGACAAAGAACATGAAGGTTCATGACATGACAATATGACAAAGGACATGAAAGGTTCATGGCAATGTGACAAGGAACATGAAAGGTTCATGACAATATGACAAAGAATATGAAGGTTCATGACATGACAATATGACAAAGAACATGAAAGGTTCATGGCAATGTGACAAAGAACATGAAAGGTTCATGACAATATGACAAAGAACATGAAGGTTCATGACATGACAATATGACAAAGGACATGAAAGGTTCAGGGCAATGCAATATTACATAGAAAAACTGTAAGAAGCGCACCAAGCGGCACTGACAGAGTGATGCGGCTAAAGAGTACTCCTTAACGGACGGCATGTTCTGCCAGCAAACCGCCATCAACATCAGACCTGGAGCTACATCAGCTGAAGGGACCACATCCTCAAGTCGTCCGTCGGATTTTTGACGGTGACAATGAAAGTGATTGTTTTAGCCAATTTTACCCAATTTCCAGCAAAATCTCTCTCTCTCTCTCTCTCTTTGTTCTTCACGATCTTTCATGCCACTATCAACAACAGTAAATATGACGAGCACAACCGACAGTACATAGCATGCCACTATCAATAACAGTACAGTAAAACAAGTACAACCGACAGTATATAGCATGCCACTATCACCAACAGTACAGTAAAACAAGTACAACCGACAGTATATAGCATGCCACTATCACCAACAGTACAGTAAAACAAGTACAACCGACAGTATATATAGAGACCAGTATGTTTTGTATAACACGTACACAGGACATCACACAGAGGTCTCGCGGTACATACACACACCAGGATGGTAAAAATTCTGGGGTTTTCCATAGGTCGATGGACTTGATTGCTGACTGACGTGTGTGGGTGATGTGTCACTCATCTCTCCAAATTACCGCTTGAACATCTAAACATAAGAAACTGACATACATATAGACACGGACAGACAGACGGATATATATATATATAGATAGAAAGATAGATAGATCGGATAGATACAGATAGATAGATAGGATAGATAGATATAGATAGATAGACAGATAGATAGATTGGATAGATATAGATAGATAGATCATATAGATAGATAGATAGATCGGATAGATAGACAGACAGATAGATATAGATAGATAGATAGATAGATAGATAGATAGATAGATAGATCCACAGAAAACACATGTACTAAAGCACCTAAAACGACAGACATGGAAGAAAACTGGCTTAAGACAAGAAAATAAACGGTACTCACCATTGCCTGCTCGATCTTGTTGTCAATAGCAACTGTGCTGCCTCCACTGTGGAAAGTAAAAGAAAAAAAAAGTACAAGGCGTTATTTGACAGCAAGGCAAAATGCTGCTACAGCCACAGAAACAATCAATAGCTGCTGCCGGCCCCCCTCTCGACGTTCTCAACGCTGGCAGACTCCTGCTGGAAGAGCAGAAAGAGGAGGACTTGGGGGAGGAAAAGGATTATTGACATTTTGGACCAGACTTCAAACGCAAGAAGATGGCGAATGTTTGATTTTGGAGAGAAGCAAACGAGCAGGCGCGGTCGAGGGCCAGTACCAGGCTGCTTCTGTGAAACATACTACGTATGTCATGTGACATGTCTGTCACATCAAGTGCCCTGTGCGCCACTAAAAAAAGCTGGAGAGCTAGAGGACCACTAAAAGAAAGCTAACCACCGTCATAAGAACACAGTGACTGAGTATAAATAATGAGAACTATCATAAGAACACTGTAACTGAGTATAAATAATGAGAGCTATCATAAGAAAACAGTGACTGAGTATAAATAATGAGAGCTATCATAAGAACACTGTAACTGAGTATAAATAATGAGAGCTATCATAAGAACACAGTAACTGAGTATAAATAATGAGAGCTATCATAAGAACACAGTAACTTAGTATACATAATGAGAGCTATCATAAGAACACAGTAACTTAGTATAAATAATGAGAGCTATCATAAGAACACAGTAACTGAGTATAAATAATGAGAACTATCATAAGAACACAGTAAATGAGTATAAATAATGAACACAGTAACTGAGTATAAATAATGAGAGCTATCTACGACAGAATGCAGCAATTCCAAGCATTTGCAGTAATAACAAACAACACATAGTATCATCACTTTCTAGCTTTTCTGAACCAGTTTTCCAGATTTCTTTTTTTTTTTTTTCATCAAGCCAGATATTTCTGAAATGCTGGGAACACTTTCTGCTCATTCTCAATTAGAAGAAGAAGAACAATGAATCTAAATATAACGAGTGAATGAGCTCTCATGTGTGAATGCTTTTCAATTTCTGTCTGATTTCCAGTGATATTTTCTAACGACTGTCTTTGCCTCTAAAAATGAATCATTTGCTAAAGTCACTTTAGTTTCCGTGAACTAAATTCCCAGTTCCCAAGTTTTGCTCTAGCAAAATGTCCAATTCTCTAGTCCGCTCTAGCAAAATGCCTAATTCTCAAGTGTGCTTGAGCAAACTTCTAAAGTTTCCTCAAACAAACTGTCCAGTTTCCAAGTGCCTTATAACTGCTCAGTTTCCAAGTGTCCTCCAACAAACTACCTAGTTCTCAAGCCTATTCAACTAAACTGCCCAATTCTCATGTTCTGTCGTAAACACCTGAAGTGGCTAACCATATTCTTATCAGGTCTAAAAGGGCAGTTCATGGCTTTCACTCTCTCGATGTCCCGGAGTTCAACGACCTCTTAGAAGTTTCTCTTTTTTTCTTTCGGAACATTCTAAGAGTTCCGGATTTCCTTGAACTGCCCTTACTACAACACTTCTCAAAGGTCCGTTTCACCAAACTATCTCCCAGCATCTGCCGTGAAACGCCTGACCCTACAAGTTCTAAGAATCGTTCCTAAGTTTACCCTGACATAACCTGATTGTCAGCTGCCTTCTCAGTTCTGGCAAGAGAATGCCTGTTCTAATTTGTAAATTAAATCTGAACATGCAAAGCAGCAGATTATACAATATATTCAACCAAAAAAGCAACAACAACAACAACAACAACAACAACAACAACAACAACAAAGTTTTGTTTTAAAGTTCCCCAAGCGGTGCCAACAGCACTAAACTGGTGGTCACCTGATACTGTACTGCAAGCAGGTGCCAGGTCTCGGATGATGTGCCGGTAACCCTGAAGAATCTGGAGCGAGCGGGACACATCGAGGCCAGAAGCGATTGGAAGAGAGACAGAAAGAAAGGAAAAAAAAGAAAGAAAGAAAGAATAAGAAAAGACAGTAGATGGTATGCGATATATAAAATACACTACGTAATGTGCCACTATAAATAACAAATAACTGTAGATGGTAGAATACACACACAAGACACTATATAGTGTGCCACTATAAATAACAAATAACAGTATATTGTAGAATACATATAGAAGACACTACGTAGTGTGCCACTATAAATAACAAATAAAAGCAGATGGTTAATACATATAAAAGGCACTATATAGTACGTCACTATAAATAATAAATAAAAGTAGATAGGAGAACACATAGAAAAGGCACTACATAGTGTGCCACTACAAACAACAAAGAACAGTAGATGGTAGAATACATATATAAGACACTATACAGTGTGCCACTATAAATGTAGATGGTACGATACAAATAAAAGACACTCATGTATAGTGAGCCACTATAAATAACTACAGATGGTACGATACATATAACGATAGTGTGCAACTATCAATAACAGCGAATGGTACGATACATACAAAAGATACTATATAGTCTGCCCCTACAAATAACAGGTAAGACATGTAAAAAAGACAGCAAACAGCATGTCAGTACTAATAACAGTTCAGACATTAACTCTTTTGTTCAGAAGCGTACACCCAATGCTACCTGTAGCAAAATGTCACACGCAAGACGGGGGCAATTAAAACCGAACGAGTTAAAGACGTGCAGGAGAAAGTAGATGTTGTCAGTTTGTAGATATTACGTTTTCAAAACAAGGTGTAGAGGAGAAAATAGAATCTGTCAGTTTGTGGATATTACGTTTTCAAAACAACGTTTAGAGGAGAAAATAGAATCTGTCAGTTTGTGGATATTACGTTTTCAAAACGTGTGGAGGAGAAAATAGAATCTGTCAGTTTGTGGATATTACGTTTTCAAAACAACGTGTGGAGGAGAAAATAGAATCTGTCAGTTTGTGGATATTACGTTTTCAAAACAACGTTTAGAGGAGAAAGTAGAAGCTGTCTGTAAACAAGTTTCCAAAACAAAGTCGTGCCATCACGTGGTCCGAGTGTTACAGAACAGTTGTAACAAACAGTGATAAACTTAAGAAAGTGACTGAGAACAGCACGACATATTTAGGCCAGAAAACCACTAGACACAGCCATGTAAGATGTGAGACAAAGCTCCATCACTTTATTATGTACATGCCTCATTGTTTCCTACTTGCTCAGTTTTCTATCTACAACTTTCCTGTTATAACTGTAATATTAATCTCTCTCTCTCTCTCAACACATGGTTCGTAAACCATCAAGTACTTCAGTGACATAGTTAGAAAAGCAACTTGTTAGATATTGTTAGAAATTATTTTAATGTTTGTTTAAAAAAATATGTTAGAAGATCTGTATTTACAATGTATTTTTATTTATGTATATGTCTGCGGGTGTATGTGTGCGTGAGTGCTATTTTATTAGGTTAATTACTTCTTCTCTTTTACCTTGAATGTAGTAGTTAAATCTTACACTCTTTTTATATGTTTTTACTAATTTAATTTGTATTTTTGTACTAAATCAAGTGTGTGGGAAGAATGAAAGATGGAGTGATGAAGGGCAGAATGTAAGACGGGCCTGCGTGCCCAATTCTTTACCCTTGAAAAATAAAGATTATTCATTCATTATTCATTCATTCTCTCCCCACGAATGAGAACTGACTGACCGATAATATAATTTTCAGCTCTTTGAGAACGCATCTGGCGGTCAACGACCCGTGGCTGACATTCTTGTGCCAGGGTTAGTGAACCATATCAAGACCCTGTCCCACCTCTCTATTAGCCTGGCGAGTGGGACAGGGGATCGCTACAAACCCCCCCCCCCCCCACCCGGTGGTGGAGTCTGTTAAAAAGCAGGAGGCATGCACTATTTCGTTACCTGATCTAAACATATTTTATACAACAGTGAGTACAGGAACTGGACTAACGGTGAGCAAAGAAGAGTTTCCTGCCTCTGACTAACAAAATGAATGGCTTATACCAACGCAAAACTGTCTACATTCCTTGTCATGCTCTCTCTCTCTCTCTCTCTCTCTCACAGAAGAAAGTGTAGAAGACAAGGATATACATCATGATACTGAGTTTATCCCTGCAAAACAGCATTCAGGTAACAAATGGGAATAACAACAGTAATGCCAGTATGTGGATGCATGTGTGTACTGGTGAGCGAAACGTATGACCCGAATAACTGCCAGACGTGAGGATATATGAGACAGAATTCATGCAGACATAAGGAATCAGCTACATCTATAACAATCCAACACCATTTCGGCTTTTACAGTAACTTCCCACTCACTATAATTAGCAAGGGAGACAACTAGAAAATAGTTGTAACAGATGGCCTCGTCGGAGTTAGTTCCCCATATCTTACATCCTAAAATGGAGCTGCTTTGTTACCACATAAAAACTTTCTGACAATCTCGGGCTGACCCAAGACTTTGTGGCTTGTGAAACACGTCGTAACAAAGAGAAAAGGCCACATCATTTTCTGAATCAACGGGCAGATCATTTTAGCTCCTGGGATTTATAACCAAAAAACTTACTCTTTATGGTTTACAGACTACTTTCGTTACCAACACTATAAAGTTCCCAGAATGTTGTGTAAATTCCCCATACTACTGTGTAAAGTCCCCATACTACTCTGCAAGTCCCCCATACTACCGTACAAAGTCCCTATACTACTGTAAATTTCCCCATACTACTGTGAAAAGTTCCCCATACTACTGTGAAAAGTCCCCATGCTACTGTGTCAAGTCCCGATACTACCGTGTATAAGTTTCCCATAATACTGTGCAAAAGTTCCCCATACTACTGTGAAAGGTCCCCATGCTACTGTGCCAAGTCCCGATAATACCGTGTAAAGTTCCCCATACTACTGTGCAAAGTCCCCATACCAATGTGTAAAATCCCAATACTACTAGAAACATGGCTGTTCTGAAGCTATCCACTTGTGTGAATGGACAAGCCATGCATCATAAACACCGCGTCATCTTATATGATGCTGTCATGGCCAGATCATATACAACCTGTTAATGTTCAGAGACAGAGAGAGAGAGAGAGAGAGAGAGAGAGAGACGTACCCCGACGTTCTGAAAGTACCGTAATAAACTTGCATGAACAACAACAACACGTCACAACAAACAAGAAACACTGGGAAACGTGATCACCTTGAGCAAAACCTCCCACGAACTTGTGACCTGGTGGGAAGTGGCTGGCCTCCTCCTCTTCCTTGTTAAAACTGCTAAACTTATACCTGCAGCCCTGGCAATACCGCGAGTGAGGCATGTGCCAGGGATGTTGCTAGTGCAGGCGGGCGAGGGAGAAGAGGAGAACTTGGCCGGACTCTGCTCGCTCGCTCGCTCGCGCACTTCTCGCGACCTGGCACACGAGCTTGGCTTTCCTCTTCGCAAGCACATACGCAGGTGTGCTCATTTCCTTTTTTATTGATCCATTACCCGGAGCATGAGTGACTGACACACACACACACACACACACGTGAGAGAGAGAGAGAGAGAGAGAGAGAGAGAGAGAGAGAGAGAGCATTAGACCATTTAACTCAATTACAGCAGGTTGTCTGCACTACAGTGAACCCATATCTCCCTGTTATGGAGATTTTTCTGCTGCTAAAACTCGCTCTTCTTATATCTTATATCCTTCCCTTGCCGTTAAACGTCACATAGGGCTCGCAAGTTAGTTCGCCAATTTTTCCTATCAGTCTTTCAACCTCAAGGGATTTTATGCCTATTAATTTGGCCTCTCTTAACAATGTCCTCTTCAGAGTTTCACATGGTCTGCCTCTTTTTCTTTGGCCTGTTGTGTTCCACTTAATAGCTTGTTTTGGGATTCTCTGATCGTTTCTTCTCATCTCGTGACCAACATATGTCCATCTCCTTTTCCTGATCACCCATGAGACTGGTTGTTGTTCGCTCATCTGTCTTATCTCTGCACTGTTCTTGAATTCGTTCCACTTGATGCCAAGTATTTTCCTTAGGCATTTGTTTTCAAAAGAGTCTAATTTCTTATCTACTTCTTTAGTTGTTTTCCAGCTTTCGCATGCATAAATAATTACATTTGAACTGAATAGTCTTAACTTGGTTTTTGTGCTTATAACTTTTGACTCGTTCAAGCTTTCTTGACACTCAGTACATCACAAAACTTTCCACAAGACTGCTCTGGGGTTATCTAGATGTGTGAACTGACAAGCCATCATAAAACATCACTTTATCTTATAACATGTCATGACCAGGATACAGACAATGTACATAACTTAAAATTTTTACTCCTTTGTACATATGCTTGGGGTGTCTAAGTGGCGAAGTGGTTAGTGCACTGGTTTATCATGGCGAGGGTCAGGGGTTATATTCCGGTCGGAGGCACCCCAGTCACCCAGCTGTAGAAATGGGTACCCGATTTCTTCTGGAGTTGGGAAAGGACAGACAGCCAGGCGTGATACTGACCACATACCCTCCAGTGTGCTGACAGGTCAATGAAAATATGGGCACTAACACCATATCCCTATGAGCCTCTAAGCCATAGCAGGATTACCTTTACTTTTTTTTTTACATATACTTGCTCATAAGGCCTACAGGAGTGCTGTTTGGGAGGCAAAGTTCCGCAAGCGACACGCAAATGAATGAATGAACTTGCTCGTATAACCATATACGAGGGTCATACCGAAAGTCGTGAGCAAATTTTGTTTAAAAATCAGAATTTATATATAGAAAATATAAATGTATCACTTTTCAACACAATCTGCATCCTTTTCTTCACTTTTCAACACAATCTATATTTCTCTGCACACATTTTCCCCATCGCTCTACAAGTTTGAAAATACCCTCCCGGTAGAATTTCGTTCCAGCAGACCGACGGCGCTGACGCACTGCTTTCTGGACGTTCTCTCCTGTGGGACCCAGCGGGTACAAACTTTTCTATAGCCTAGGGTTTCAATAATTTCCTATACTGCATTGTGTCCTATTCCCAAGATTTACAGCGATTTTAGATACTGTGACACGTCTGTCTTCTTAAATGATGTCGTCAACCCTGTCCACGTTGCGTTTAGTGGAGGCAGTTCGAGGACGACCGCTGCGAGGCATATCTTGGATGCTCGTGTTTCCCATCTCTGAAATGTTTAAACCCACCTCCTAACACTGCTAGCACCTATATACACATCTCTATAAGCAAGTTGAAGTCTTTGGTGAATTTCAGCAGCGGGAATTTCCTCTTTAACGAGGAACTCAATAACAGAACGTTGACAAAACGAAACTTCAGCATCCACCATTTTGTTTCTGCTCCGCGTGTTCACGTGACACATAACGGTGACGTCATGTGACCTCTACATTAAGCGCAAAGGATGCCGTTTAAGGTGATACATTTATATTTTCTCTCGGGATCACAAAATCCTTCCCAGACAAAAGTAAGGTCTGAGTGTCCCGTTTATCACTTCGAGCCAGTCCACCCTGAACCGTGCTCAGGTCAGCGTGGTTAACGTGCCCCTTTCTCACTGCACTGTTGGTTAAGTCTTGAATACATAACAAGCTGCTACATTTACACTTCGCTGAAAACACGACGTGCACGTACTACTCAGAAACAACGAGCAACCCACAGCTGACTGGCTGCCTTAGTGCTGGCGAAAAATAGCCGGTCAAGACTCTAACCCATCTCAAGAGTGGTGCACCCGAGAACAGTAGTCTGACGAAGTGAATGGGGATCAAAACGATAAGACGAACAACGGTTTTAAAAATACATCAACGTTGTATATGTCCCGCCGCCACAGGCATCACAGCCACACAAAGAAGCGAACGCGCCTTGGAGAGCCAACGTCGAAGAAGAAGAAGAAGAAGAAGACTTCGTTGGAGTAAGTGCTGAAGATGTAACAGTTGCTAAAATCTTTGTAAGTCAAAACCCAAACCAACTAGAAAAATGTGAGATCCAGACTACCACCATTATAAAATATCGCTACTATGAGTCACAAACAGTAAACCTGGGTGACCAATCGCCTTCACAGACTAAACCTGGCTGACCAATCGCTTGCTCAGGCTAAACGTGGCTGACCAATCGCCTGCTCAGGCTAAACGTGGCTGACCAATCGCCTGCACGGATTACAACAGTAATTCCCAGCCTATGGAACACATCCTCGTAATCAGGTATTAAGTGTCATCTGTTGATACACAGTTATGTATTAAGTGTCATCTGTTGATACACAGTTCGGTATTAAGTGTCATCTGTTGATACAGTTAGGTATTAAGTGTCATCTGTTGATACACAGTTATGTATTAAGTGTCATCTGTTGATACACAGTTAGGTATTAAGTGTCATCTGTTGATACAGTTAGGTATTAAGTGTCATCTGTTGATACACAGTTATGTATTAAGTGTCATCTGTTGATACAGTTAGGTATTAAGTGTCATCTGTTGATACACATTTATGTATTAAGTGTCATCTGTTGATACACAGTTAGGTATTAAGTGTCATCTGTTGATACAGTTAGGTATTAAGTGTCATCTGTTGATACACAGTTATGTATTAAGTGTCATCTGTTGATACAGTTAGGTATTAAGTGTCATCTGTTGATACAGTTAGGTATTAAGTGTCATCTGTTGATACACAGTTATGTATTAAGTGTCATCTGTTGATACAGTTAGGTATTAAGTGTCATCTGTTGATACACAGTTATGTATTAAGTGTCAGCTGTTGATACACAGTTAGGTATTAAGTGTCATCTGTTGATACAGTTAGGTATTAAGTGTCATCTGTTGATACACAGTTATGTATTAAGTGTCATCTGTTGATACACAGTTCGGTATTAAGTGTCATCTGTTGATACAGTTAGGTATTAAGTGTCATCTGTTGATACACAGTTAGGTATTAGGTGTCATCTGTTGATACACAGGTATTAAGTGTCTTCTGTTGATGCAGTTAGGTATTAAGTGTCACCTGCTGATACACAGTTAGGTATACACAGTTAGGTATTAAGTGTCATCTGTTGAATAAACACAAATAACAGTTTATGACATCGTGGTACTGCATATAAAATGGTGGTCCGCAACTTATATATAGTTAGAAAAGTGGTCACTGGACGCAAAAAAAAAAAAAAATCTTGGGAATCACTTATCTGCGATCACAAAGGCATTTGTCCGAGTCTATTAAAAATATCGTCACTTTCTTTCTAGCGGCTAATTTCCCCTCTGCAATCTGTTACAAAACGTGCATATACTGTCCGAGGTCACAATAACACAACTTTGTGAGTAAGAGTGACGATAAAAGTCAAACAAAGCAAACATTTGTGTGTGTGTGTGAGTGAGTGAGAGAGAGCGAGAGCGAGAGAGAGAGAGAGAGAGAGAGAGATTGAGACAGAAAGAGAAAGATACAGAGACAAAGAGATAGAGAAAAGAGACAGTGTTAAAGAGAGAGAGAGTGAGAGAGTGTGTGTGTTAGACAAGTGACAGACAAAGAGAACGAGAGAGAGAGGGAGAAAAAGACACAGAGAGAGAGCGAGAAAAAGACAGAGACAGAGAGAGAAAGAGAGCGAGAAAAAGAGAAAGAGAGCGAGAAAAAGACAGAGACAGAGAGAGAAAGAGAGCGAGAAAAAGAGAACGAGAGCGAGAAAAAGACAGACAGAGAGAGAAAGAGAGCGAGAAAAAGAGAAAGAGCGGGAGAAAAAGACAGAGACAGAGAGAGAAAGAGAGCGAGAAAAAGAGAACGAGAGCGAGAAAAAGACAGACAGAGAGAGAAAGAGAGCGAGAAAAAAGACAGAGACAGAGAGAGAACGAGAGCGAGAAAAAGAGAACGAGAGCGAGAAAAAGACACAGAGAGAGAGAGAGAGTGAGTGAGAAAAAATCAGAGAGAGAGAAAGAAAGCGAGAAAAAGACAGAGACAGAGAGAGAGAGTGAGAGGGAAAGACAGCGAGAAAAAACAGAGAAAGAGAGAGAGAGAGGGAAAGAGAGCGAGATAAAGACAGAGACTGAAAGAGAGAATGAATGAATAATCTTTATTTTTAAAGGGTAAAGAATTGGGCACGCAGGCCCGTCTTACATTCTCCCCCTCATCACTCCATCTTTCATTCTTCTCACACACTCGATTTAATACAAGTATACAAATTACATTAGGAAAAAAACATACAGAGAGGGAGAGAGAGCAAGAAAAAAACAGAGAGAGGGAGAGAAAAAGACACACAGAGAGACAGAGTGGGAGAAAAAGACATAGAGAGAGAGAGAAAAGACATACAGAGAGAGACAGAGAGAGGGAGAAAAAAGACAGACAGAGAGAGAGAGAGAGAGGGAGAGAAAGAGACATACAGAGAGAGAGAGAGAGAGAGAAAAAGGCATACAGAGAAACAGAGAGAGAGAGGGAGAGGGAGAGAGAAAAAATATAGAGACAGAGAGAGGGAGAGAAAAAGACATACAGAGAAACAGTGAGAGGGAGAGAAAAGACATACAGAGAGACAGGAAGAGAGAGCGAGAAAAGACAACCAGAGAAAGTGAGAAAAAGACACACAGAGAGGTAAAGAGAGGGAGAAAAGACATACAGAGAGAGGGAGAGGGTGAGAAAAAGACACACAGAGAACCAGAGAGAGGGAGAAAAAGACACAGACAGAGAGAAGGAGAGAAAAATACACACAGAGAGACAGAGAGCGAGAAAAAAGACATCCAGAGAGAGAGTGAGAAAGACATACAGAGAGACAGAGGGAGAAAAGACATACACGGAGACAGAGAGGGAGAAAAGACATACAGAAAGACAGAGAGAGGGAGAAAAAATATATAAATAGAGAGAGTGAGAGAGGGATAAAAAACATACAGAGACAGAGAGAGCGAGAAAAAGACATAGAGAGGAAGAAATGACATATAGAGAGACAAAGAGAGAGAGAAAACACATATAGAGAGACATAGAGAGGGAGAAACGACATACAGAAAGACAGAGAGAGAAGACATAGAGAGAGACAGAGAGAGGGAGAAAAAGACATAGACAAAGAGAGGGAGAGAAAAATACACACAGAGAGACAGGGAGAGAGAGCGAGAAAAAGGCATACAGAAAGAGAGAAGGGGAGAAAAAGACATACAGAGAGACAGAGAGAGGGAGAGAGCGAGAAAAAGACATATAGAAAGACAGAGAGAGGAGGGAGAAAAAGACATACAGAAAGACAAAGCAAGGGAGAAAAGACATACAGACAAACAGAGAGAGAGAGAGAGAGAGAGAGAGAGAGAAACAGAGAGAGGGAGAAAAATACAAAAACAGAGAGGAGAGAGAGTGAGAAAAAAGACATACAGAGAGACAGGGAAAGTGTGAGAAAAAAATATAGACAGATAGAGAAAATAAGAAAAAGACATAAGAGAGAGAGAGAGAGAGAGAGAGAGAGAGTGAGACAGAAAGAATGAAGATTTCTGACACAAAAATAAACTGACCTATCAAGACCTCTTCAACTATGACAACTGGTGCCTGTTAGACTGAATAACATTCATAACAGTGTCAAGCAGTGAAATGTCAGCACCAGCGTGTATTACTTGTAACACGCCTTTTAAAGTATATCTGATTTGTATACAGTAAATGAGTATCTGTAATATTTATTAAGACTGAACTATTTTTACAGTTCAGCCAATCAGTATTAATATGACTCTTGTAAGACCATGATAGACTTGTATATAAGATGGAACCGTTAAGAAAATCATCAACAAGTATATTTTTTCACAGGCCCGTTATGTGCTAGAGGATATTATTTAATAAATAGTGTGATGCTTTAGGCAATCTGTTAATTTTATATTATTCGCGTGAAAACAAATAACAAATAACGCACTGAACTGAACACTGAGAGAAGGTAAAATGACTGAAATAGGTTTTACTGCCGTCTTAAGTTATGTTACACTTTTGTAACAAAAGACTGGAAAATCATAAGGAGACAGCAGAAAATTAGAGAATGAAAAATTCCTGGGACATCACAAGATGGAAAAGTCGAGAATCAGGGGATGAACAATTCCTGAAACATCACAAGACGGAAAAGCCAAGAATCAGGGAATGAACCATTTCCGGGAAGTCACAAGATGGAAATCCCGAGAATCAGGGAATGAACAATTCCTGGGACATCACAAGACGGAAAAGCCAAGAATCAGTGAATGAACAATTCCTGGGAGGAAAAGCCGAGAATTAGAGAATGAAAATTCTTGGGACATCACAAGAACGTGGCACATACTACTGTACAAACGGTTCTAACATAATGGAAGACAGACTGAACCATGGTTCTAACACAACAGAAAATATACTGAACCATGGTTCTAACATAATGGACGATATACTGAATCATGGTTCTAGTATAATGGAAGACGGACTGAACCATGGTTCTAACATAATAGAAAATATACTGAAACATGGTTCTAACATAATGGACGATATACTGAATCATGGTTCTAGTATAATGGAAGACGGACTGAACCATGGTTCTAACATAATAGAAAATATACTGAAACATGGTTCTAACATAATGGACGATATACTGAATCATGGTTCTAGTATAATGGAAGACGGACTGAACCATGGTTCTAACATAATAGAAAATATACTGAAACATGGTTCTAGCATAACGGAAGATATATCAAACCACTGATCTAGCATAAAAGAAGATATATCAAACCATTGATCTAGCATAAAAGAAAATATATCAAACCACAGATCTAGCACAATGGAAGATATACTGAACCATGGTTCTAGCATAATAGGAGATAGAAGATACCAGACTGTCGAAACAAGGGTAAAAATCGATGAATATTTCCAAATGAAAAATTACTGGCGTAAGTGCCAAGAAGAAAGAGAATATCCAGGTAAAACATAATCGACCTAATCCAGTGTTTCCCAGGCTTGCTCGGGCCTCCCCCTTCACTTTTATGCACTACTCATACCTATTAATCTAGGATACGCATTACATAACCAAAAACTTTCATTAGCAAACAATTTAACAACATGAAGGAGTACATTAATAACTCGCCTACTGCATTATTTTCTCAACTTTTAATGTGATGGACGAGTTTCTCAATATCAGGTTGAAAAGTGCTAAGAAGGAAGGCATTGCTGCCCCGTCCTTCCACCCCCCCCCCTACTTCTTTTCTTTCACCGCCCCTGTCTTTTCTACTTAGATCTGATCCTTCGTATCAAATACTTTAGAAATGAGAGCTGCGAGTATGAACATTCTGAATGGATGACAGAACAACAGATCACACGCATTCAGACAACTTACCTGGGTTCAGATAACACACACACACACACACAAAAACGGAAAGAACTATCCTGACTCCGACAGCACAAAAGACCACCTAGACTCAGACAGCACAAAAGACTACTTAGACTCAGACAGCACAAAAGACTACTTAGACTCAGACAGCACAAAAGACTACTTAGATTCAGACAGCACAAAAGACCACCTAGATTCCGACAGCACAAAAGACTACTTAGACTCAGACAGCACACACGAACATAAGAGTCTACTTACGAGAGGGACTCGAAGCACCGGAATCCAGAAAAGAAAAACGCCTCCACGGGCAAGAGGAAATCTGGCTCACCCACTGGCACGGGCAAGCTGCTCATGCCCTCGGGCGGCCCGGCTACCATTCTATTAAACGAACCAACAAATCTACGGTTGTCTGTGCTGGAAGCCGTCTCACCGTTGCCGATGGCAGCCGTCTGGCCTGGTTCCGCGCCAGCAATGTTATTGTTGTCGCTGATCCCCGCTTCCTTGTCTATATTATGATTGTGGTCGACCTTCTGCGATATGTGTGGCATACTGCCGCCCGCGGCTGCCTATCTATACACAATTAGTTAAGCTCTGGGCCACTACTACACTGTTACAAGAGAACCGCTACTTCTGCAGGGAGCAGTCCACCTCTGAGACGAAGAAGAAACAAGCTACAGCCCACCAGCATCCAGACAACTGGTGCCCGTTTAGAAAGACGAGCCACGCGCCAGACTGGAGGTCGACTGTCGCTTTAAAAACACAATAAAACACAATATAAATGGCTGGTCCACGGTTTGATTGATAAGGCGGATGTTTACAACATCACACAGACAAACTAATACATAATTTATAGCTAAACAATGGCCCCCCTCCTCCCTCCCCAGCAATAAATAAAATCAAACATAACAAAAATGTTAACTCTTTGTTGTAGCGATACGAGCGGAGTTCTTTAGTTAATAACAGGGTTCACAACTCCGGCGGTCGTGACATGTGTGGTATTTTCAGATATACTGGCGTGTACGAGGCACTTTATTTTCTGCGCAGAAAGGTATTAACTGTGTGGGGGCACTGCAGCCAACCACCTGAGGGGAGACGACAGAAGAGATGGTGATGATGATGATGATGATGACTGTTTAGTTAAAACAAGGGGAGAAAACGCGTCACGAAACTGCCAAAGGTAGTAAAAACATTTTCCCTGGGGTGTTTGTGTGTGTGTGTGTGTGTGTGTGTGTGTGGTCTGATAAGAAATTTATGATCGTGGGTGAACTCTGTGAGGGTAACGTTAGATAATCTATCTCCAGTGCTGTGATCTAGAATGTTGCCTGTCATGTAATTGTAACATTAGTCTGCCTACTATGCTGTGATTGTAACACTAACCTGCCTACAGTGTTGAGACTGTAACATCAGCCTGCATACAGTGTTGAGACTGTAACACTAGTGTGTCAAGTGTTGAGAATGTAACATTAGCATGCCTACTGTGCTGTGACTGTAACACTAGCCAGCCTTCAATGTTGAGACTGTAACACTAGCCTGGCTAATGTGTTGAGACTGTAACATTATGCTGCCTACAGTGTTGAGACTGTAACACTAGCCTGCCTACAGTGCTGTGACTGTAACAATAGCCTGCCTACTGTGTTGTGACTGTAAAACAAGCCTGCCTACTGTGTTCTTTTCTTTCACCGCCCCTGTCTTTTCTACTTAGATCTGATCCTTCGTATCAAATACTTTAGAAATGAGAGCTGCGAGTATGAACATTCTGAATGGATGACAGAACAACAGATCACACGCATTCAGACAACTTACCTGGGTTCAGATAACACACACACACACACACAAAAACGGAAAGAACTATCCTGACTCCGACAGCACAAAAGACCACCTAGACTCAGACAGCACAAAAGACTACTTAGACTCAGACAGCACAAAAGACTACTTAGACTCAGACAGCACAAAAGACTACTTAGATTCAGACAGCACAAAAGACCACCTAGATTCCGACAGCACAAAAGACTACTTAGACTCAGACAGCACACACGAACATAAGAGTCTACTTACGAGAGGGACTCGAAGCACCGGAATCCAGAAAAGAAAAACGCCTCCACGGGCAAGAGGAAATCTGGCTCACCCACTGGCACGGGCAAGCTGCTCATGCCCTCGGGCGGCCCGGCTACCATTCTATTAAACGAACCAACAAATCTACGGTTGTCTGTGCTGGAAGCCGTCTCACCGTTGCCGATGGCAGCCGTCTGGCCTGGTTCCGCGCCAGCAATGTTATTGTTGTCGCTGATCCCCGCTTCCTTGTCTATATTATGATTGTGGTCGACCTTCTGCGATATGTGTGGCATACTGCCGCCCGCGGCTGCCTATCTATACACAATTAGTTAAGCTCTGGGCCACTACTACACTGTTACAAGAGAACCGCTACTTCTGCAGGGAGCAGTCCACCTCTGAGACGAAGAAGAAACAAGCTACAGCCCACCAGCATCCAGACAACTGGTGCCCGTTTAGAAAGACGAGCCACGCGCCAGACTGGAGGTCGACTGTCGCTTTAAAAACACAATAAAACACAATATAAATGGCTGGTCCACGGTTTGATTGATAAGGCGGATGTTTACAACATCACACAGACAAACTAATACATAATTTATAGCTAAACAATGGCCCCCCTCCTCCCTCCCC
Organism: Achatina immaculata; assembly: GCA_009760885.1. NCBI lineage: Eukaryota > Metazoa > Mollusca > Gastropoda > Stylommatophora > Achatinidae > Lissachatina > Lissachatina immaculata. Next base: position 5,656,407 of record CM019721.1, read on the forward strand.
AGCAATAAATAAAATCAAACATAACAAAAATGTTAACTCTTTGTTGTAGCGATACGAGCGGAGTTCTTTAGTTAATAACAGGGTTCACAACTCCGGCGGTCGTGACATGTGTGGTATTTTCAGATATACTGGCGTGTACGAGGCACTTTATTTTCTGCGCAGAAAGGTATTAACTGTGTGGGGGCACTGCAGCCAACCACCTGAGGGGAGACGACAGAAGAGATGGTGATGATGATGATGATGATGACTGTTTAGTTAAAACAAGGGGAGAAAACGCGTCACGAAACTGCCAAAGGTAGTAAAAACATTTTCCCTGGGGTGTTTGTGTGTGTGTGTGTGTGTGTGTGTGTGTGGTCTGATAAGAAATTTATGATCGTGGGTGAACTCTGTGAGGGTAACGTTAGATAATCTATCTCCAGTGCTGTGATCTAGAATGTTGCCTGTCATGTAATTGTAACATTAGTCTGCCTACTATGCTGTGATTGTAACACTAACCTGCCTACAGTGTTGAGACTGTAACATCAGCCTGCATACAGTGTTGAGACTGTAACACTAGTGTGTCAAGTGTTGAGAATGTAACATTAGCATGCCTACTGTGCTGTGACTGTAACACTAGCCAGCCTTCAATGTTGAGACTGTAACACTAGCCTGGCTAATGTGTTGAGACTGTAACATTATGCTGCCTACAGTGTTGAGACTGTAACACTAGCCTGCCTACAGTGCTGTGACTGTAACAATAGCCTGCCTACTGTGTTGTGACTGTAAAACAAGCCTGCCTACTGTGTGTTGACTGTAACACTAGCCTGACTGCCTACAGTGTTGAGGCTGTAGCACGTCTACCTACAGTGCTGTAAGTGTAACACTAGTCTGCCTGCCTATAGTGTTGAGATTGTAACACTAATTTGCCTACAGTGTTGAAACTAACACTAGCCTGCCTATAATGCTAGACTGCCTACTGTGTTGTGACTGTAACACTAGCCTGCCTACAGTGGTGAGACTGTAACACTAGCCTGCCTACAGTGTTGAGACTGTAACACTAGCCTGCCTACAGTGTTTAGACTGTAACACTAGTCTGCCTACAGTGTTGAGACTGTAACACTAGTCTGCCTACAGTGTTGAGACTGTAACACTAGTCTGCCTACAGTGTTGAGACTGTAACACTAGTCTGCCTACAGTGTTGAGACTGTAACACTAGTCTGCCTACAGTGTTGAGACTGTAACACTAGCCTGCCTACAGTGTTGAGACTGTAACACTAGCCTGCCTACAGTGTTTAGACTGTAACACTAGTCTGCCTACAGTGTTGAGACTGTAACACTAGTCTGCCTACAGTGTTGAGACTGTAACACTAGCCTGCCTACAGTGTTGAGACTGTAACACTAGCCTGCCTACAGTGTTGAGACTGTAACACTAGTCTGCCTACAGTGTTGAGACTGTAACACTAGTCTGCCTACAGTGTTTAGACTGTAACACTAGTCTGCCTACAGTGTTTAGACTGTAACACTAGCCTGCCTACAGTGTTGAGACTGTAACACTAGCCTGCCTACAGTGTTGAGACTGTAACACTAGCCTGCCTACAGTGTTGAGACTGTAACACTAGCCTGCCTACAGTGTTGAGACTGTAACACTAGCCTGCCTACAGTGTTGAGACTGTAACACTAGTCTGCCTACAGTGTTTAGACTGTAACACTAGTCTGCCTACAGTGTTTAGACTGTAACACTAGTCTGCCTACAGTGTTGAGACTGTAACACTAGTCTGCCTACAGTGTTGAGACTGTAACACTAGTCTGCCTACAGTGTTGAGACTGTAACACTAGTCTGCCTACAGTGTTGAGACTGTAACACTAGTCTGCCTACAGTGTTGAGACTGTAACACTAGTCTGCCTACAGTGATGAGACTGTAACACTAGCCTGCCTACAGTGTTGAGACTGTAACACTAGCCTGCCTACAGTGTTGAGACTGTAACACTAGCCTGCCTACAGTGTTGAGACTGTAACACTAGCCTGCCTACAGTGTTGAGACTGTAACACTAGCCTGCCTACAGTGTTGAGACTGTAACACTAGTCTGCCCCGTGTGTTGCCAAGTCTAGCTTTAGCTATCCACAAGCCCCACCCCCAGCCTCACCGAGGATACAGCCTCAGGCCCAACGAATGAAGCCCTTATTTTTGTCCTCCAGAAGGAATAAAGTTTCTGGACATCCTTCACAAACACACCACACTTAACAAACACCACAAGGTCGTATTGTTGCCCTTAAAAAAAAAAAGACAAAAATAACTCACTAATACCGGCTCAAAAACGTTTTGTATTAAACAAGAGCAGTTTTGTTCTCCATTTCCTGTGAAAGCAGGTGCATGTTATTTGTGTGATCTCAATAATTTCTTCCGTCTCACTGACCCATCCATTACCCCGTGTCCTGTTTAGCTTACTTTGTTAAAGAAAACCAATCATGCAGCTATCCACTAGGGACTGTTTTCACAGTCGAATGCGAAACGCAATAAACTTATGTACTCTTAGTTCTGTGAGAAATTCAAATCAATTACCGGCGATCTCTTCAGTAAAGTACCTCTGAAGTCATCAAATAGCTAGTGGTGATCTTGCCAGTCTAGTACCTCTCATTTCATCAAATAGCGAGTGGTGATCTTGCCAGTCTAATACCTCTCATTTCATCAAATAGCTAGTGGTGATCTCTTCAGTCTAGCATCTCTTAAGTCATCAAATAGCTAGTGGTGATATTGCCGGTCTAGTACATCTCATTTCATCAAATAGCGAGTGGTGATCTTGCCAGTCTAATACCTCTCATTTCATCAAATAGCTAGTGGTGATCTCTTCAGTCTAGCATCTCTTAAGTCATCAAATAGCGAGTGGTGATATTGCCGGTCTAGTACATCTCATTTCATCAAATAGCTAGTGGTTATCTCTTCAGTCTAGCATCTCTTGTCATCAAATAGCTAGTGATGATCTCTTCAGTCTAGTATCTCTTAAGTCATAAAATAGCTAGTGGTGGTCTCTTCAGTCTAGCATCTCTTAAGTCATCATATAACTAGTGGTGGTCTCTTCAGTCTAGCATCTCTTAAGTCATCATATAACTAGTGGTGGTCTCTTCAGTCTAGTATCTCTTAAGTCATCATATAGCTAGTGATGATCTCTTCAGTCTAGCATCTCTTAAGTCATCATATAACTAGTGGTGGTCTCTTCAGTCTAGTATCTCTTAAGTCATCATATAACTAGTGGTGGTCTCTTCAGTCTAGCATCTCTTAAGTCATCATATAACTAGTGGTGGTCTCTTCAGTCTAGTATCTCTTAAGTCATCATATAGCTAGTGATTATCTCTTCAGTCTAGTATCTCTTAGGTCATCAAATAACTAGTGGTGATCTCTTCAGTCTAGCATCTCTTAAGTCATCAAATAACTAGTGGTGGTCTCTTAAGTCTAGTATCTCTTAAGTCATCAAATAGCTAGTGGTGGTCTCTTCAGTCTAGTAGCTCTTAAGTCATCAAAAATAACTAGTGGTGATCTTGCCAGTCTAGTATCTCTTAAGTCATCAAATAGTTAGTGGTGATCTTGCCAGTCTAGTATCTCTTAAGTCATCAAATAGCTAGTGGTGATCTTACCAGTCTAGTACTTCTCATTTCATCAAATAACTACTGGTGCTCTTGCCAGTCTAGTACCTTTTAAGTCATCAAATAACTAGTGGTGGTCACTTCAGTCTAGTACCTTTTAAATCATCAAATAACTAGTGGTGGTGTCTTCAGTCTAGTACCTTTTAAGTCATCAAATAACTAGTGGCGGTGTCTTCAGTCTAGTACCTTTTAAGTCATCAAATAACTAGTGGTGGTGTCTTCAGTCTAGTACCTTTTAAGTCATCAAATAACTAGTGGTGGTGTCTTCAGTCTAGTACCTTTTAAGTCATCAAATAACTAGTGGTGTAGTATTCAGTCTAGTACCTTTTAAGTCATCAAATAACTAGTGGTGGTGTCTTCAGTCTAGTACCTTTTAAGTCATCAAATAACTAGTGGTTATCTTGCCAGTCTAGTATGTCTTGTCATCAAATAACTAGTGGTGATTTCTTCAGTATAGCACCTCGTAAGTCATCAAGTAACTAGCGGTGATCTCTTCAGTCAAGTACCTCTTAAGTCATAAAATAACTAGTGGTGGTGTCTTCAGTCTAGTACCTTTTAAGTCATCAAATAACTAGTGGTTATCTTGCCAGTCTAGTATGTCTTGTCATCAAATAACTAGTGGTGATTTCTTCAGTATAGCACCTCGTAAGTCATCAAGTAACTAGCGGTGATCTCTTCAGTCAAGTACCTCTTAAGTCATAAAATAACTAGTGGTGGTATCTTGGGTACAGTACCTCTTAAGTCTTCAAATAACTAGTGGTGATTTCTTCAGTATAGCACCTCGTAAGTCATCAAGTAACTAGTGGTGATCTCTTCAGTCTAGCACATCTCAAGTCATCAAATAACTAGTGATGATATCTTCTGTACTGCACATCTCAAGTCATCAAATAACTAGTGATGACCTCTTCAGTATAGCACATCTCAAGTCATCAAATAACCAGTGATTATCTCTTCAGTATAGCACATCTCAAGTCATCAAATAACTAGTGATGATATCTTCTGTATAGCACATCTCAAGTCATCAAATAACTAGTGATGATCTTGCCAGTCAAAACTAGCGACATCTAGCCAGGCTAACACTAATTTTTCACGACTGAAACCGCAATTAAATTTCTTCCCTCAATCTAAAAAACGAAACACCAAACTGCCAATATGAAACTGCGACTAACTTTTGACTCTGACTTTCCGATCCCCGGGTTTACGAGTTTTCACCCCCCCCCCCCCCCAAGAGCCAGATAATGAAACGTACAGGTCCTCTTCATCTGTTCTACATCTCCATACAGAATGTCGGTGACTGAGGAGTTTGGTGGTATCAGGTTCTTCCGAAGGTCCTTCAATGCACTGCAGTCCAGCAGATGGTGTTTAACAGTTTCTTCTTCTTGTCTGTTGCAGTGCATGCAGTATAGTTTGTGGTCAGCGGTCACTCCGTGTAAGTGCTTATTGAGGGTGATGTGTCCTGTTCTCAACCTGATAATTGTGCATGGGTCTCTACGACTTAAGCTGTTGATGGGGTCTCCTGGGTTAGGCTTTGGCAGGTGAGTATATAAAACCGCGATTAAATGTTGTCCTTCAAAACACGGACACACTGGAAACAATTCTGGCCCGAAGCATCGATTTATTGATCACAACTAACCTCAACGTCTAATGCTTAATGTGCACGCATTGGGCGAAACTAGCGTTAGCTAACCACAATCAACAAACGCTGACACGCTCCACAAACGCCACGACAAACCTTATAAACAGCCCTGTACAGTGGTAATCTATATGTGCAGTGCGCTTACATCTCAATGTGTACCCCTCTAGTTAGCACATTTTATGCTAGTTAGCAGTCCCATGTGTACAGCTAAGCTATCACATCTGCTTCTACTACAAGGCTTGGCAAAGATACTACTAAAGTTCTTACACGTAGTCCACAGACACGCATATATTAAGTATAAATTAGCATGTAAATATCTTTAGCAAATTAATACACCTATAGTAAACTTGAATACCTAATGCTACAGTACTCCAGACTCCCGCATCTACATTAGACTAGCACAGGGTTTCTCAATATTTTTCTGTTTGTGGTCCTCCTCTTGTACATTAAAATGTTCTCAACGGCTCCCCTTCCAGCCAAGCTGCTACAGAAAAGGATTCTTTTACTCTTCTAGTCAAGGCCACTAGAGAGTAAACCCGACCCCAAACTCCCCTTACTACCACCACCGGAAGCCTATACAGCTCTAGTTTAGATACTCTGTACCAGCATGGTCTACATTTTACAGACATCTACTAGTGTGCCTGCACCTGCAGGTCGCCAGCACGCCCAAACCAGCCACATATGCCTGGCAATGTGCACTCCTCACTAGCAGATCTACACTGTAAGCTGCAGGGACACATGGAACGCTTCTGCATACTAAATAACAGCCTATTGATTAATGAAACAAGCCGTGCATATCAAACTGAGTACATCTGGAGACACGGCATGCTAATAAATACATCAAAGCTCACAAAATTTTCGCAAATCTATAGGAAAAAAAATGGCTAAAACATCTACGCACATTAAAATTTTAGAACATATATAAGAAAGAAAAAACTCAACACACGCTGCAACACTGGCCAAAAGTCAGGAAATTTGTGAAAACATCCACGTTTTATCGTTCCATCACAAACACTTCTCAACAGATTATGAAAACAATCGATGGTCTATTATCTCACACACAAACCAGCACACGACGTTGCTCTGCGATTATTTCCATACAGCCAAGAAAACTTGTTTCAAACCGAGAGGTTTCTCACGGCAAACCTTTCATACGACGAGCTAACGAAGATAAAGGTGGCGAGGGGCTCAATCGACCTGCACTGATGTGACGGCTTAAAACCACCTGATTCTGGTTTCTGCTCACACTCAAGGACGCGGTCTGCGGCGCAAGGTATGAGCTGGGTCGGAGTATGTGGGCCTGAGCCGGGACCAGGTCACGGATATGTACAAGAACCACACCAAAAAGCTGGAACTAGTCTTTCCTCCTCTCCTAGAAGGCCTATAAATATCTCCAGCATGCACAAAATGTACACAAGGAAGACACAAAAAACCACACCAAAAAGCTGGAACTATGAGATAGTCTTTCCTCCTCTCCTAGAAGGCCTATAAATATCTCCAGCATGCACAAAATGTACACAAGGAAGACACAAAAAACCACACCAAAAAGCTGGAACTATGAGATAGTCTTTCCTCCTCTCCTAGAAGGCCTATAAATATCTCCAGCATGCACAAAATGTACACAAGGAAGACACAAAAAACCACACCAAAAAGCTGGAACTATGAGATAGTCTTTCCTCCTCTCCTAGAAGGCCTATAAATATCTCCAGCATGCAAAAAATGTACACAAGGAAGACACAAAAAACCACACCAAAAAGCTGGAATTATGAGATAGTCTTTCCTCCTCTCCTAGAAGGCCTATAAATATCTCCAGCATGCACAAAATGTACACAAGGAAGACACAAAAAACCACACCAAAAAGCTGGAATTATGAGATAGTCTTTCCTCCTCTCCTAGAAGGCCTATAAATATCTCCAGCATGCACAAAATGTACACAAGGAAGACACAAAAAACCACACCAAAAAGCTGGAATTATGAGATAATCTTTCCTCCTCTCCTAGATGGCCTATAAATATCTCCAGCATGCAAAAAATGTACACAAGGAAGACACAAAAAAACCACACCAAAAAGCTGGAACTAGTCTTTCCTCCTCTCCTAGAAGGCCTATAAATATCTCCAGCATGCACAAAATGTACACAAGGAAGACAGCAAAAAAAACCACACCAAAAAGCTGGAATTATGAGATAGTCTTTCCTCCTCTCCTAGAAGGCCTATAAATATCTCCAGCATGCACAAAATGTACACAAGGAAGACACAAAAAACCACACCAAAAAGCTGGAATTATGAGATAGTCTTTCCTCCTCTCCTAGAAGGCCTATAAATATCTCCAGCATGCACAAAATGTACACAAGGAAGACACAAAAAACCACACCAAAAAGCTGGAATTATGAGATAATCTTTCCTCCTCTCCTAGAAGGCCTATAAATATCTCCAGCATGCACAAAATGTACACAAGGAAGAGACAAAAAACCACACCAAAAAGCTGGAATTATGAGATAATCTTTCCTCCTCTCCTAGAAGGCCTATAAATATCTCCAGCATGCACAAAATGTACACAAGGAAGACACAAAAAACCACACCAAAAAGCTGGAATTATGAGATAATCTTTCCTCCTCTCCTAGAAGGCCTATAAATATCTCCAGCATGCACAAAATGTACACAAGGAAGACACAAAAAACCACACCAAAAAGCTGGAACTATGAGATAGTCTTTCCTCCTCTCCTAGAAGGCCTATAAATATCTCCAGCATGCACAAAATGTACACAAGGAAGACACAAAAAACCACACCAAAAAGCTGGAACTATGAGATAGTCTTTCCTCCTCTCCTAGAAGGCCTATAAATATCTCCAGCATGCACAAAATGTACACAAGGAAGACACAAAAAACCACACCAAAAAGCTGGAACTATGAGATAGTCTTTCCTCCTCTCCTAGAAGGCCTATAAATATCTCCAGCATGCAAAAAATGTACACAAGGAAGACACAAAAAACCACACCAAAAAGCTGGAATTATGAGATAGTCTTTCCTCCTCTCCTAGAAGGCCTATAAATATCTCCAGCATGCACAAAATGTACACAAGGAAGACACAAAAAACCACACCAAAAAGCTGGAATTATGAGATAGTCTTTCCTCCTCTCCTAGAAGGCCTATAAATATCTCCAGCATGCACAAAATGTACACAAGGAAGACACAAAAAACCACACCAAAAAGCTGGAATTATGAGATAATCTTTCCTCCTCTCCTAGATGGCCTATAAATATCTCCAGCATGCAAAAAATGTACACAAGGAAGACACAAAAAAACCACACCAAAAAGCTGGAACTAGTCTTTCCTCCTCTCCTAGAAGGCCTATAAATATCTCCAGCATGCACAAAATGTACACAAGGAAGACACAAAAAAAACCACACCAAAAAGCTGGAATTATGAGATAGTCTTTCCTCCTCTCCTAGAAGGCCTATAAATATCTCCAGCATGCACAAAATGTACACAAGGAAGACACAAAAAACCACACCAAAAAGCTGGAATTATGAGATAGTCTTTCCTCCTCTCCTAGAAGGCCTATAAATATCTCCAGCATGCACAAAATGTACACAAGGAAGACACAAAAAACCACACCAAAAAGCTGGAATTATGAGATAATCTTTCCTCCTCTCCTAGAAGGCCTATAAATATCTCCAGCATGCACAAAATGTACACAAGGAAGAGACAAAAAACCACACCAAAAAGCTGGAATTATGAGATAATCTTTCCTCCTCTCCTAGAAGGCCTATAAATATCTCCAGCATGCACAAAATGTACACAAGGAAGACAAAAAAACCACACCAAAAAGCTGGAATTATGAGATAATCTTTCCTCCTCTCCTAGAAGGCCTATAAATATCTCCAGCATGCACAAAATGTACACAAGGAAGACACAAAAAACCACACCAAAAAGCTGGAATTATGAGATAATCTTTCCTCCTCTCCTAGAAGGCCTATAAATATCTCCAGCATGCACAAAATGTACACAAGGAAGACACAAAAAACCACACCAAAAAGCTGGAATTATGAGATAATCTTTCCTCCTCTCCTAGAAGGTCTATAAATATCTCCAGCATGCACAAAATGTACACAAGGAAGACACAAAAAACCACACCAAAAAGCTGGAATTATGAGATAATCTTTCCTCCTCTCCTAGAAGGCCTATAAATATCTCCAGCATGCACAAAATGTACACAAGGAAGACACAAAAAACCACACCAAAAAGCTGGAACTATGAGATAATCTTTCCTCCTCTCCTAGAAGGCCTATAAATATCTCCAGCATGCACAAAATGTACACAAGGAAGACACAAAAAACCACACCAAAAAGCTGGAATTATGAGATAATCTTTCCTCCTCTCCTAGAAGGCCTATAAATATCTCCAGCATGCACAAAATGTACACAAGGAAGACACAAAAAACCACACCAAAAAGCTGGAACTATGAGATAATCTTTCCTCCTCTCCTAGAAGGCCTATAAATATCTCCAGCATGCACAAAATGTACACAAGGAAGACACAAAAAACCACACCAAAAAGCTGGAATTATGAGATAGTCTTTCCTCCTCTCCTAGAAGGCCTATAAATATCTCCAGCATGCAAAAAATGTACACAAGGAAGACACAAAAAACCACACCAAAAAGCTAGAACTATGAGATAGTCTTTCCTCCTCTCCTAGAAGGCCTATAAATATCTCGAGCATGCAAAAAAATGTCTACAAGGTAAACACAAATGCTGAGTTTACAGATAAAAAGTCTACACGGAAGACACAAATGCTGAGTTTACAGATAAAAAGTCTACACGGAAGACACAAATGCTGAGTTTACAGATAAAAAGTCTACACGGAAGACACAAATGCTGAGTTTACAGATAAAAAGTCTACACGGAAGACACAAATGCTGAGTTTACAGATAAAAAGTCTACACGGAAGACACAAATGCTGAGTTTACAGATAAAAAGTCTACACGGAAAACACAAATGCTGAGTTTACAGATAAAAAGTCTACACGGAAAACACAAATGCTGAGTTTACAGATAAAAAGTTTACACGGAAAACACAAATGCTGAGTTTACAAATAAAACGTCTACACGGGTCTCCAAGATACCAATTTTGAGTTTTATCATACAGAAGATAAAATGTTTACATGGTAATTATAAGACACGAATGGTGAGTTCTATCATACTGACAAAACGTCTAACACGGAAGCTATAGAACACAGAGTACTGAGTCAAGTTATACAGGCGGAGAGGAGCAGACAAAACTACAAAAATACGATTTTTAAGGGCATGCATCTGTCCCATCGCAACATAAGCCTGTGAGACCTGGACACTTAACAAAACAGCTGAGAAAACACATATCTACCAATGTTTGAGAACAGAATTACCCATGTCCCAATAGAAACGAGGTATAAATTTATCATTTATTCCTACTTTTTTTTCACTCCAGTCATCAATGTCTGTATACACGGAGAAGTCTGGCTTTACTGAAACATCTTGCTTTCAGGTTTAGGTTTATAGCTGAAGATATTCTCTTTCCCTCCTCCCTCAGGTGTATACGTATAGATCAGAACAAACGACAACCATGGTTGACATACGTGTCTGATATCGTTCCAGCCTACGGCAACCTCCCAAGCCTAAGAAACAGAACGGTGTAGCCATTTCTGCTAGGAATATTTCGGTCGCCGCAACATGTAAACACTGCCATGCTAACACCAGGTCTATACTGATCACTCGTGTCAAGGGCAAGGATGATGCATATATTGACAGCTGTCAGTTGTGAATAACTGCTTACAGAGACTATACGGACACACGCCCGTGGGCGAACATAACAGGCGCTAAATGATTCCGTACCACAGGCATTAGCTCATGTATACAAAAGCCGGGCGCAAAATGCTGTCATTAGAAGCTCTTCCAGCAGGAAACTCGCTCACGGAACTGCTTTCATGTCTTCTGTCCCTGCTGCTGTCATACGTATTCAAGTTTCGTTTCTCAGAACTTCATCTTAATATCTCTCAGGGAGGGAGAGAGAGAGAGAGAGAGAGAGAAGGGAGAAGGGAAGGGTCGAGAGAAAAATAGGGGGAGATCTAGAGAAAGACAGGGGGAGTGAGAAAGACATTTTAGCTCTGGGAGATTTAATCTTACATATAAATTCAACTTCATAATCTATGAGAAAGAGAGAGATTTAATCTTACACATAATTTCACCTTCATAATCTATGAGAGAGAGAGAGAGAGAGATACTGAGAGAGAGATATATTTAAGCTTACAAATAACTTCCCCTTCACAATCTATGTGAGAGAGAGAGAGAGAGAGAGAAAGAAAGAGATAAATAGAGAGAGAAAGAAAGAGATAAATAGAGAGAGAAAGAGATAAATAGAGAGAGAGAGGGCTTAAGCTTACAAATAACTTCACTTTCATAATCTATATGCGTGAGAGAGAGATATTTAAGCGTACAAATAACTTACCCTTCATAATCTATATATGTGTGTGAGTGAGAGAGAGATATATATTTAAGCGTACATATAATTTCACCTTCATTATATATATATATATATATATATATATATATATATAATCGTACATATAACTTCAGCCTCAGAATCTACCTAGAGATAATCATTCATTCATTCCCTCACTTTCCAGAACATTGTCCCTCTCACAACCTCCCTGAATGCAATACAGTCTTCCCGCAAGTTGACCAGAGTCTCGTAATGACACATTCTGACTTTCTGTGATGTCCCGAGTCCACCTGCCGGGAGCTTGTCCCTTTTCCCTCTTGTCGGGCACTATGCCTTCTACTATCAGCCTCTCTCAGCTATTCTGTCCCTTGATGTGGGGGAAGTATCTCAGATTTCTAATTTTGATGGTGTTTACGAGGCAGTTTTCTGTGTCACCTAATCCCATCAATATCTCTTTATTTGATTTTTTTTCTGCCATGATATTCTAAATGCCCTTCTGTAAACATTTCATTTCAAATGCTGTTATTTTCTTTTCTAGTGATTTGTTAAGTGTCCATGTATGCTGCTACTGGGAATATGTAAGCTCTTAATAAACAAAACATTGTTTTCTAGAAAGATCCGGTCTTACATATAACTCCAGCCTCATAATCTATCTGAGAGAGATTCGGTCTTACATATAACTCCAGCCTCATAATCTATCTGAGAGAGATTCGGTCTTACATATAACTTCTGCCTCATAATCTATCTGAGAGAGATTCGGTCTTACATATAACTTCCACCTCATAATCTATCTGAGAGAGATTCGGTCTTACATATAACTTCTGCCTCATAATCTATCCGAGAGAGATTCGGTCTTACATATAACTCCAGCCTCATAATCTATCTGAGAGAGATTCGGTCTTACATATAACTCCAGCCTCATAATCTATCTGAGAGAGATTCGGTCTTACATATAACTTCTGCCTCATAATCTATCCGAGAGAGATTCGGTCTTACATATAACTTCTGCCTCATAATCTATCTGAGAGAGATTCGGTCTTACATATAACTTCTGCCTCATAATCTATCTGAGAGAGATTCGGTCTTACATATAGCTTCGCCTTCGCACTATACTGGGCGTTTTTTTCACACAAAACTCCGCCATCACAATCTACATATAAGACTGAGCCTCATTCTGTCATCATCCGGCCATCATAAACTGTTAAGACGAACTAAAACTCTTTTAAATATGTAATGAACCCTTCACATGTACTTTATATCTTCTGACACCACTTGCAGCAGCAGCAGCAGCACCACCACCACCACCAACAACAACAACGTTTCTCTAGCTGCTTTATAGGCTCCAGCACGGAACAAGGATTAAATGCGTTAAGACGGTATCGCTACCATCACGTGGAATAACACACGCCAGTCGCTGACAGACGTTATAAAAATGAGTTTTATTATTAACTTTATGATTAATTTTGTATTACTGTCCACAAAAAAAAAAAAGGAATGGAAAAACATGTCAATCCATACGAACAGTGAAGAGCAAAACCTCTATCTTAATGCGAAGAAAACTAAATTTGATGACAACTGACAAAACAAATAAGGCGGCTGAAATATGTATCAATGAGGAAAAACTCGAAGAAGTTTTTAATATCTTGGATCACTGCTAACTAATAATGGAGATACAATGAGGAAAATTAAAAGGAGGACATCTATCGCTCTTCATAAAGTAAAACAACTAAAGAATCTGTGGAGAGGAGCAGACAGAACCACAAAAATAAGATCTTTCCCATTGCAACATATGCCTGTGAGACCTGGACACTTAACAAAACAGCTGAGAAACACATAAATGCCTTTGAATGTAAATGCTACAGAAGAGTTCTTCAAATACCATGGACACAAAAAAAAGAACAAATATATACATACTACAAGAACTTAATATTGAAGATGGCTGGCTAGTAAAGAGGATTAAATAGAGAAAACTTAAATATTTTGGACACATTAAACATCATGATAATCTAGAGAAGACCGTCTTGGAAGGGTACATAATGGGAAAAGGAAAGAGAGGAAGACCAAGGCGAAGATGGCTGCAAGACATCGTTGATGATCTGCAAATGGATGCATCAGCAGCGGGCCGTCTTGCTCACAACCGAGAGGCCTACAGGAGTGCTGTTAGGGAGACAAAGTTCTGCAAGGGACATGCAAATGAACGAATGATTAAGTCGATGACTAAGGTTCTAAGCTGGCATGGCCTAACGAGGAGGAAAGGGGGTTGTGGGCCCGGCTCGTGCGGGGCTTGGGGGTCGGGGTGTGTGGGGGAGGGGTACTTCTCAGGGACAGTATCTGCTCTTCAAAAGTGTATTATTTCTCCTGACCTTCACTGCACCTCATTCCTCCCGGGCAAGAAGTGGCGACGTAAGCAGCAAGATTATTTACACACGCCCATAAAATGGCTGTTCTGTCAGTAGAAACATAACCCTCACCAATAACCCACGTGCGTGTCTGTAAATCAAACAGACGAGAGCGCGAAGTGAGACGAAAAGTGTAACAATAACCGCCGTAAAGCAATAAAAGTGTCGATGGCGAGGCGGATAATTACTCGTGATATGAGGCAATACCCGACCTCTCCAAAAACATACAAAAAACCCACACAAAAGGACAACGGAGATGAAAGAGGGCGAAATCATTATCATATGTTTGTATTAAGAGTGTATCATGTTTTATAACAGTCACATATGTTTGTATTAAGAGTGTATCATGTTTTATAACAGCCAAATCCACACACTCCACGATCAACGCATGCGGCTATTCTTCTTGCGTGAGGGCCAAAGGTGAAACTGAAATCGTCAGCACAAACACACAAGAAACCATTGTCTAAGGCTGAAAAATACACCAGACTACCCCGTCAGAACAACACAGGGAACCGAAAGGTGATATGAATCATAGAATCTCAACATAAGTAAGCTCATTCATCACATCACGTGACGGAGTTTTCTCTTTAAGGACGGAATATACCTGTTTCACAAAGAACAACGACCAAGCAGTCTCTGTGTGTGACTTGAAAGAAACAAAGCTGTCTCTGACTTGAAAGAAGCAAAGCTGTCTCTGTTTGTGACTTGAAGAAACCAAGCTGTCTCTGTGTGTGACTTGAAAGAAACCAAGCTGACTCTGTGTGTGAGTTGAAAGAAACAAAGCTGTCTGTGTGTGTGACTTGAAAGAAGCAAAGTTGTCTCTGTGTGTGACTTGAAAGAAGCAAAGTTGTCTCTGTGTGTGACTTGAAAGAAGCAAAGCTGTCTCTGTGTGTGACTTGAAGAAACCAAGCTGCCTCTGTGTGTGACTTGAAAGAAGCAAAGCTGTCTGTGTGTGTGACTTGAAAGAAGCAAAGCTGTCTGTGTGTGTGACTTGAAGAAACCAAGCAGCCTCTGTGTGTGACTTCAAGAAACCAAGCTGTCTCTGTGTGTGACTTGAAAGAAGCAAAGCTGTCTCTGTGTGTGACTTGAAGAAACCAAGCAGTCTCTGTGTGTGACTTGAAGAAAACAAGCTGTCTCTGTGTGTGACTTGAAGAAAACAAGCTGTCTCTGTGTGTGACTTGAAGAAGCCAAGCGGTCTCTGTGTGTGACTTGAAAGAAGCCAAGCGGTCCCTGTGTGTGACTTCAAAAAATAAACTACATGTAGACACTTATAACAAAAATGGCGAGAGTAGGGAATGATAAGAAAGAACTGGGAAGAGATAAGTGAGCAGAATAAAATTCTCCCGTTTATTTTCCTCCGTTCAACGTCCAGAATATAAGAAGGCAAATTTCAACAGCTCAGGGGCTATAACTGCTGAAATATTACCCAACACTGCATATACAACAGTTATCTTTTCCTGTTATTACTATTTCTATCTAACACCTGTGTGATGGTAACGATGATGATTGTGCCGGTCTACTAATTGTTCTCTTGTTCAGATCATTTAGAAGTTCCTCTTTTGTCACTTCCTACGTGTGAGAAAAAGACACTGGGACGTAGTGGTTGGTTCAGACTAGGGGCTGTAGGTAAAGGATTGTCCCTAGGGACTTAACCTGAACAAGATAACAATTAGCAGACCGGCACAATCATCATCGTTACCATCACACGGGATTTTTCAAGAAGAATAACATGGGACATACAAGGAAAATACAGAATGTATAAGAAGAAAAACATAGGATATACAAGAAGAATAACATAGAATATACAAGAAGAATAATATATGATATACACGAAGAAGAATACATGATACACAAGAAGAATAATACATGATATATAAGAAGAATAACATACGATATTCAAGAAGAATAACACAGAATATACAAGAAGAATAACATGGGGGCATACACGGAAAATACAGGGTAAATAATAACTACATAGGATATACCAGAAGAATAACACAGAATATTCAAGAATAACACATAATATACAAGAAGAAAAACACAGGATATTCAAGGTTCTAAGGACTGTTATTGCCAGAGGTGGAGTGAAGAATTCGCTCTCCGCTCCAACGGCGCGCGTCTCAAACAGCCTCTGGCAGTCAAGTCCAGCTCCCGGCCTTCCCGTGGCAGAACTGTTTAAACTGACAGGAGAAGGGGCGAGGGCGAATATCTGGCGTCTGAACACCAGATACTTAGGGTGGATGAGAGGCACGTTTGGTAGCTCATCTACCGCTGCTGGCGAGATTCTTCAGCTGCCGTGCGTGGAGCGGTGCTCCTCCCGGCCAATGAAGAAAGGTGCAAATGGGGTTGCCGGCTCACACCAGGGGTGAAACTTGAAGGCTACGCATGTCACAGTACCTCAGCTCTAGAGGTCAGTCACGTCCAAAACACGCCCATTCTGGCCCAGATAATATGCCTAAAGCGGCTCAACCCAGGGGTGGAAGTCACTACTGGCGAGGATTCGTCGTCCTGGACAAAAGCTCCATCCTGGTCACAACTAGGAAGGGTAGCGGCCACGACCACAAAATGCTGAAGTCGGAGACACTGGACCAGGGCAGTCAAGATAGGCAACCACCTCTCACCCGGCGGGGATGTTTGCGTATCCCAATCACGTCGAGGTTTTCCGGTGAGAAAGTCCAACACTGGACTGGATGGGCAACCACCTCTCACCCGGCGGTGATACACGGGTATCTCAAAACACGTCGAGGTCTTCCGGTGAGAAAATCCAACTCTAGACTAAACTGGTGCAACGAAAACCACGGTGTCAAGCAATCCCGCTTCTGAGACCCACCAAGAATACAGGCTCAAGCCCTGCGATACTCTGAACCTCCTGTGGTCCTCTAGGGGATCACAGGACTTAACGAGGACCACAGGCGTAATTTCAGTAGGATCACAGTGCGATCTTGGTGGCAGAAGCGAACGAAGAAGAAGACAGGATATTCAAGAATAACAGAATACATCAAAAGAATAACGCGTGACATGTAACAAGAATAACACGGGATACATAATAAAGAATAACGCGTAACATATAATAAGAGAATAACAAAGGATACATAAAAAAGAATAACGCATAATATGCAATAAGAACACCACAGGATACATTAAAAAAAGAATAACACACAATATGCAATAACAATAACACAGGATACACAAGAAGAATACTATACAATCACGGCGAGGAAGCACTCCCACGATTAAGAAAGATACTAAGTACAAAGAAAAAGAAGAGAAAAACAAAACAAAATAACAGAACCGCATATTCCTCAGTTTTATGTCTGTCAGCGACTGGCTTGTGTTGCCCCACGTGATGCTAGCAGGGCCGTCTTAACAGCACCGTAGGCCCCGAACAAAGCAATGTTCTGGGGGCCCCCCTTAAGATGGTACCGAAGCCAGTCATCACCTGATTTATCAGTATCTGTAGTGAGACAGCAGGTCTGTACGTCTTTCCGTCAACCTCAAGCCGGCCCCCCATTTAACTCACACAATGAAGAGCTACACTGACAATGTCGGAGTCGTCCCCATGCATTAAGACGGTTCTGGATGTCAGTATACCCGTACAGAGTGTTTTAAAACGTGTAATGAGGGCTACTACTTTGGATAAAACTCCTGCTCTACTCTGTCCCTTGCGCGAGAGTTAACGCCCCTTAAGAAAGTGACAGTACTCACAAAATGGCAAAAAAAAAAAAAAAGCTGAGGTTTTTAAAAAAATTTCTTCCTCTCATGTACGTGAAACTTTTTTTTTTTCTGTCTGCGAATTACATGAACCATAACTAAACTTTTTTCCTGTCTGTCGAAACATAACTAACTTTTCTTCTGTCTATTGAAACATAACTATACTTTTCTTCTGTCTGTTGAAACGTAACTAAACTTTTCTTCCGTCTATTGAAACATAACTATACTTTTCTTCTGTCTGTTGAAACGTAACTAAACTTTTCTTCCGTCTATTGAAACATAACTATACTTTTCTTCTGTCTGTCGAAACATAACTAAACTTTTCTTCTGCCTGTCGAAACATAACTAAACTTTTCTTCTGTCTGTCGAAATATAACTAAACTTATCTTCCGTCTATTGAAACATAACTATACTTTTCTTCTGTCTGTTGAAACATAACTAAACTTTTTTCCTGTCTGTCGAAACATAACTAAACTTTTCTTCTGTCTGTTGAAACATAACTAAACTTTTCTTCTGTCTGTCGAAACATAACTAAACTTTTCTCCTGTCTGTTGAACCATAACTAAACTTTTCTCCTGTCTATCGAAACATACCTAAACTTTTCTTCTGTCTGTTGAAACATAACTAAACTTTTCTCCTGTCTGTTCAACCATAACTAAACTTTTCTCCTGTCTATCGAAACATACCTAAACTTTTCTTCTGTCTGTTGAAACATAACTAAACTTTTCTCCTGTCTGTCGAACATAACTAAACTTTTCTCCTGTCTGTCGAACATACTTTTCTTTTGTCTGTTGAAAGATAACTAAACTTTTCTCCTGTTTGTGAATTACTTGAAATACAAGAATATAATTTTTTCTGCTTATGAATTACTTGAAATGCCTGAAAACTTTTCCCTTATTTGACAATCTCTGAAAAAAAAAAAAAATTAGGAAACCATTCTTCTGCCGGTGAATTACAAGAACTGTGACTGACCTAACTCATTTCAGTTTGTGAGCTAACCCAAGCATGACTGAATCCACGTGACTATGTGTTTACTTGTAATACCAGTTTTTTTTCTCTTTTTTGGGCCTGAGTTTAACAGAAATGTGGAACGTCTTTGCTTGTGCTTACCTGAGATATGATTTTGTGTGTTAACTTGAAACTAAGTGCGCGCGCGCGCGTGCGTGAAGGGGGTGTGGGGTGGTGTTTGCATACTTAAAATACAGGACAAGCTTAAAAGTATTTCCCTGATTTCAAACATTTACTTTTACACACACTCACATGTTTTGTTTTTTTTTGTTTTTTTTGCTGTTGTAAATTTGTCTTAACTTTTTAAAAAGTTTTATTTAAAAAAAATATATTCGTTCACTTCAGCATGTCCTTAATTTGTTGCCCAGAGAACGTCTAAGTGATACTCTGATTTCTTGTCACGTGCTCTCTAACAGATCTTTAGTCACCGTCACTAAAGTATTCATTACCCTTATCTTTCAAAAGGAACTACCAGGAACTGATGATGCTGAACGTTTTCTCCTTAATACACCTCCCATTAAAAAAAGAAAGGAAAACAAAAGTCAAAAGAGGTAATATCCGGGGAAGGTGATGGCAGTAATACTGGACCATTCTCTCCACCCCCCCCCCCCCAACAAATCCCTCGTGATACCACAAAACAAACACATAAGATCCTCTTTTTCATTTAAGCCATTTTGACACTGATATTTGCAGCCGCGTCACCTGAACACAAAATACTGTTAAGAACTGACCTCTTACATAAAAAAAAGCCATAACGTTCATGTCTCTATTCAGCATAGCTATTAATATATAATTATTCTTTTTTTTTCAGGGAAAGGCGTTATGATTACCCCTGTATAACTGAACACTGTATATTCCTCTATACACCACTTCCCTATGAATAGCGCCTTCTAACTCTGGTATTTATGAAACACACCTAAGCTACATCAATGGTTCATTATCTCTGCTTGCAGTTTCTGTAAGCTGTGACAACTCACCATCACCAAATCACTACACAGACAGACAGAGTAACAGACAGCCAGAATGATTATAGATAGACAGGCACACATATAACAATCACTGCACAATATAATTTTAAAAATTGTTAAAAAAAAACAACTCTCCCCTATCAACGACCGATGGATCTGTACCACTCACACCACGCATAACAGAAACTCAGTGTAAACTCCAGGTAAACAAGGAAGTAAGTTCTCCTTTCAGAATCCTACTTGAGAACAAAGGCAGCGACACGCAAGAACAATCACTTGGACTAGATAGAGCACAGCGTGAAAGGAAAGCACACAGCAGACACCTACACCAACATAGATGAACTAGTACACAACATGGTCTATGAAGGTGCTAGCATACACTAGGGCATACAACCAAGCTTAGGAACTGAGTCAGCTACAACAGCTAGGTCAAGAACGGTGTATACATGAAAGTCTTTATCGTACCTGATAGCTGTTCTGAACTGCACAGTCATGTACTTATCTCGCTTTGTGTGTGTGTGTGTGTCTGTCTTTGCCAGTATTTATTCAGTTTTACGTAATGATACATCTTATCTTATATCCTTCCCGTGCCGTTAAACGTCGCACAGGGCTCGCAAGGTAGTTCGCCAACTGTTCCTGTCTTCGGCGAGCTTTTCCACCTCATCAAGGGATTTTATGCCTATTAGTTTAGCCTCTCTTAACAATGTCCTCTTTAGCATGCATGGGAGTAAATGTGGAGTTGTTACACGTTGTCTGCCATATGTGTATGCATAATGATGTTAAAAAAAGATCATCTGGTGTGTGTTTGTGATGATGTTAAAAGATCATCTGGTGTGTGTGTGTGTGAGTGTTTGTGATGATCTCAAAAGATTATCTCTTTTATGTTTATGATGATAGTACTGCACTTCCATGGAACTGCCAAACAATAAATGGTCTGGGGAAAGCATATATGAACACAGCGAGTATGGGGAGGGGGGGAAGAGTGAAAGAGACGGCCTGGAAGCATACAGTAATCTCACCATGATGGAACAACAACAACAAAAAAACATACATGAAAACATCAAAAACACATACATATAAACTGAGAGTACTTATTTTCTCACAGACACCATGAAAGAGAACAGCTGCGACAAATCAGCCAAGTCTTCCACAGACAAGGTTAAATACAGGCTGGAGAAGAAACATCTGTTTTGAAAACGGACATTTTTATGGCGTTCCTAGGCTGCCAAACACTGCCCTCACGTGACAGACTCCATTTTGGGAGTTTAGTTTGCCTTGTTGCTGTCCTTGAGCTGTTTATTCGAACAGAGTCGGAAACGACTGCCCAAAAGAGAGCTTCGTCGTAGGCGATGCACCAGCACGCAAAACTATTCTTTATGTGGGTATCGAAGTCCGTGTTGTTGACACAAGAGGCCGTGTGTGTGGTTTTTCTCTGATGAAGCTCTCTATCTTGACGGTGCGGACCTGTCGATACTTGGCAGCCGCAATTCCCCGTAAGCTTCACCAGCACAGTCCCTTGCAATAGTGTGAAGTTAACTATTCGGTGTAACTTGTGATCTTCCTTGCATAACTGGGCCTTACTCTTTTGAAGATCGTCATGTGAATACAGTGACAGTGAACGCAACACGGGCATTATATAAATTCTTCGCCCCAAGGACCACTGCTACCCCTCCTAATCGAGCGAACTTACGGCTACATCAAGGCGGGGCTTCGGCACACGACTGGCGTGTGAGCATGGCTGCTGTGTGTAACTTGCTTGATGAGCACGCCATTTTACGATCGGGAGATGTGAATTGGTCATTTCTCCATCCCGACATTTTTTTTTCTTCTGTGGGATCACTTAGATTGTTGTGTGCATATACTGCGTAACGCGAGAGACTGAACACAACAAACAGGATATGCTACAGCAGATAATGCTGAGCTTCTGAAACCTACTCCAGCAGTGTAATGGAGACCACCTGAAAGACATGCTTTTTAAGAAGACAAATAAGCTGTAAGACCTTATAGTTTTTTTAAATTAAAAAATAAATCTCCCTCTTTGTAGAGCTTTAGTATATTCCTGCAGGTTCATTAGTACAAATTGAAGCCGTTATGGCAACGGTCAGACATTTCTGCTTTACAAAGGTAACAGACACCAACACACCTCTAAAAATGATTGTCACCAGCAAGAAACCTCTATCCTCTCAGATACAAAAAGAATGATTTTAGACAGCGAAAAAAAATCTTTATCCTCTCAGATACAAAAAGAATGATTTTAGACAGCGAAAAAAATCGTTATCCTCTCAGATACAAAAAGAATGATT
This sequence comes from Achatina immaculata, assembly GCA_009760885.1. NCBI lineage: Eukaryota > Metazoa > Mollusca > Gastropoda > Stylommatophora > Achatinidae > Lissachatina > Lissachatina immaculata. Next base: position 5,678,525 of record CM019721.1, read on the forward strand.
TTAGACAGCGAAAAAAATCGTTATCCTCTCAGATACAGAAAGATTGATTTTAGACAGCAAAAAACCTCTGTCCTTACGAACACAAACAGAAGGACTACAGACAGCAAGAAACCTCTATCTCCACAGATATAAACAGAATGATTACAGACAGCAGAAAAACCTCTACCCTCGCAGACGCAAACAAAATGATTATCAACAGCTGGTAACCTCTGTCCCCCACAGGCAAAGTCAAAGTAAATAACTGCAGACAGGAAATTACTCTTATCCCTACAAACACACTCAACCTGAATGACTGTAAACAGCCCCCCCCCCCCCCCCCAACAGACCTCACACACCAAGAAATAACAGAACCGAATGCTCGACTTACGACAAATAAAGAGCACATTACGACGCCAGTGCAGGTCGGCACACTTCTCTGTATGAGTCTGAAGCCGCGTCTCTATGCGCATGTCATGAAGCTATTTCTGCCCTGACTCTTGTTTGCACACATCATGAATTTGCCTCTCGTTTATTTCCTGGGCAGACACTGACAGAATACTGAACCCGGCTCTGTCCAATCTGAGTAAAGTTAACCCTGGAAGTTAAAAAAAAAACAACAACAACAAACCAGTCTCAAAACTCTGTTACTGCCGGCCACGCCCAGCCTTAGAACCCCCGAATTCTCAAACGCAAAAGAACTTTATATACACTCGATTTAAAAATATCAGAGGGAATACTGCGAAAACAACGCAAACAAACAGTATACAAATCAATATGGAGGGAAACACACGCATGGAAGAGCTGTCAATCTTTATGAAAGGAGTGATACTTTCTATCACCAACAACCTCAGTAAAAGAAGTGCTAAAACTGAATCGGGTTGTCTGTGGCAGCCACAGAAGAACGTCCCAACCGTGGCGGAGGCAAGGACAAGGATTACGTCAAGGTCGACATGGCCACTTTTCTCGAACATTCCAGCGAATGGCGGCATGTCGGAGCACACAACTGGCGAGAAGGATGGATGATTCGTCATCAACACGTCAATGTTTACCCTAGCGCCAGCATAAAGCGCTATTTCACAATCACAGGAGACCAGGCAGAAGAATGCAGACCCGAGTGCAAGTAAGTGCTCGGGAAATAAAAAGCTATGGAGAGATCTATGCATATATATACACACACACTTGTGCAAGCGGTTAATGTGATTAGCATTAACAGGAGATGGAAAGCTCTAGCAGACAGACTATTAGGATCATGACTTATAGAATCTTGCAGACTCATGACTTACAGAATCTAGTAGACTAAAGACTTACAGATTCTAACACACTCTTCATCAGAATCATGACCTACATAATATAGCAGAGTCATGATTTAAAGAATCTAGCAGAGTCATGACTCACATAATCTAGCAGGATCATGACATACAGAACACATCAGAGTCATGACTTACATATGCATGCAGGAAACTATCTACTGTAGAGAGCGGAACAACAACACAACTCCTTCAGATCATCAGAGGAAGTACACCCCCCCCCCCCCCCAGACAAGTTTTTCGGCCCTATTAAACTCCTGACACTCTCAGGGGTGGGCCCCTCTGGGTCATGACTCCCAGAGGTCGTGTGAGTTGTTGCTTTTTCCGTCCCGGGATTGAGTTGGCATTGTACTTTGAAGTGTGTCTTTAGTGATTTAGCCACGGAGGACTAGTATTGGTTGTGGCAAACAACATTTATGTTCTCAAAATGCTTTTTTCGCATACTCCACAGCCAGCATGAAACCTTTTCTGCTGTTTCTGAAAGGCTTTTCAATGCCATTGCTCTTGCTTGTCCCTTTATGGCCAGTTGCTTACATATGTCCTATGCTGATGTTGATACGAATCCTGACTGACAGAACCTAGCAGGATCATGACTTACAGAATCTAGCAGAGCCATGATTTATAGAACCTAGCAGAGCCATGATTTACAGAACCTAGCACAGCCATGACTTACAGATCCTTGCAGAACCATGACTTACAGAACATAGAAGAGCCATAACTTAAGAACCTAGCAGAGCCATGACTTACAGAACATAGATGAGCCATGACTTAGGGAACCTAGCAAGAACCATGACTTACAGAACCTAGCAGAGCCATGATTTACAGAACCTAGCAGAGCCATGACTTACGGAACCTAGCAGAGCCATGATTTATAGAACCTAGCAGAGCCATGATTTACAGAACCTAGCACAGCCATGACTTACAGATCCTTGCAGAACCATGACTTACAGAACATAGAAGAGCCATAACTTAAGAACCTAGCAGAGCCATGACTTACAGAACATAGATGAGCCATGACTTAGGGAACCTAGCAAGAACCATGACTTACAGAACCTAGCAGAGCCATGATTTACAGAACCTAGCAGAGCCATGACTTACGGAACCTAGCAGAGCCATGACTTACAGAATCTAACAGACTTTCAAACTATTAGGATGATACCTTACAGAATCTAGCAGACTTCCAGACTGCTATGATCATGACTTACAGAATGCAGTAGACTCATGATTTACAAAATCTAGGATCATGACTTATAAGATTTAGTTGGCTCACACTCAAGTAGGATCATGAGTCACAGAATCTGGTTTACACTCTAGTAGTAGTTTGGCTTACAGAAATCTATAAGACTCATGACTCACAGAATCCATGACTCAAAACACACAGAATCTATTAGACCCATAACTCATATAACATACAATCACGGCTTAAAGAAACTAGTAGATACATAAATCACAGAGTCTATCAGACCCCCAGACTACAGTGGTCTCATGGACGAAGACTCTAACAGACACGTGACTCGCAGACTTTATGAAAACTCACAAAATTCCTCATAACGCCAACTCCTCAGAAACTTTAACAGATTCCTGACTCGTAAAACTCTTAATAAAAATTCATGATTCACAGACTCAAAAGTAGGCTTGCGGGGGGGGGGGGGAAGGGTGTACATTCAACACTTGTTCACAATTACAGAACGCAAAGGTTACCTCTATATACGCAATACACGTTGATGCCAACATCCCACGTCCGCCAGCGGAAGGCAGTAGCAATTACATTAAGCGTTCAACTTTCAGTGAAATATGGGATGGGCTTAAAAGCGAAGATTTAAGCAAATATTTTTATTTTGACATTTACTAAGTGACGCCAAATGAAAAGATTATTCTCAATTTCAGAGCGTTTCCTGCCCGCTTCTGATGACCGCAACATGGTCTAAGATATTGTTCATACTGATGAAGTATTTTATAAGAAATTATGATGATTTGGTGTAAGAAAATGTTCATGTAAATGAAGTATTTTATAAGAAAAATACTGGTGAAATATGCCTAAACCGGCTTAACCCAAGGGTGAAACTTGATGACTGCTCATGTCACGGTACCTCCGCTCTTGAGGTCGGTCACGTCCTAAACACGCCCATGCTGGGTTAATACGTCTAAACCGACAACCCAGGAGTGAAACTCACAAGTGGCGAGGATTCGTCCTCCTGGACAAAAGCTCCGTCCTGGACACAACTAGGAAAGGTAGCGGCCACGTCCACAAAACGCTAAGTCAGCGACACTGGACCACTGCAGTCTAGATAGGCAACTACCTCTAACCCGACGGGGATATATGCGTATTCTAATCACGCTGAGGTTTTCCAGTGAGAAAGTCCAACACTGGACTTGATGGGCAACCACCTCTCACCTGGCGGGGATATACGGATATAAAAAAACATGTCGAGGTTTTCCGGTGAGAAATTCCAACTCTAGACTAAACTGGTGCAATGAAAACCAGTGTCAGGCAATCTTGCTTCTGCGGCCCACCGAGAACACAGGCCCTAGCTCCGCGATACTCTGAATCTCATGTGGTCCTCTCGGGGATCTCATATGGCTCTCTCGGAGACCACAGGAGGATCACAGGACCAGTCAAGGTCCACAGGAATGAACTCAGTAGGATCACGGGGCGATCTTGGTGGTAGAAGCGAACGAAGAATAAGAAGAAGAAGATAAGAAAATATGATGATGTGGTCTGAGAAAATGCTCATGCCAATGAAGAATTTTATAAGAAAATATGATGATGTGGTCTGAGAAAATGCTCACGTCAATGAAGAATTTTATAAGAAAATATGATGATGTGGTCTGAGAAAATGCTCACGTCAATGAAGAATTTTATAAGAAAATATGATGATGTGGTCTGAGAAAATGCTAACGTCAATGAAGAATTTTATAAGAAAATATGATGATGTGGTCTGAGAAAATGCTCACGTCAATGAAGAATTCTGCGTGTCTCGTATTCCGAGAAAATATCTTTCATGTGAACGAAGTTTGGCATAAGAAAATCGTCCATATCTCACGTTACACGAAGCCCTGAAAGTCCGCACACCTCTCCGTACTTCTTCTCATCAAGTCTGCGTGAACCTGGCTAGATCTTACGGATCAAATTATTATGAAAATGTTAATATGTGCGTCATATCAGAGATTTACATACAGTCTTCAAGCATGAAAGACACCGGTGCACGACGTAATCTAACGGCACATATCCATTTCACGGAGCGTACATGTCGCATAAATTCCTCGCATCCTCGACTTTTTTTTGTTGGCCCCAAGCTGTCATGTCACACAAACACAAGTGACTTCCAGTGGTATATAAGATGGCTCTACTCGAACCGCACATAATTCTATCCCCAGTGGACTCGGTGACGCGCCCACAAAGTCTAAACCTTGCTAGGTAATCGCAGCAAAGTTAAAACCTATCTCATGAACTGCTTATTAATGTCTGCTAGCAGCTGTTGCACTTGTGGCAAGTGTAAATGGTGGCCTCAAGCGGAATATATATGAGACTCTTATGACATACAAAGACATGTAAACAGCTTATTTTTAGCTATTCAGAGAGAAGCCGTTTATCTGAATAACGCAGTGCGCGGTGACTTCATGAAAAGTTCGACCATAAACCACAACCTCAATAGTATGTCCGGGGAGGGGGGGAATGATCTCGTGAAATATTCGACTAAAATACAGAATCTCAATATCGCAGTGAATTATCAGAGAAGATGATGTGTTCGGCTACAACGTACTACCTCTTCAATGTTTACACAGACTATTGAAATATACCACTATAGTGGTGATTCTTAATATCACACGTAGAGACGGCTTCATAAAGTAGGTGAAGTTCGCACAGTTTGGTGTCCATCTTCCCAAGACTTTCACAATTCCCAAAAAAGTCTATAACAACTCTGACATCATACCTTACACAATGTTCATTCACAGTAATGTAGCAACCAAGCTCCCATTAAGCGTACACATTATGTCTCAAAGGACGCATTAAGTTAGCTTTGCTCAAAAATCTGGTCCCTAATTGAGCGACAGAACTCTCTGCATATGCCCAAAATCTGGTTCCTAATTGAGCGACAGAACTCTCTACATATGTATAAAATCTGGTTCCTAATTGAGCAACATAACTCTCTATATATGTACAAAATCCGATTCCTAATTGAGCGACAGAACCCTCTACATTTGTGCAAAAATCCGGAATTGAGCGACATAACTCTCTATACATGTGCAAAAATCTGGTGCCTAAATGAATGACAGAACTCTCGATATATGTGCAAAATCTGGAGCCTAATTGACCGACGGAACCCTCGACATATGTGCAAAATCTGGTGCGAAATTGTTGAGCAACAAAACTCTTGACATATGTGCAAAATCTGGTGCCAAATTAAGCAACAGAACTCTCTATACAGGTGTATAATCTGGTGCTTAATTGAGCAACAAAACTCTCTATATAGGTGCAAAATCTGGTGCCAAACTGAGCAACAGAACTCTCTATATATGTGCAAAATCTGGTGCCTAACTGAGCAACAAAACTCTCTACATATGTGCAAAATCTGGTGCCTAACTGAGCAACAAAACTCTCTATATAAGTGCAAAATCTGGTGCCTAACTGAGCAACAAAACTCTCTATATATGTGCAAAATCTGGTGCAACGCGTGATTGTGATGCTGAAAACGATGCGTACAGCAGAGTGTAATACAAAACAAAACACAACACGTGACTAATGCTAAAGACTACCCGCCTAACAGAGTGTAAAAAATACCCGATTGCAATGCTCAAAACCACGCGTGAACCACAGCCCACAAGAAAAGTGACTGTAATGCTCAAAATCATGCACCCAATACAGCGAAAACAAACTGATAGGCTCAAAATGTCGGGTGTAACAGAGAGAGACAGAGAGAGAGCAAATAAATACTGACTCATCAAAATGACGCGTTTGACAGAGCACATAAAGAAGTGACTGTAAATGGGGGTGTTTAGCAGCACAACAAAGAAACCGTGGATGTAATGCCCAAAACTGCAGGTCTAACAGAAGGCCAAGATCTGATACCAATGAATGAGACAGGAAGAAACTTGGCTTACCAATTCCTTCTTTTCAAATCCTCATTCTCCTCACTGTCGGATATTGATCTGAGAATTAGCTGTAGAAGACCATCGTTCTCCTGGGCGAACTTTGCATCTTCCTCATTATCAGTTCTTACTTTAGTGTGTCTGGCTGGGCTAAGGATTAGCTTGGGCGCAGGACCGTTGCTGAGTTCAACTGGTGACACAGACAAATCTGTGGAAGCTGAAACCTCCACTTGCAGGTCCGTGGCCGGAGTCGGTTGTTTCTGGGATAACTCGCATCTGTCACTATGATCTAGCTGTGATTCTGTCTCCAGGTCAGGTGTGCTGTTGCTGCTGTGGTGATCTCCTCCTTTCTTTCCTGTATCCGGAGACAAGCCAGATTTGTCACTGTTAGAGTGACCTTGCCGAGTATATGTACCCAAGGAAAGGTCAGGTTTCTCAACGCCACGAGGCCGCTCAGGCTGTATTTGTGTACCCAAGGACGGTTTAGATGATCCGTCCACCAGATTTTGCGTATCTGTTGCCTGATGTCTCGCTGCTGGACTGAGAGTTATCTCTGACAATAGGATGGGGGCTGAGGGATGGAGCTGATCTGAGTGAGTACCAGCAACACTAGCTGACATCACGGCAGATCTCATGATAGACGATGGCTCGGATTTACAAGAACACGCAGTAGAATATATCCCCTGGGGTCCATTACTAACAGTCGTAGATTCATCATTTTTGAAGGAGTCTTTGAAGGAAATAATCTGCCCAGCGTCTTCTCTACTTTCATCTAAAAGCAGAGGCTGTAATGAGTCTGACCACGATCTGGCCCTTGATATTTTCACTACACGCACTCTTACTTCTGGCATGACAAACTCCGAGCTTGACGCTTCGGGTAACCGATGGTTAAAAGTATGGGACGGCGTCTTTCTGCTCGAGACTGTTATATCTGATGGCCGGCTCTGTTCTGACTTTGGTGTCGACGAAAACTGGGTATCCTTGATGCCGGTCTCCTCGATGCTCTGCGGGTCGTCCAAAACTTTCTCCACGATAAATCTCTGTTTATATTTTACAGCACCAGCCGCGACTTCTCCTTCAGGAGACACGTCTGGAACGTCTTGCTCCTTCTTATGAGAGCTCATATCTGTGACTACTGGACTGGTGGTCTCCACCTTGGGAGACACCGGCGCCATGTCACACGGACTGGCGCCATGTGATGATTCACATGGATCGCTACACTGGTCGGAATAACGAATTTTGCGAACACACTTTCTTTTCTGCTTCTTGGATCGTGGGGCTGATTTTTTGTTTGAAGATGACAAGGATGTAACACTAGAAGACAATGTCGATGATGCTGAGGCCAACACATCTGGAATGTTAGAATGTGGCATTTTCGTCTGTTGGTGTAAATCCGGCGTTTGGGGGATTTCTGTTGGGGATACCCACTGGGCACTAGCAATGACACAGCCAGAAGAGTAGCTGACTTTCTGAAACGTTAGAGGATCAGCTCCAGCAGTAGATGGGACAGACACAAGCTCTACACGCGCAGCCTTGGCGTCACTCAGGTTAACTGGGATCGTTCCCTCCACAGAGCGAGGAGATACCCAGTGAGCGCTTCTGCATGTGGCGTGTGAGCCAGGCTGGCGCGATGTACTCACGTACACACTGCCACCTGCGATTTTTGTGGAGGTCATCACCCATGGGGGGTCCACCCCGCTGGGATGGACAGTCCCACCAGCACTGTATGTGTCTGTCGGTCCACGTGAATGCTCCGTACTCGACGTCACGGTTGTCTGCACTGTTGATTCAGGCGTGACAAATTGTTGCTCTACATACGACTTCAAGACTGCATCTGTTGTGGTAGCCGCCACGGACAAATGTGTTGTAGTTGATTCTAACGATGCTTGTTCTGCAGTTATTATTGCCGCCGATTGTGCTGCAGGGGCAACCACTGCTTGCCGAGATCCTGCCGACTCTACCGCCGACTGTGTCTGACTGGAGGGAATCAATGCTGGTTCGAGTGATGTATGTACCAGTCTTTGGTGCGATGAGGCAGAATGCGTTGCCATTTCTACTGTAGCAGGGACCGTGGAAGAGCTGGAGGCACCTGACAAAACAAAAGACTGGGCTGCCAGGACCGCCTGCTGAGCTAGTAAGGAGACTGCGGTTGGTTCGCCAAGAGCTACTGGAGTTACAGTCGGCCGTACGCCAAGCTGGCCTATTAGTGGTGCCACGGACGACTGGATTACAGCTGGTACCACACCCGACAAAGCGAATGTCTGACCTATTGTCGGTACCATAGCTGACAAAATGGACATCTGTCCTGCAGCTGGTATCACAGCTGACAATGTGGACGTCTGACCTACAGCTGGTACCATAGGTGACAAAGTGGATGTCTGATCTGCAATTGGTACTATAGCCGACAAAGTGGACATATGTCCTGCAGCTGGTACCATAGGTGACAAAGTGGATGTCTGATCTGCAATTGGTACTATAGCCGACAAAGTGGACATATGTCCTGCAGCTGGTACCATAGCTGACAAAGTGGACGTCTGATCTGCAATTGGTACTATAGGCGACAAAGTGGACATATGTCCTGCAGCTGGTACCATAGCTGACAAAGTGGACGTCTGATCTGCAATTGGTACTATAGGCGACAAAGTGGACATATGTCTAGCGGCTGGTACCATAGCTGACAAAACGGACGACGGCACAACATCAGGTAACATGAGCTGTGATGTCAGTGATGTTGCCAAGTTTGGGGCTGTGTCTGCAACCAGCAAAGTTCCTGGCTGCACAGTCGCTGCCTTCTTCTGATACGAATTTTCAAGAGCCAGGCGTCGTAGATCGAAAGGTTTTGTAGAATCCAACTTTTGAGCGAATGCTGACACTGGAAAGTCCTCCGTCACGCCATCAGGACTTGCATCGCTGACCGTATGATCAGAGGAATATTCGTGTTCAGTGTCCTCGTCGTCTTCTTCTGAACCATCATCAGTCAGTTCTTCATCTATAAGGGAAAAGTCATAGTTATAATCACGACTTCTCCTGCTTTGCTTACTTTCATGCGATGACTGGGAGCAACTTATGTCCTCTGATGATGACGTTGGCGAGCTGCTGGCTGAACTGGACTCATCGCTCTCAGATGTCTGTGCCAGTTTACTGGGTTGACTATCTCGAATAACCAAACATTTTCCGTTAGGTGCCCAGCGATGTGCAGGTCCAGTTAGAGGTATGAGGTCACCCGAGGAGAACCTTCTTCCCGAGATGCTAGGTGGGTCACCGCTGGTCATGAAAATTGGCACCCGCTGACGGATGATGTGTGTGCCTGAAATGTATTCTCGAGATTCAGCCTCACCGTTGCTCGGGTTACTCGATGCAAGCAGATTGCTAGAGTCTGATGCACGAGTCTGTGGCTGGTGTTTGGCCGATTTACTAACTCGCTTCCATTTCACTTCCCTGTAGGTTCTGACAAATGTAGGAGCACGATTTCGACCGATGTTAGAATCCATACTGTGCCGCCTACCCATCATACTTTGGTTAAAGCGACTCGGCAGTTGAGATGGGTCGATGTTTACCGAGCGAAAGGACGAGGGCAAGTTCAGCTCCTGGTTCTCGTCTAGTGGCATCATTCTGGTTGTACTAATCTGGAGATCTAATGAAGGAACAAGCAAGCTGACTTCAGAATTTTCTTTGACTTCCACGTGTGTGTTATTGTCAACATCAGGTGAATGCTGGGTGCTTTCACCAGCCACCTGCAAGTTTTTCTCTGAAACATCTACACAAGGATTAGCGTTGTTATCTATGTCCACTGTTTGGGCAGGATCTTTGAGATGTTCTTTCTTACTTGAAGCAAGGGTCGAAGAACCGCCTCGATCCATGTAGCCTGAAGACTTCTCTCTGCTAAGTGTCACTGATACTTCCAGGCATTTCCCTGAACATAACTGTTAGTCAACAATATATTTCTTATGATGGATATACGAACTCACAGACTAGCTCCATATCTGTGTACGAACGTGTGTGTTGGTCGTACCACATGCACTACAGTCAGGGTACATATCTCAACCATCACCTGCATTATAACTATAAAGATATGTCATATATGCCACACTAACTACTGCCGTTCCTTCCACAGATACCATTTAAACTACAGCTACAGGAACATGCCGTGGACACCAACAAACTATTCGGATATGTTGAGACATCAGAATTACAAGTGTTAGGTATGCTACAGACACCAGCAGAACTACAAGTGTTCGGATATCCTACACACGCACACACACCAATGACAGCATTTAAATCACATTAGTTCTCACGAACCACTTTCGCCGTTGTGATCAGAAGCCGAGCCTACCCTGTGGCACAGAATCTTCCTCCGGGCCACTGAACTTAATCCTGCTCTGTAATGATGCAGCTGTCCAAACCCACAGACCAGCAAGCTAACAAACACAAACACGCTGATTTCTGGAAGGGCTGCCTCCAAGTGAACAAAACTGTCCGCAAGAAACACTATTAACACCAGCGCACAAGATCACCAGGTGTCTGTGAAGAAATATTCTGTAGCAATAACGAAAGTAACGGCTACCCCGACTCTGTGTACTAATCAGTGCCAACTGAAAAAAAAAAGGTGCTCGCACAATGTGCTATATATATATACATTTCTCTAACTCGTCACCCAGCAAGCCAGGAAACAGATCCAATTTGAAACTTATTTTTAATACCTCAGACAACTTGACACCCGTCGCGGACGGTGTTGGGGTACTATTATAAGAGAAATAACTGGCGGGAGAGCGGGATAGGAAAGGGGCGGAGGTGCAGCTGCACACGTAACGTGTTAAAGAGTGTACGGCGCACCCGCATACACACACACAAGTACGCACAGCCACGAAGACCGACTGGCTGGCCGAACTACCTTCACGCGCAGCCAGGTGTCTCAGCTGTGGTGAGGTGGTTACTATTACTAATGTAGTTATTAGCAAGCAATATTTTAATACAGTGGCTGGTTTTCACGCCGGACTGGCCGGTGGCACAACATCAGGTCAGAGCCCGGTTTTCATGCTGGGCTGGTTGTTTCTCGCGTGTGTGTGCTCGATTCTATCTGGGACAAAACTCCTACACCAGGACACATACATACATTCTCATTTTAAAAGCTGAAAGGGGGGGGGGGGGGGGAATTCCACGATGTGTGACATATTGAACTGTCAGTCACAGACTGCTAGATAATGCCTTACTATACTGAGCTGTCAGTCACAGACTGCTAGATAATGCCTTACTATACTGAGCTGTCAGTCACAGACTGCTAGATAATGCCGTACTATATTTCGGAGAAACAACTATTCAAAAATGATCAATATATCTTATTATTACCTGCTGTGCCGGATAACACTGGCAATAATGCTTCTCCATCTTGCGCGGTCCTTTGTGGTTTCCGATTAATTTAGATGCTTTTCTCTTTCCATGTCACCTGGTAGGTCCACTGAACTAATCTTCTTTTGATAATTAGTGTAAAAGTATACACCCATACACGAAGCACTGCAGTAAATCTATGATACCAAAATGTATAAACTACGAGAAAAAAAAAGTAGGAACAGCTTTATTTTTTAGTGTTCGTTAAGTAATAAAGCTGTTCCTACTTTTTTTTTGTGTGTAATTTTTATATTCTTCTCTTGACCTTCCTCTCTACCTTTTTTTTCCCCTAGAATTTCCCAATGATTACTAGCTTCTCCGACTTCTGTCTTCTCGTCACATGATCAAACAGTTTGAATGTTTTTTTAAAATCATTTTAACTAGTTTTTGTTTTCTCAAACTTCTTTGATGAGCTCTTCGTCTGTCAGGCTATTTGCTGCATCTTTCGTCATAATTACATCTCTGTTGCTTCCAGTTTCTTTGTCATCTTTTTTTTTTTGTTTGTTTGTTCACTGTTCAAGTTACACACTCATACAGCAATACTGGCTCTATGTAATACTCTTTTCCTCACTTTTAGGGACATCTTCTTATTTGCTGGTAACTTCTTCACGCCGTAAAAAGCTGCTCTTGCCTTACCTACTCGTGACTGTATCTTATTTGTGCACTTGCCACTAACTGCTACTGTTGCGAGTAGTAGCTCGTGTGTTCACCGGGTGCCGGGTGGTGGAACGGCCTCTAGATAAAGAAGTCAGCTGTGAACATCCGAATAAACAGCAGCAGACCAAAACAGGTGCCCCGCTGGCTTGCGGGTCAGTCCCCTTAGGCGAAGGCTAGCGGGGAAAACCCGTATACAAACCGAGCGGAAGGCAGAGGGAACCACCGCCATAATGTCAATCTCTTGTCAAATCATTGTATGTGTGTGTGGTGGGAGGGAGGGAGGGAAAGAAGGAGAGAGGGAGAGAAGTTGTCAGTATATATATGATATTCTTTTTTTTTTAAACTGTCAATATATCTGACACAAACTTCTACAAAAACTGAGAAGAGGCAGAAACTTCCACATGATAAAACTATGAACTGTCTGCCACCTCTACCATCCTATGACACTTTTTTTTTCTTGGTGTGTCTTGTCACTCCCTGTACAAACAGCCTGTAATTCAAACAGACTGTAATTCACGGCTTCTCCGTCCATTTTCGAGTTGTTATAAAATAGGGCTTATTTTTACATAAATATTCTGTGTCTCCTTTAATGCACTGATACCTTTATGGATTTTATGCACTCATTTTTCAGGCAAACATCCTCCGTGATAATCACAGGCAGAATACCTCAGCACCAAGTGCCATTTTTCACATCTCTGTTTTCTGGAGTATGGCACAGCGGACTAATAACCCATCAACTACCAAAAAAAGAAATACCCCACAAATAAACATATATTTGAATATGTACAGAGATCTCTGCTACAACGACTCTCAGCACGCAAACAACCTATATTTGACCACGTGCAGAGATCTCTGCTAGAACGACTCTCGACCCATACTATATGCAGAGATCTCTGCTAGAACCTACACGCAAGCCTACATCTGATCTTTCCGTATACAGATCTCTGCTAGAACGACTGCAAGGGCCTAGTCTACATACAATTCATATTTCTGCATGTCTCACACAGATTCTCGGGTGTTACACGATCTATCACTGACACTTCAAGAATCAATTTAGAAAACCTATTTCCACTGACGACATTAACAAAGGCAGAAAGGATTAACGCTTTCAACAGGCGTTGTTTACGTGTCCAGGATTGTATTTCTATTCCTAGTTTTGATAACCCTGTGTTGTGCTATAATTTTTGTTTTGGAAGTTTCTGTCATTGAAGCGACTGATACTCGCCGTGTTCGCGCATTTATTCTAGTCTTGTCTTACATAGCCCTGTACTGTCTCCGGTGTTGAAGGGGCATTTACTCTTTTTCTCTGAACTAAACTTCTGTTCACTGTTTGTATTGACTGTTCTCCTTTCCAAGCTGTTTCCCTTTCAATACGTGTCGAAGACGATCTATACGTTCAACGAAACCATTGTTCTCTGTTGGGGCAACGATACCGTGCACAGTTCACAGATGTGCGATCTTTCAGCATGCACGTGCTGGCTGTACTCAAGTAGGACCAGAACTAGTCGGAGACGTACGGTGCAGTTTTACACACAGGACAGAAAGCAGTAAAGGTGAGAACGAATGGTAAAAAAAAAAAAGAGATGAGCACACCAGAAAGTAAAATAATCAGTAACAAACCAATATTTCGGCGATATGCCTTTATCAAAGCGGACTGAAATATGGAAGAAACAAACATAAAAACTGCGTTTCGGTCTTGATCAGAAGAACAAGCAAGTAGGAGGGGGGGGGGGGCTGACAATTCATCAGTCAGTCTGCTGCTGATTCACCCATTTGCAGATCATCAACGATGTCTTGCAGCTATCTTCGCCGTGGTCTTCCCCTCTCTCTCTCTCTCTTTCCCATTACGTACTCTTCCAAGACAGTCTTCTCTAAATTCTCATGGCGTATAATTCACCAGCCCGACCAAAAAAAAAAGGGAATGAGTCAGAGCCATGACACCTGCATGCTATTCCACATATCCAAACCGAAGATCAACACACTCGGCACATCATGTGTGGAGTTTGCTGGTCACTGACATAAGTGTTTTGTCACCGCTGTCACCCCCCGAATCATTTCAAAAGTCACTCCCTTTCAATCACTTTTTAAGGCTGGGAAACAGGAAAGTCAGGTGGAGCAGGATCTGATGAGCAGGGTGGATGATCTCTTGGACTCAACCCCCCAAATTCTTCCAAATGTCCAGTGTCCTGTAAGCAGGTGCATTGTCCTGCGAAGAGAAAACACCTTTCCCCGATTTCTCTCGTATTTTTTATCTTCAATTCATCCTTTAATCGGCACAGCAAATTAACATTTTTTTCTTTTTTGCATTAACCGTTTGCTCCTTCGGAAGATAATCATCAAAACACTTTCCTTATCCCAAGTAACAGCGGCCATGACCTTTATTGCTGTGTTTTTTGTGTCCTGAATTTCTTCGGCCGTGGAGAACTCAAGTGCCGCAATGATGGGGCCGTTGTTTGGTCGTGTGACCACGTAAACATTAACAGTGACCAGTCCTTGCAATAAGATCGCTCAAAATGCCACAAAAATCAACTTGGAGGTGTCCACTTGATTTCGCTTCTCGCCGGCACTCAAATATTTTGCCTCCCACTTGTTTGACAGTTTCCGCATGCCCAAAAGCTCATGAATTATAAACCCCACGCCTTCCCTGGACGTCTCTAGAGTCTCGGCGAATGTTTTAGCAGAATTTCACTGATCTGCCAAAACCAGGTCATGAACATGATCAATAGTTTCTAGAGCTGACACTGTTGAAGGCCTTTCAGATCCAACTATTATCTCCAGCCTTGAGATCTCCGGGCTGAAAGTTAGCACAGCACTTCTTCACAGCTAAGTAGGACGGGCATTCATGCTTGCCGCATAAACTCATTCATTCTGGAATTTTCACCTGCACAAACAGCAACTTCCAGACGATCCAGAGTTTTATATTATAAAATAACACTAACTACAGTGACAAAATAACGCTCAGATATGTAAAAACCAGATTATTATTACTCGTGGATGAAAAGGTGGAGGGGGGGGGGAGTTAGGAGAAAGACCACTATGCCCTATTAGACTGAGTTTGACAGCACGCCTCAAATCACCTGTTTGTGGTCAATGACTGCTGCCTTAGATGTGTAAATACTGAACTGGGCCAAGGCAATTTTCGTTGGGGGGGGGGGGGCGGGGGGAACAACGACATTTGCTTACAGCAAAGTATATTACGAGTACATGCCTCGTGGTCGCGTGGTTTGTGCGTTATATTTTCTAGACCGGGCTGTTGCTCGCTTTACTATGCTCCTTGCTTCTGTTCCTGGTGTAGTATATGTAGGAATAAGGACTTAATAAAACCTAATCAGTTTTTTTAAAAACACCGGAAGCAATGGTTCTAAGGACTGCAAACGCGCCACAAACAGCCTCTGGCAGTCAAGTCCAGCTCCTGGCCTTCCCGTGGCAGAACTGTCTAAACTGACAGGAGAAGGGGCGAGGGCGAATATCTGGCGCCTGAAAACCAGTTACTTAGGGTAGATGAGTGGCACGTTTGGTAGCTCATCTGCCGCTGTTGGCGAGATCTTCAGCTGCCGTGCGTGGAGCGGTGCTCCTCCCGGCCAATGAAGAAATTTGCAAATGAGGTTGCCGCGCAGCATCACTGCGGAAAGGGCGGTAGAAAGGATAAAGCGAAGCAAACAGTCAAATCACGGCACCTCTGGTCTGGAGGTCGGCCACGTCCTGAGTGCAGTCATGTCGGGTGAAATGCATGAACCGGCTTGTCCCAGAGGTTAAGACACTGCTGGCGAGACTCTTCAAATGCCGCGCGTGGAGTGAAGCTCCTCCCGGTTAAGGAAGTAAATGCGGAAAAGAAATAAAGGTTGCTGTGTGGAGCCGATGGGAAAAGATGGTGGAAAGTGAAGTTTAACTGGTATGTCCAGTAGTATCACTACGAGAGCTACACCACGGCACCTCTGCTCTAGAGGCCGCCCACGTCCGAAATACACCTACACTAGTGAAATATGCCTAAACCGGCACACACCAGGGGTGGAACTCGATGGCTAGACATGTCATGCCACCTCCGCTCTAGAGGTCGGTAACGCCTGATAAACACCCATACTGGTGAATTTTGCCTAAACTGGCTCATACCAGGGGTGAATCTTGAAGGCTATGCATGTCACAGTACCTCTGCCGTAGAGGTCGGTCCCGTCCCAAACACGCCCATACTGGGATAATGCCTAAACCGGCTCAACCCAGGGGTAGAAGTCACTAGTGGCGAGGATTCGTCCTCCTGGACAAAAGCTCCATCCTGGTCACAACTAGGAAGGGTAGCGGCCACGACCGCAAAATGCTGAAGTCGGAGACACTGGACCAGGGAAGTCTAGATAGGCAACCACCTCTCACCCGGCGGGGACGTTTGCGGATCCTAATCACGCTGAGGTTTTCCGGTGAGAAAGTCCAACCCTGGACTGGATGGGCAACCACCTCTCACCCGGCGGTGATACACGGGTATCTCAAAACACGTCGGGGTTTTCCGGTGAGAAAGTCCAACTCTGGCCTGGGTGGGCTACCGCCTCTCACCCAGCGGGGATGCACTGATATCCTAAACACGTCGAGGTCTTCCGGTGAGAAAGTCCAACCCTAGACTAAACTGGTGCAATGAAAACCACGGTGTCACGCAATCCCGCTTCCGAGACCCACCAAGAATACAGGCTAAAGCACTGTGATACTCTGAACCCCTTGTGGTCCTTTCGTGGATCTCGTGTGGTCTATTTTGGACCACACAGGGGACCACGGGACCTAACGAGGACCACAGGCGTGAATTCAGTAGGTTCACAGTGCGGTTTTTGGTGGTAGAAGTGAACGAAGAAGAAGAAGAAGACCGGAAGCAATAAAAATGAAGTCAGTGACCGGTTGGCTCAGAGGGTGCGCAACTCCGAGTAGATCGGTACCGACTGAAAGAGTATAAACAGGAGATGTGAGAGAATTTAAGACGGTCGGGGAAAATTGTGCACCGAGCAAGTAGGAAGGTGCCAACGGATAGGAGGGAGTTATGTTTTCGTTTAACCACCAATAAGTGTGTTTTTCGTCGAGGTAGTATGATTTATATTCTGTGAAGTGGACGCATGTAAGCTATGGTGTCAATCCCTCCCGACCAACCCAGGTATAGCGTTGATAGATGAATGATATAATCATAGTTGCTTTTATAACCCACATGTTCTACGTAAATTCTGAAGTGTTGTTAATATGTGCTGAGGGTTTATGTGTGCATATGACACGTATGTAATACTGAACTTTATGTATAAGCATTTGTTATATCTTCTTGCCAATAGTTCTCTTTGTTTACAATTAGATGAAGGATAATATTTTGAAATTATATATGGGACGATTTCGTTTTAATCATACTAACCCCATAACATGTACGAGATGTTAATCGTTTTCAGTCCTTCCTTGTTTACGCTTGTATTTTATGAAGGAGTCTTAAAATGTTGAAGAAATGGATAAAAGGTTGATTTTGTTGTTACAAACTGATGATTTTTTGACGGAAAATAGGTTTTTTGTTTGTTTGTTTTTTTTTCTGTCTTTTATTGTAAGTGCTTGTGATGTGAATGAAATGGGTTAGAGATTGGAATAAGTAAGAACAGATCACAGGCCAGACATAACATGGTTAATCGCCCGTATAAGAACAATCAAACATCTATCTCCTGTACCCTAAAATATAAACAATATAAATAACAGAAATTTATTATATATTTTACAGATTCCTACACTGTTCATCATCCTACTATTTTCTTTATTTCACATCTAAAGTTATTATTACTATTATTTGCTGTGCCGGACAGCACCTAGGACTGGCAACCATGCTTCTCCATCTTGTGCGGTCCTTGGTGTTTCCGATTAATTCAAATGCTTTTGGTTTCCCTCGGTCCACTGAGATATTTTCTCTTGACTTTCCTCTGAACCTAGCTGGAGAACCTAATAATTCAGATGCTTTTCTTTTCCCTCGGTCCACTGAGATATTTTCTCTTGACTTTCCTCTGAACCTAGCTGGAGAACCTAATAATTCAAATGCTTTTCTTTTCCCTCGGTCCACTGAGATATTTTCTCTTGACTTTCCTCTGAACCTAGCTGGAGAACCTAATAATTCAGATGCTTTTCTTTTACCTCGGTCCACTGAGATATTTTCTCTTGACTTTCCTCTGAACCTAGCTGGAGAACCTAATAATTCAGATGCTTTTCTTTTACCTCGGTCCACTGAGATATTTTCTCTTCACTTTCCTCTGAACCTAGCTGGAGAACCTAATAATTCAGATGCTTTTCTTTTACCTCGGTCCACTGAGATATTTTCTCTTGACTTTCCTCTGAACCTAGCTGGAGAACCTAATAATTCAGATGCTTTTCTTTTACCTCGGTCCACTGAGATATTTTCTCTTCACTTTCCTCTGAACCTAGCTGAAGAACCTAAAAATGACTGGAAAAATCATTACTAAGGTGCCCAAGTTCTGCCTTCTTTGTTATCATTTTAACTAGTTTTCGTTGTTCTGAAACTTACAACCTCTTCGTTTGTTGTTTTTTTCTGTCTATCCTGAGTATTTGTTGCATCTTTCTCCAAAACCACATCTACCTTCTTTCTCATCTCTATGTCGACTGCCCAAGTCCCACAACCATACAGCGACACTGACACTATATAACACTGTAATGCTCTTTTCCAAAACTTTTACGGATATGTTCCTATTTGTTAGTTACCTTCTTCGTGCCAAGAGAAATCCCCACGTTCAAGATTTTATTTCATTCTGGCATCTGCCATCAGCTGTTGCTGTTGTTCCAAGATAAAGGAATTTATTATTGAATAACATCTAAAGCGCGTTCTGGTTTGTCAGAGATAATCCTGATCTACATTACAAGGAGCACGTGAAAGGCAAGCCGACGAAAGAAGGCACCATCTGCGGGCTACAGGTGAGATTTAAGTTATATTACAAACAGTATATGCTGTTATGTCACTGACTAGTGCATCTATAGCAGATATACCCGCAGTTTCTGTTAAGAACTCTCAAGTCGATTTCCTTCTTTTTCTTCCTTCACGGAACTCTTCGATTTTTCCGTTGTCAACTTGTACAGAAGAAGACCAGCAAGACGCTGGCCAAAGCTCTACGGCCCTGCTGATACTGCGTTTATCTAGCAGAAAACAGGAACCAGCTTGTCTGTTTTTTCTATACCGTATGAATATAAGTATACTTGTATTTTTATCTGTTTCCACGTGTTTACCATGACTTTCTACCGAGTTCTTGACCTTGACGTAAGTGAGAAGCCGTATTTTAGCTCCAGGAACCAGCTTGTCTGCTTTCTTCTATACCGTATGAATATAAGTATAGCTGTATTTGTATATGTTTCCAAGTGTTTACTATGACTTTCTACCGAGTTCTTAACGTGAAAGTAAGTGAGAAGCCGTATTTTAGCTCCAGGAACCAGCTTGTCTGCTTTCTTCTATACCGTATTAATATAAGTATACTTGTATTTTTATCTGTTTCCATGTGATTGACACGACTTTCTACCGAGTTCTTGACCTTGACGTAAGTGAGAAGCAGCAGTTTAGCTCCAGGAACCAGCTTGTCTGTTTTCTTCTATACCGTATGAATATAAGTATAGCTGTATTTTTATCTGTTTCCATGTGATTGACACGACTTTCTACCGAGTTCTTGACCTTGACGTAAGTGAGAAGCAGCAGTTTAGCTCCAGGAACCAGCTTGTCTGCTTTCTTCTATACCGTATGAATATAAGTATAGCTGTATTTGTATCTGTTTCCAAGTGTTTACTATGACTTTCTACCGAGTTCTTAACGTGAAACAACCAGGACATGCCCACGCCTCCTGTACTCACACTTCTAGCAAACTTCAAACATGGGGAGCTGTGACTCGCTAAAATAGTTCAATGTTGTTTGAATCAGTCAGAAAAGCTGAAGAAACTTACTTGAAAGACAAAGGCAAGGGGGAAAAGATAATGGGCAGGAACAAAAAGAGACCGTGCTGAGAATCTCCTGACTGTCCTTGAGTACGAAGTACATTATTCAGCAGCAACACAACATGTTTTGGGTACTCTTAGCACCCCTCGCCCTATCCTCCCTCCTTCGGACGCTGAGCTAAATAAATGGGCGGAAACAAACAAGCTTCTGACGGGATGTCGGTCGGTGAAGGAGGGGGTGGGAAGAGAAGGGAATGCTCGGAGCGAATGCTAACAGGTCAAACAGCCAGAAGTGACAACGCTAAACTGCCTCTATGACCTTATTCTGGTACAGTTAGGCATGGCTTTAGAGTCAAATCTGTGCACAGACGTGAAGGCAGAGAGATATGTAACAGATGTTAAGCTTTACTCGAACTAGAAGCCAAGAGATATAACAGATGTTAAGCTTTACTCGAACTAGACAGCAAGAGATATGTAACAGATGTTAAGCTTTACTCGAACTAGACAGCAAGAGATATAACAGATGTTAAGCTTTACTCGAACTAGACAGCAAGAGATATGTAACAGATGTTAAGCTTTACTCGAACTAGACAGCAAGAGATATGTAACAGATGTTAAGCTTTACTCGAACAATACGGCAAGAGATATGTAACAGATGTTAAGCTTTACTCGAACTAGAAGCCAAGAGATATAACAGATGTTAAGCTTTACTCGAACTAGACAGCAAGAGATATGTAACAGATGTTAAGCTTTACTCGAACTAGACAGCAAGAGATATGTAACAGATGTTAAGCTTTACTCGAACTAGACAGCAAGAGATATGTAACAGATGTTAAGCTTTACTCGAACTAGACAGCAAGAGATATGTAACAGATGTTAAGCTTTACTTGAACAATACGGCAAGCGACATGTAACAGATGTTAAGCTTTACTCGAACTAGAAGCCATGAGATAAGTAAAAGACGCAAGCTTTGCTTGAACTAGTAGTCAAGAGACATGTAACAGATGCTAAGCTTTACTCGAACTAGACAGCAAGAGATATGTAACAGACGCAAGCTTTACTCGAACTAGAGAGAAGGAGATATGTAACAGAAGCATTGCTTTCTTCAAGCCGACAGTATATGATATATAACAGACGCAAGGGTTATACTACAGGACATGTAACAAACGCAAGCCTATCAAATACTCCCACAGTCCACATCTACACTGAAGAGAGGAGTACAACGCCACGATCTATGTTTGCGACTGACAAACCTCTATACCCATCACTTGACTTTGCTCATCAAAGTCTCAGTATATCACAGTAAAATTCGACCGCGTGGGACTTGTCAACTCCCCAGAACCGATGCTGACCGCCGTAAAGAGATAACTCTACTGATTTACTGCTGAAGACCCTATATTCCTTCTACTCATCCCCCCATGCACAGTACCTGCATTACAGTATCAGATGATACGAGGTTCAATATTTCTGCTACAGATAAGCGCCATTTACAGTACCTTCAGCACAATATCAGATGACACGATGTTCAATTGAATATAAAGATTTAAAATTTAGGCAACTACGCCTATTCGTGGGCGTAGAAATGTATACATTATCTTTGTGTCAATAAACTATTTTTTTAAAAAACGCTACCCCCCCCCCCCCCCCGAAATATGAAGCTATTCAGACAGACTCATTACGGGGGGGGGGGGGGGGCGGGGACCCATAAAACGAGTTTCCTATAACAGTTTCAAGTGCCATTAGTCCAAACTGTTATAGGAAACTCGTTTTGTGGGTTTTTTTTTTATGTTGGGAAGAAGGTTCTCTGCGGGAAAATTGAAATGTTTCTTTGTCGATATTATTCTCACTTAGAACTGAAATACAAACCCACACACGACTGTACTGGAAGAAAAAACCGAACATCATATGTAAACAAAGACACGAACTACGTTCAGTACAGCTCCACATAGCCACACACACGAGTTCAAATTCAACAAAGTACAAGAATCATAGCACGACTTCTAATTATCAACATTTGCCGTGCAGGGTAGCAGCCAGATGACCAAGTTCCGCCACTGATCTGGGCTTTACATGACATTTTGTTACTTTCCAACATTTTATCACATCTCCCTGCTCCGTCATCTTCACTCTCTGCTTTCATCTTCTTCTTTCTCTACTCAGAGAATCGTGCCTAGTATGTGGGAACCAAGCTTAGCACACTCAACTACCCTCAAAGTATGTGGGAACCAAGCTTAGCACACTCAACTACCCTCAAAGTATGTGAGAACCAAGCTTAGCACACTCAACTACCCTCAAAGTATGTGGGAACCAAGCTTAGCACACTCAACTACCCTCAAAGTATGTGAGAACCAAGCTTAGCACACTCAACTACACTCAAAGTATGTGAGAACCAAGCTTAGCACACTCAACTACACTCAAAGTATGTGAGAACCAAGCTTAGCACACTCAACTACACTCAAAGTATGTGAGAACCAAGCTTAGCACACTCAACTACCCTCAAAGTATGTGGGAACCAAGCTTAGCACACTCAACTACACTCAAAGTATGTGGGAACCAAGCTTAGCACACTCAACTACACTCAAAGTACGTGAGAACCAAGCTTAACACACTCAACTACACTCAAAGTATGTGAGAACCAAGCTTAGCACACTCAACTACACTCAAAGTATGTGGGAACCAAGCTTAGCACACTCAACTACACTCAAAGTATGTGGGAACCAAGCTTAGCACACTCAACTACACTCAAAGTATGTGGGAACCAAGCTTAGCACACTCAACTACACTCAAAGTATGTGGGAACCAAGCTTAACACACTGAACTACCCTCAAAGTATGTGGGAACCAAGCTTAGCACACTCAACTACACTCAAAGTATGTGAGAACCAAGCTTAGCACACTCAACTACACTCAAAGTATGTGAGAACCAAGCTTAACACACTCAACTACACTCAAAGTATGTGAGAACCAAGCTTAACACACTCAACTACACTCAAAGTATGTGGGAACCAAGCTTAACACACTCAACTACACTCAAAGTATGTGAGAACCAAGCTTAACACACTCAACTACACTCAAAGTATGTGGGAACCAAGCTTAACACACTCAACTACACTCAAAGTATGTGGGAACCAAGCTTAGCACACTCAACTACACTCAAAGTATGTGGGAACCAAGCTTAGCACACTCAACTACACTCAAAGTATGTGGGAACCAAGCTTAGCACACTCAACTACACTCAAAGTATGTGAGAACCAAGCTTAGCACACTCAACTACCCTGGAAAAGTGTGAGAACCGCGCCCAGCACACTCAACTACCCTGGAAAAGTGTGAGAACCGCGCCCAGCACACTCAACTACCCTGGAAAAGTGTGAGAACCGCGCCCAGCACACTCAACTACCCTGGAAAAGTGTGAGAACCGCGCCCAGCACACTCAACTACCCTGGAAAAGTGTGAGAACCGCGCCCAGCACACTCAACTACCCTGGAAGTGTCAGAGAACAGCGCTTGTATGAACCCGTTCGTCGCTAGTGAGTTATTTCCAAGCATCAAGGTGGCTGGGATGTAAGGCATTACACAATTTCCGCTTCTCGTTCAGGTCCTTTCCATCAAAACACACTTCCCCCTCCAAAAACAGAAATGTGTTGATGAGTTCGCCCGGTGCTAGATTCCAGATGCTGCAGAACAAACAAAGTCACACTTCTTCTTCAGCATTCTATGCCGGCTCGCCAGGGAAAGCTGGCTGTAATGATCCCGTCATAGGCTTTCTTTCTTTCATTCATCAAGCTGTAATACTTTCTTTCTACTCATCATCACTTCACGATGGTAGAGTTTACAAATAAACAGTACAGCATGGCAGTCCGCCGAAAGACAAACCGGTCCCACCCGTAATCACACGAACAACACCCACCCGCTATTAAACCCAAACTGTAACAAGACGCCCTCGTGATCACCATCTACATTACCTTCATACATTATTCACCAGCCACACACAAAGCTCACACGAGACAAGGTAAAGTGATCATTAAGGTGAAGTGATCATTAAGGTGAATATTAACTGCACCTTGGACAGAGAAGATAATCAGAACATGACAAAGGTTAGCGGGGAAAACGCCCACAATTTATTTTATTTAACAGAAAAGAAACACACACACAAGCTTAACCGACATGTTAGAGTGAGAAGGGACTATTCCTTGCCTGGATCACACATGGAAGAAATACAAGACCAGAGACGGAGGAAGACACAGAGAGAAGTCTTGGGTAGCCTGAAAGGAAAAAAAAAAAAAACGCCGCAGAAAATCATCACCCTGAAAAGGGCAAACATCACGGAGAGAGGTACAGGAACAAGCGTGGCTGGCAACTCGCACTAGCACTACCTCTGACTGTGATGATGATGATAAAATCATACTGTCACATTCGTCTCTCATCACATTTATTCCCTTAATACTATCTTTGGCACTACTACATTAAACACTACTACATCAAACCGCAATATTTACATTAAAAAAAATTAGACATAAAAATAGTACACCACAGAATAGTCGTACATTCCACCACTCAGAAACCATTAGCCAGAAGCCAAAGCCAGACCCAGAGAGAGAGAGAGAGAGAGAGAGAGAGAGACACTGACTGATTGATCTTTATTTCAAAAGGGTTAAGAATTGGGCACGCAGGCCCGTCTGACATCCTGCCCTTTATCATACATCTTTCACTCTATTCCAGACATTCTACCAAATATACTGTTCATGTAACAAACATAATTAACACTGAAGAGAGAGAGAGAGAGAGAGAGAGAGAGAGAGAGAGAGAGAGAGAGAGGAGAGGGGGATCCAGCCAGTACACTGATCCAGGGCCCACTGCTGTTTGAAGGGAGGCCCCGGGGTGGGGGTGGGGGGTGGGAAGAAGGGAAAAAGTTTTACACTTGCATCCAAAATTCTTCTTGGAAATCCTGGCCACAGGTTTCTTTTGACTTGCTGACAGACAGACAGACTGACTGACTGACAGAGCTAGCAGACAACTAAACTCTATCAACTGTTTTATGCGCCACTTTCAACACTCAGACAACTTCTACAAATAGCTTCAAACCGTTTCTAGGGTCACATTAACATAGCCAAAAAAAAAAAAAAACAAACCCCCCAAAACCGGTAAAAACCTGCAGCAACTCCTGATGATTCTCGGGTCACCGCTCTGGGACAGACAACTCGCGAGCAAATAATTCACCAGCGTGTGTACGAGTGTGCCCTCTACTTCAGAGGCCACGACTTCTCACCAGTTTTTCCCATTTTCTGCATCCGCTCTTTTCTTTTCCTGGCTAACAACCCCCACCCCACCCCCACCCCCCACTATCCCAGGGCCATTTTGTGCTGTCAAGGTCGCACTAAAGACATTTTAATCTACACTTAAAAATCGGCAAGGATCTTAATGAAAGTTGGACTACCCGTGGAGCAGGTACAGTACCTGTGTATGATTATTGCATAAGTGTTCTCGTACGACTGTTATTAAGATCTTCCCCCCCCCCCCCAACACACACACACATAAAATCAGACGCAAGCTTACGTTATCATTATGCCTCGAGCTCCCCACCCTCTCTCTCTCTCTCTCTCTGGGAAGGCTAGATGCAACATATCTCCAACGTGCGTTGTCTTTGACCTTTATGCCTCACTTCTTTAATTTTCTTAAAACAGAATCTACAACTTGTCAAAAGCTGACGAGACTGGAGAAGAAATTATGATGTTCAATCACGGAGTGTTAGCATCCCCCCCCCCCCCCCCGAAGACATGCACAGCACGACAAGAAACACAGTAATAATTACTACCGAAAACTTCGTGACACGTATTTAACTCCGCTCACAGCACCACGCTGTATACTTACGCCGGAAGGGGGAAACAACTAAACGATGTCAACCTCCCCATCCCCCTTTTCTGCTGTGTCGTGGTTGCGGTAACTGTGACATGAGGACAAACAGAATTTGACAAGTTACGAGCCAGTCAAAAGTGACAATAAGGACAAACAGAATTTGACAAGTTACGACCCAGTAAAAAGTTGACAATAAGGACAAACAGAATTTGACAAGTTAAGACAGAATCAAAAGTTGACAATAAGGACAAACAGAATTTGACAAGTTACGACCCAGTCAAAAGTTGACAATAAGGACAAACAGAATTTGACAAGTTACGACCCAGTCAAAAGTGACAATAAGGACAAACAGAATTTGACAAGTTACGACCCAGTCAAAAGTTGACAAGGACAAACAGACTTTGACACATTACGACCCAGTCAAAAGTGAGGCTGCTATCAGTCTTTTCTAATAAGGTAGACAGAGGAGTATGGTTCTAATAATAAGGTAGACAGAGGTGTATGGTTCTAATAATAAGGTAGACAGAGGAGTATGGTTCTAATAATAAGGTAGACAGAGGTGTATGGTTCTAATAATAAGGTAGACAGAGGTGTATGGTTCTAATAATAAGGTAGACAGAGGTGTATGGTTCTAATAATAAGGTAGACAGAGGTGTATGGTTCTAATAATAAGGTAGACAGAGGTGTATGGTTCTAATAATAAGGTAGACAGAGGTGTATGGTTCTAATAATAAGGTAGACAGAGGTGTATGGTTCTAATAATAAGGTAGACATAGGTGTATGGTTCTAATAATAAGGTAGACAGAGGTGTATGGTTCTAATAATAAGGTAGACAGAGGTGTATGGTTCTAATAATAAGGTAGACAGAGGTGTATGGTTCTAATAATAAGGTAGACAGAGGTGTATGGTTCTAATAATAAGGTAGACAGAGGAGTATGGTTAATAATAAGGTAGACATAGGTGTATGGTTCTAATAATAGGTAGACAGAGGTGTATGGTTCTAATAATAAGGTAGACAGAGGTGTATGGTTCTAATAATAAGGTAGACAGAGGTGTATGGTTCTAAAATAAGGTAGACAGAGGTGTATGGTTCTAATAATAAGGTAGACAGAGGAGTATGGTTCTAATAATAAGGTAGACATAGGTGTATGGTTCTAATAATAAGGTAGACAGAGGAGTATGGTTCTAATAATAAGGTAGACAGAGGTGTATGGTTCTAATAATAAGGTAGACAGAGGAGTATGGTTCTAATAATAAGGTAGACAGAGGAGTATGGTTCTAATAATAAGGTAGACAGAGGAGTATGGTTCTAATAATAAGGTAGACAGAGGAGTATGGTTCTAATAATAAGGTAGACAGAGGAGTATGGTTCTAATAATAAGGTAGACAGAGGTGTATGGTTCTAATAATAAGGTAGACAGAGGTGTATGGTTCTAATAATAAGGTAGACAGAGGTGTATGGTTCTAATAATAAAGTAGACAGAGGTGTATGGTTCTAATAATAAAGTAGGCAGAGGTGTATGGTTCTAATAATAAGGTAGACAGAGGAGTATGGTTCTAATAATAAAGTAAACAGAGGTGTATGGTTCTAATAATAAAGTAGGCAGAGGTGTATGGTTCTAATAATAAGGTAGACAGAGGTGTATGGTTCTAATAATAAAGTTGGCAGAGGTGTATGGTTCTAATAATAAAGTAGACAGAGGTGTATGGTTCTAATAATAAAGTAGACAGAGGTGTATGGTTCGAATAATAAAGTAGACAGAGGTGTATGGTTCGAATAATAAAGTAGACAGAGGTGTATGGTTCTAATAATAAAGTAGACAGAGGTGTATGGTTCTAATAATAAAGTAGACAGAGATGTAATCATAAAAGTACTCCCACAGCCAAAAACAACCCAGTACCGCTACACCTATAAAAACACTCCCCTAATTTAAAAAAACCCATTGCCGCCACATCTATTAAAAACACTCCCCTAATTAAAAAACCCATTACCGCCACACCTATAAAAACACTCCCCTAATTAAAAACAACAACAGCAACCTATTACCACCACACCCATAAAATTACTCCCACATTTTAAAAAACTTCCCATTACCACCACACCCATAAAGGTACTCTCCTATTCCAAAAACAACCCATTCATGACACTCATAAAAGTACTCCCCTGCTCAAAAACAACCTATTACCACCACACCCTTAAAACTAGTACCATATTTTAAAAAGCCTATTACCACCACACCCGTAAAGGTTCTCTCCTATCTCAAAAACAACCCATTCATGGCATAACATTTCCCCCCTGTGTTTAAAAAAAAAATTGCATCCTCTTTTCTCAACCCAACACACTTCACCAATCACTCCCTCCAACCCACGGCAGCGGCAAGGGGTGGGGGGTGGGGGGAGGGAAGTTGTGTAATCAGAGCTAGAGAAAAACACACACACACACACACAGTGACACTCCTACAAGGCTCGTATAGGCCCTCAAGACAATCATGGCCACCCATGTTAGATAGAACGAAGGGTTATGGAAGGAAGCATTTATGGCGACCCAACGGGAGTCAGATCAGGGACATGGGAGCCGTTTATGGCAAATGGGCGAAGATGATTGCACGTTTAAAAGCATGTAATTATCTTCAAAGTTAAAGGACGACTATACAGACCTTAATCCAAGTCCTGATCTAAGCTGAACGCGCAGTGTAGCAACATTCATCTGAAAACAACTATGGGCTTCGGTGGAGCTGTATTTGAGCTTTTGTTTACCAAGCTGGCGGGTAATGATCTACAGAGCTGGATAATTATCCACAATTTTGGGAAACCGACATGACATGACAGACACATACGGGCATTTTCGTTCAGTGTCACAGAACACTGTGGGAGAAGCCAAAGTGTTGACATTTTAGCATATAACTAACACATGCACGTGTTGCTGTCGCGTTCAACTCTCTGGGAACTGATGAAACGAGGAGACGGACGAATCCTCACCAGGAACAGGTTTCACGTGGTAGAAGAGACACGGAGCGCCCAAACAGACGTAGACACGCACAGCAGAGAAATTGCTGGCAAACAAACCACTGACATGGGAGACAGGAAGATGACGAACGGCCGACAAAAGTGGAAATCGTTTGCCACCGGAAGCCCCATGTGTCTTGTGCGCTGAAGTGACAAAACAGGAAAAAGGATAGAGAGAGGGAGGGAGGGGGAGAGAGAGAGAGAGAGAGAGAGATAGTACACCATATCGTAAATGTTTACAAAGAATTAGAAGAATATTTTGGCTAAACACCATAAGAAATAACATCTTGTTGGCAGAAATGCAGATGAAGCCACTGACAGCAATTATTGAGGGAAAGACAATGACGTTGGTTGGGGACATGTGCTCCGGATGACCGACGACTCATTGCCAAAAACAGCACTAAGATAAGCACCACAGCGGAACAGAAGTAAAGGTAGACCAAAGGGGACACGGATAACAACAGAGAGGACGTTAATCAATAAGCTCACCTGATCAAGAGCGGGGGGGGGGGGGAAGAGGAGGCAAAGGACAGGTGTTTGTGGAAAACCCAGTGCCTTGGGAACTTGAGGTTCATATTCTTGAATGCTGCAAACCACACTTGTCATTGTGTGTGCTCATCTCATCTCATCTCTCTCTGATTCTCAGCAAGAAGGAAGGTGACTCACCGCTGAAAGAATGTTCAAAGTTTCAATCATTACCGTCCTAAAAGAATGTATAATGGTAAACATTCTTTCTGGATGATAATTTAATATAGGAAGGAGGATGGGAGACTGGAAAAAGGGGGGGGGGGAATTAGGAGCTGGTAGGCTGAAACTCCCGGCAGTCTACCGCCTATCTAGGCACATATAATGGGCCGCGTTTTCAAGGCTCTATGGGAAGATACGATGTGGCAGACATGATGAATGTCTTGTACGTTCTCATAGTCTGCGAGTGTCTTACAGCGCGGTCTTTCATGTCCCTAGAGAGAACAGGAAGATTAGTAAAGACAGACAAAGAGAGAGAGAGAGGAGAAGGAGGGAAGGAGAGAGAGAGAGAGGTAAGAATGATTTCAAACAAAGCTCACAGGTGAGAGGAGAGAAAAACAACAAAGACTGAGTGACTCCTGGACCCACGAAAACCAAGAAAACGTGTAGCCACATCAACATCATCTCACACATCAACATCAACATCATCTCACACATCAACATCATCTCACACATCAACATCATCTCACACATCACACATCAACATCATCTCACACATCACCATCATCTCACACATCACCATCATCTCACACATCAACATCATCTCACACATCAACATCATCTCACACATCAACTCGGACAGAAGCTTTGGCACGGGAACGAAACAATGCACCGCTAGAAGCCCCACACACACCTAACATGCCAGAGGAGGGCTACACGTTAACGCGTGTCTGAAATTAAGCAAGATTATGTTTCCCACTGAACAGACAGAAGCTGCTAGAACAGCCAAACCAAACCAAACCAAACCAAAACAAAACTCTAATCCCATGTTCCACTAAACGAGCAAACATTCCGTCTGCTATCAAATTACAGAGACGAATACAAAACGTTTGTGAAGTCTGGAATGTCATTCCCTGGTTACCCATATCTTTCGTCCATCATTTTGTATGTGTATGTAGAAACTAGTGAAGGACTGGATGGGTGGATAAATGGATGGACATATCGATAAACTGGGAAACAAGTCAGAATGCTGACACTGAACACTTTAGATAGAATCAAGTCAGAATGCTGACACTGAACACTTTAGACAGAGCCAAGTCAAAATACTGACACTGAACACTTTAGACAGAACCAAGTCAAAATACCGACACTGAACACTTTAGACAGATCCAAGTCAAAACGCTGACACTGAACACTTTAGACAGAGCCAAGTCAAAATACTGACACTGAACACTTTAGACAGAGCCAAGTCAAAATACCGACACTGAACACTTTAGACAGATCCAAGTCAAAACGCTGACACTGAACACTTTAGACAGAGCCAAGTCAAAATACCGACACTGAACACTTTAGACAGAGCCAAGTCAAAACGCTGACACTGAACACTTTAGACAGATCCAAGTCAAAACGCTGACACTGAACACTTTAGGTAAGATTATAGAAAAAATATAGCACTGCTTTTCAGAGTTTAACGGCATTACATGTTAACAGACGCACAATGAGATACTTAAGTAAGCACTTGCTTACGTACCACAATATACACAAGTAGGCATACACGCAGAACACACATCATGAGATACATCGGTAATCATAAAATGCATAAGCAAGTATACACTCGGAAGGTACAACATAAGTTTACAACCAGCAGATACAATAGCATATAAAAGCCCACACACTGTAGGTACCATAAGACACAACAGCACACACACACACACACATACACAGAGGCTCCTATAAGACATAAGAGTGTGTGGAGGGAATTCACACATCAATATTAGTTACCTGTCACGTTATATGCACTATTTATTCTCAAAGTATGTCAGAGTGCACTTTCCATGTTTCAGAGCCCATATAATGCAAGGCTAATGAATATCCTCTCCACAACCCTATGCCTTTCAGAATGCTTCTGAAGCAAATTAAACACTCTAATGATACATCTTCTACAGAAACAAAAGCAGCCTTTCTTCAAGCTTATTCTGCTATAAAACAGTAAGCTGCGAAGCTCCCTCTACTATACTCGTACAACACCAAATCTTGAGAATCTCTCTAATATAAAACAACAAATCACGAAAATCTCTCTGATATACAACAGCAAATCATGAAAGTCTATCCCATATTCAAGAGCATACCATGAAAGTCTCTCAGATATGAAACAGCTGATCATGAAAGTCTCTCAGATATACAACAGTTAATTACGAAAGTCTCTCTGATATAAAACAGCTGATCCTGAAAGCACCTTTGTTACAGACAGACTATATCCTCCAAGTTCTTACTGCTAACTCTTATATATATATTTCTGTGATAATCATTCTCTGGACCTCTGTGTACTGCTGTCTCTGTTGCTCTATCCAGATTTCCATGTGTTAAATTCGGACTACCTCAATCAGTAAATTCTAAACTACCGTCCCGCTGCCATAAGGGATGTCACTCTTGTGTGACTTGAACAAGGCACATAGACATATACACAGTTGCAGCCCCTCATTCTATGATGAAAACTCGTATTTTTCATTTACATGCTATATAGTTGAATATATATCTATTATTGTTCTATTTGTACATGTATAATATCAGAATAAATGGATGCTACGATAAAAGCTGGGGGATGAAGGGCAAAATGTCAGATGGGCCTGCGTGTCCAATTTTTCACCCACTGAGCACAAAGCCCATTACGTCGTTCTCTCTGGTGCAAAACGAACAAGAAACACACGGATATTCTGTATTACCTGTGCCACCACCTCAAGTAGGTTGTAACACCATCAAAAATGACGTGGCTGGGCTACATGTGACCACTGCACCAGACAGAATTGCCACATAACACTTGGTCTGCAACATCTACTGCACGTGAGATTCTCCTGTGCTACAGGCTAGAGGCAATAAACTTTTACAACAAAATGACGATGATGATGAACAAAATAATAATAATAATAAAAGGAAGAGAAGAACAAAGAAGAGAAAAACGAGATGGCTACTGAGATGACGTGATCTTAAAATGACTAAAAGAACATCAGTAAAACAATGATAAGAAAACCATTTTAATAATCTAAATGTATTCATGTAAGTCTATTACCATTAATTTTGTTATCAATACTGATGTTATTATACATTATGGTTATGTTAATGTAAATCGGATGCATGTTAGAGTGGAACAGCAAATGTAGTACTGCAAAATGTAAATATAGCACAAGATCAGGGTTAGAATACAATGCAAAAAGCACAGGGTATTGTGGTTAGAGTCAGAATACAACAACATCTTACACAGCATCTTGTGGTTAGAGTCAGAATACAACATCTTACACAACGTCTTGCAGTTAGAGTCAGAATACAACAACATTTGATACAGCGTCTTGCGGTTAGAGTCAGAATACAACAATATTTGATACAGCGTCTTGCGGTTAGAGTCAGAATACAACAACATTTGATACAGCGTCTTGCGGTTAGAGTCAGAATACAACAATATTTGATACAGCGTCTTGCAGTTAGAGTAAATACAACATCTTAGACAGCGTCTTGTGGTTAGAATCAGAGCACAACATATTACACAGTATTCTTGCAGTCAGAGTCAGAATGCAACTATATTTAACACAGCATCTTGCAATTAAGAGTCAGAATACAACAATATTTGACACAGCGTCTTTAGTTAAGAGTCATAATGCAATAACATTTGACACAGCATCTTATAGTCTGAGTCAGAATACAACAATATTTGACACAGCATCTTATAGTATGAGTCAGAATACAACAATATTTGACACAGCGTCTTGCAGTTAAGAGTCATAATGCAATAACATTTGACACAGCGTCTTGTAGTTTGAGTCAGAATACAACAATATTTGACATAGTGTCGTGCAGTTAAGAGTCATAATGCAGTAACATTTGACACAGCTTCTTGTAGCTCGAGTCAGAATACAACAATATTTGATACAGTGTCTTGTGGGGGTGTCTGACAACAACAATAACAACAGCGGACACATCATCTCATGTAAGAGTCAGAAACAATATCATACAGCGCCTCCAACCAAGAACCTTAGGAATACAATACACTACCACCCGCACTACTCTCGCCTTGGTCTCTCTTAATATACAGGGCGGGAAAAAAACCGTTCCTTGATTTCAAACATTCATTACACAAAAGCTATTCTAGGTACAAACATGTTTTTTTGTTTTGTTTTACTTTATTCGTGCACTTCAACATGTGCTCAATTCGTTGCACAGAGAACGTCTAAGTGATACTCGATTTCTTGCCACGTGTTCTACAGCATCTCTTTAGTCATCGTCCACAAAGCGCGCCTTATCGCTGCCTCTAGAACATATATATATATATATATATATATATATATATATATATATATATATATAATCTCAAGGGAGGTAATCCCTCCACACGTTTAAAAAACATGGTGGCTAAAGTACTGGGCCATCTCTCCCAATCCATCGGTTTGGAAAGTCTGCATTTAACGGGAACTAGTAAACCCCAGTGTGGCGGGGAAGAATCTGTCTACGTTGTTGTCACAACGATCATGTTTCTATTTAGTACAGTTTCTAAAGATCTGATTTTTCTGTACCAGTAGAGGACTTTATGATCATCTTTGCGCTTAGAGGGTCTTGATATCTCACAAGTCAAACGACTGAATCTCAAGGTACACGAGATCGCAGGGAGGGCATAAAACCACGAGGGAACTACGACTTCTTTGTTAAAAAAAAAAAAAACAAAAGCCCTATAGCTAAGCCAGCAGCCACTCTTTCTTCACCAAAACCTACAATCTTATCACTTGTTGATTGTCCAGACATGGGGGGGGGGGGGGGGACATCGTAAATTTCACCGTATTCTCGTCCCCAAACTACTTTCAAACAAAAACTCCAGCTATAAATGAAGCCATGAGCCATACATTACATCTTGCTACTTTCCACGATAACCGGGTGCTGTATACTTATGATTCTTCTTCTTCTTCTTCCGCGTTCTGGGCCATTAAAACTCACTACTGCAGATCAAGTTCGCCTCAATTCCTCTCTATTTCTAATCTTCTCTCTCAAGTTGGTGACACCAATTTCCTTTCTATCCTCTTTTACGCTGTCTTTCCATCTCTGTCTTGCTTCCTTCATCTCTTGTACATACATCATTTTCATTCGTCTGTTCTCTTTCATTCTTTCTACATGGCCCAAACAGCGTAATCAGTTCAGTTTCAAGACATTTATAATTCTTTGGGATTTAAATCAACTGCATACTTTTGACAGTTAAAAAAAATAACCTGTCTCAAGGGGCGGTTATAAATAGGAACATGTCTCAAGAAAAGCAGTGACTTACGTTTTCGACTTGATCGCTGTACGACTGTGAAAGCTAAAAGCAGTGCACAAAAAACACTACAGTCTAACCCAACTGGACTCTGTGGGAGAAGTCTTTGATTTTAGAGCCTTCTGTACATTATTAGAAACGTGTTAAGGTTTTTAACTTAAAACCGTGGAAGGATGAAGATCATGGCAAACTATCGTGGATATAGGGCGGTCAGCTACCCCAAACGCCTGGACATTTTTTTAACCATACCGATTAATATGTAAAGAGAGACAACTGCAACATTTATATTACAAATTAATTCAATAGTTATGTCTCTTTATCACGCAAAGAACAGAACATAACGACAAAAAAACAAACAAAC
The DNA here is from genome assembly GCA_009760885.1 of Achatina immaculata. Lineage (NCBI taxonomy): Eukaryota > Metazoa > Mollusca > Gastropoda > Stylommatophora > Achatinidae > Lissachatina > Lissachatina immaculata. The sequence continues at coordinate 5,714,056 of CM019721.1, forward strand.
AAACAAACAAACAAAAACTAATGTTTTATCATTTTTCAACCATTTGTTAACTGTGCGTAAGCATGCAAAAATAACTTGAGGTCCACACCGTGCAAGTTGTGAAACATTAGTGTTAGGAAACAAACAAACAAAACTTGCTCTGTTTGGGAAAATGCATACGTGAACCGTGCTATGTGTGACAGGGTTAGCTCCATGTGAACGACCAGGTTAGCGCAGGCATATGTGGCACAAGACAATGTCAGTACAGGGGAGGATAAGGACCCAATCACCAAACAATCGAATACACCAATACACATGGACTATGTAGGTACCATTCCCGCCAGGTGAGGCGTGAGAAGGAAGGTGCACTGTTAGACCACACCAGTTCATTGTCTACAAGTGATAGCCCAGGCTGGGGGGCAAGGGTCAAGGTATTGTGCATTCACAATAAACCTAGAACATACCCGCCATCTGCTGGTGGCATCGTGAGAGGAGTGCGTGCGGGCGTAGAGGCGGTGAGCATTTCTGAAACATGCACATGTCTGGCGTCTGGTGACACGTCAGCGGTAGCAGCTTTCTCTTGGTTAGCAGGCTGTTCCATGCAGGATGTGGGCACAGGCTGTAGAGAGGACTCAGGACATGCGGGGAGGTTCGGGGAAGGACTGGAACTCGAGGACGCTTCGTCTGTGGACGTGGATGCAGGGTGAATAGGCCTGAACGCGGACACTGAAAACTGGGCCTCATCTGTCACAGACATGCCACGTGGCAGACAAGTTGGAGGCACAAGGGTTAATGGTCTCTTGCTAGACGATGATGCTGGCGTGCTACAGATCACCGGTTCTCTTGGTACAGGTACCACAGCCATACTTCGGGGTTTGGGAGACAGGGCATGCTGACTGGGGACTGGTGTCACGGACACTGTGTCATGTGCGAAAGGTATCACTGTCATACTACGAGGTCTGGAAGATGGCACTACACGAGGCACAGAAAGAAAGGGCCTAGGGGTCGCTGACATATCAGGTGAAGTTTTATAATGTGGTAAGGTTACACTATGAGGTTTGCCTAGTGTCACTGGCAGAAATGGTCCAGGTACAAATGACATTTCAGGTGACATTGTGTCAGGTGATATAGGTATCATTGTCATGCTTCGAGGCTTAGAATGTGGTACCACAGATGGCACAGGCAAAAAGGGCCTAGGTGTCACTGACATATCAGGTGACATCATGTCAGGTGATATAGGTATCATTGTCATGCTGCGGGGTTTGGAAGCTGGTGCCGCCAAAGATGGCTCAGTCATATTTCTTGGCATAAAAGGTACGGGAGTGACCGACATGCTGCGCGACAAGCGTGCTGATGGTACAGACAGAGTGGGCATGCTGCAGGTTTTGCTTACTCCTGCTTCCTCACTTACTGGCACACAATGGGAACCTGACGCGCTCACAGCAACAAAAGGGGAACCTGACATTCTCACAGGAACAAAAGGGGAACCTGACATGCTCACAGGAACAAAAGGGGAGCCTGACATGCTTACAGGAACAAAAGGGGACGCGGAGGAAAAGGCCAGTGGCTGTGGCGGGGAAAAGAAAGGAGGTTGCATGAACGACTCGGGATGAGGGACACAACCAGGGACGTGAAAGACTGGAGAATCAAAGGCTGTACTCATGAAACTAGATGACGGCGGCGGCTGTTGTGGCAGGCCAGCAAAAGTGGGCAGGGTTGGGGTGGCAGCACGCATGCCAAACGGGTCTGCCTGTGGGTCGTAGGGTTCCATAAAGGAGGGCGGCAAAGGAGAAGGGCAAGGCGAGGCTACTGGCGTCAGACAGAAACCATACGGGGAACCGAGGCTGCGGATATCCATAGGAAATGGTAATGTGTCTTTGTGCTGGGAGCTTAGACAAGTCTGTGGCCATGCGCTAGGGAAGTCAATAAACCTGAGAGAAGAAGCATCAGACAACCTCAGACATAACACAAACATAAGCTTTTGTACACATATGATATAAGAAGGTTAAAACAACCTCAAACATAATGAAAGCATAAGCTTTATACACATAAGTATCAGGAGGATAAAACAAGCATAACAAAAAAAAGAGCTTTTTACACATATTGTATCAGGATAAAACAACCTCAAAACATAAACTTCATACACATAAGGTATCAGAAGGATAAAACAACCTCAAACGTAAGCTCAACTTACATATGCCATCAACACAAACACAAAAGCTCTATATACAACAAGCACCAGGAAGATCAGAAACATCTAACATAAAAAAAACCATGTTCTACACAACATATGATTTTAAAAAGATCAGAAGCCTCAAATATACCAAAAAGCATATATAAAACAGACATACAGCTGTAGAAAGATCAGAAACCCTGGATTTAACAAAACATGTTCTACACATATTGAAAAATCAGACAAGCTCAAATATACATAAGCAATCTATACAACTGGCCTTAGACATAAAAACATAAGCTTCATAAACATACAGCATCAGAATAATTTTTTTTAAAAACTTCAAATAACATACACATGCTATCAACACACACAGCACACATATTAAAAAAAACCCCACAAGTTCTACACACATATGGCTTACACTTATCAATCAGCCTGGAACATAAAGAAAACATCAGCACTAAGAACACACATGGCATCACATAGAATTATTTCACCACTCTTCCCATCACATAACACAAAACTCTCAAACAATTCATCACTAAGCCTGTGACAAGCTAGCATTTCATCTTATCATATTTAACTTCTGTCAACAAAAACATCACTTTTCCTCTTAAAATTGCAAGGTGTGCATGAAAATGATAGATGTGGCATGAATCAAGCATGTAGTGGATTCCATCAAGTAAAGTTACTGAATATAGCATGTAGTGGATTCCATCAAGTACAGTTACTGAATATAGCATGTAGTGGATTCCATCAAGTACAGTTACTGAATATAGCATGTAGTGGATTCCATCAAGTACAGTTACTGAATATAGCATGTAGTGGATTCCATCAAGTAAAGTTACTGAATATAGCTTGTAGTGGATTCCATCAAGTACAGTTACTGAATATAGCATGTAGCGGATTCCATCAAGTACAGTTACTGAATATAGCATGCAGTAGATTCCATCAAGTAAAGTTACTGAATATAGCTTGTAGCAGATTCCATCAAGTACAGTTACTGAATACAGCTTGTAGTGGATTCCATCAAGTAAAGTTACTGAATATAGCATGTAGCAGGTTCCGTCAAGTAAAGTTACTGAATATAGCATGTAGCAGGTTCCATCAAGTAAAGTTACTGAATATAGCATGTAGCAGATTCCATCAAGTAAAGTTACTGAATATAGCATGTAGCAGATTCCATCAAGTACAGTTACTGAATATAGCTTGTAGCAGATTCCATCAAGTAAAGTTGCTGAATATAGCATGTTGTGGATTCCATCAAGTAAAGTTACTGAATATAGCTTGTAGTTGTTTCCATCAAGTAAAGTTACTGAATACAGCATGTAGTGGATTCCATCAAGTAAAGTTACTGAATATTGTTTGTAGCAGATTCCATCAAGTAAAGTTACCAAATATAGCATGTAGCAGATTCCATCAAGTAAAGTTACTGAATATAGCTTGTAGCAGATTCCATAAAAGTATAATTATTGAATCTGGTATACAAAGAATTCCTTCACCCAAAGTTTTTGTTGCTGAATCTCACATGTACTGAACTTCATCATGTAAAGTTACTACTGGATCTAACATGCTGTAGATTCCATCAAATAAAGTTGCTACTGAATCTAGTATGCATAGCTTCCTTCAAATAAAGTTGTTATTGAATCTAGCATGTCACAGACTTCATCAAGTAAAGTTGCTATTGAAACTAGCATGTAGTAACTTCATTCATATAAAAATTGCCACTGAATCTAGCATGTTGTATATTCATTAAATAAAGTTGCTACTGAATCTAGCATGTAGTGGCTTTCTTCAAATAAGTTGCTATGAATCTAGCATGTTGTTGACTCAATAAAGTAAAGTTGCTATGAATCTAGCATGTTGTAGATTCAATAAAGTAAAGTTGCTATGAATCTAGCATGCAGTGACTTCCATCAAATAAAGCTGCCACTGAATTTAGCATGTCATGCACTCCATAAATTTGCTACTGCATCTAGCATGTGGTGGCTTCCTTCACAAAAAGCTGTCACCAAACCTAGCATGTTGTAGATTTCACCAAGTGAAGCTGTCACAAGAAATAGAGAGCTTGCCAGGAATATCAATTGGTGGGTACAACCTTAGCAACTTAAGATACGCAGATGACATAGTTCTGATTGCTAAAAGTGAAGGGGAGCTATAGGCTCTTCTGGACATCACAGTTCATGAAAGTAAAAGTAAAGGTCTCAGCCTGAATAAAAAGAAGACTGAAGTAATGGTCATCTCAAAGAAAAGAATACCACCAAAATGTAGCATTACTATCAATTGCACAGAACTGAAACAAGTTGATAGATTCAAGTACTTAGGAACAATTATAACAGCACAAGGAAAATGTCACAACGAAATAAAAAGCAGATGTGCTCAGGCCAACATTCCACAAAATGAGAAATATCTTGTGCATCAGATTCATATCAACGGAAACAAGATTCCGAGTACTTAAATGTTACATCGAGCCAATTTTGTTTTATGGATATAAAGCATGGTCTGTGAATAAGAGAGTACAGTGAGAAATGGAGGCCATGGAAATGTGGCTCATAAGAAAGATATTGAAGGTACCATGGACAGCTAAGAAAACCAATGAAGAAGTCGTAAGAGAGGCTGGAGTTAAAAAGCAAATTACAGCAAAGATCAGAGGCAGACAAGTGAGATTTGTAGGACATTTTCTGAGAAGATGAAAATTGGAACACATTGTGGCAAGTGGAAAAATTGAGGGAAGAAGAGACAGAGGAAGACAGAGAGAGAAATTACTGGATGGGTTGTCAGTGTGGCTAGGAAGAAAGTCACCAGTGGATCTCATAATTAAGTCTAAAGACGGGGAATTGTGGAGAGAAATGATCGCCTACGCCACATGGCACGGCACTTGATTGATTGAAGTTGGCATGGAATCTAGCACACAGTGGTTTCATTCAAATAGAAATTGCCATTGAATATAGCATGTTGTATATCCATTAAATAAAGTTGCTACTGAATCTAGCATGTAGTGGCTTCTTCCAAGTAATGTTGTTATTACTGAGCAGTCTTCTTGCATATATTAAATCTTCACAACTTAGTGGCCTGACAACTACCTTAAAGACACCCTACTTTATGTTTCCAGAGCCAGCACATGGAAGTGAGTATGGTCTTAATCAGTTCTGACTCAATGGTGCCAACCCTTTTTCCAAAAAGGTCATGACCTAATTCTGATTCGTGAGTTCCTTGTTGAGGTCTCAACTGAAACACATATGGTGTGGAGCTATGCCTTTCCCATCATCTGGACAACCTACAGATCTTACCACCTGACATGAAATCTATGAACAATGTCACTGATAAAGCTTGTCACTTAGGAAATGTAAGGTACAAAAGAAAGCTACCCAAGGCTTATCTCACATGAATGTTTTCAAACTGCAGACAGAGAAACTGAACAGCTAAAGAAAGCTTCACTTGTAAAGCTGTTAACTTGACAGCATTGACAAGGAAAAATTAAAAATCATTTGGCACATCATGTGAAGTTCATGAAAAAAGAACATGGCAATCGTTTGACAAATTCAAGTGAGAGGCAAAGGATACCATCAAATCCTGCACAAGCTGACTAAGTAGCACAAAGAAAGGTAGCAACAGACCTCGCAGATACAAAAAACCATGAAGCACAACGACATACCACACCTCAGGACTACACACCACACCTCACGATGCATGATAATGAATGGCCTGCTATATGCTACCTGTTGACCTATGCAACACTGCCAGTTGTGTCCTGCATGTACCTTAGTTGTCCAAGTTTTCAAAAAATGAAAAAAAAAACTTCATCTACCACAATTCCTCTAAGATTTTTTTCAGTCAAAATCCACTATATCTGTGATTCTACCCACATGATTTCTTCAGCTTATTTTCTTATATAATAAATTCTTGTTCATTTGTCATGGTTTAATGAATTTTATCTGCAATCAACATATTCTGTCATCTAATGAGTTCACAAGCTCTAATCTAAAACATATGTTAAGTTTAAATATGTAACTGAAAAATATTGAAATGAGAGAACTTTCTTGGAACAAAGTAAATTCCATATGCACTATTTTGCCAAATTAGAAAAAAAAAACCCTGGAAAGTGCACAAGTTAGTATAAGTTAAATTATGCAATGAACAAAACAATACAAATTTGTTTATGGCACAACATCAAACACATAAGGTTTTGTTCATATGAAGGTTACTGTTATGCATACAAAATATTAACTCTTTTCTAATCATGTAAGAGCCAAAATCTGTTTTAGGTACAACACTGAATATTACTTACTGTTTACCTGAAACTTGCTGTTACACATACAAAACATACATAATTAACCATCATATATCCATCTAAAGCAGGTCCAGAAATTCAAATACCTTGGAGCAGTAACAACTTCAGATGGCAAATGCAGAACAGAAATTAGGAACAGAATAGGCCAAGCAAAGACTGCATTTCAGAGAATGAGAAACATATTAGCCAACACATCCTTATCAATGAATGTTAGAAAACGAGTCCTAAAATGCTATATTGAACCTATCTTATTATATGGAAGTGAATCATGGACAATAGGCAAGTCTGCACAAAAATCATTGGAAGCAGCAGAAATGTGGTTTATTAGAAGAATGTTGCTAATCCTCTGGACAGCAAAAATAACTAATGAAGAATGTAGGAGAAGAGCTGGAGAAACAAAAAACCTTGTAAAAAAGATAGGAGAAAGACAATGTACTTTCATAGGACATGCAATGAGAAGAGGGGGCATTGAAAATATTATAACAACAGGAAAAACAGAAGGAAGAAGATCAAGAGGAAGACCACGAGAAATGATACTGGACAGTCTGACAGGATGGTGTGAGAGGAGACCACCAACTGAGCTGATGGCCTGCATGAAGGATCGTGTACTCTGGAGAAGCATAATAGCCAATGCCAGTCGGCACAGCACCTGATGATGATATATCCATCTATGTATGAGACAAAATTTGCTTACAGCACACCACACTAGGTTCTGTTAACCTGACATCTGTTTTATGCATACAAAGCATGACTAACTCTTTTTTTGGGGGGTTTGACATCAAATTATATCCCGCTTACTGGAAATTACACATTTATTATTAACCCTTTTCTAACAATATCTAATAAAACTGACGAAAAAAAAAACAAAAACAAAAGAAAAACAAAAAGGGAAATTCCAATTCATTTTTGGTACTGTCTTTGACAGGCTAAAAACAGCAATTAGTGAGCTGTCCTGTGTTGGCAGTTTGGCTGTTTTTTCTATGACTCTGTTCTGGGTTTACTTCTCACATCCAAGTAATTTGTGTGGATTTACTCCTGCTCAAATATTATTTTTCACATTTAACCCTAATTTACAAACTCGAGCCCAAAACAATACAAAATAAATTTGATTCTACTGTTTTTCTTGGCCAGAATTGAGGAGAATATTTTATAAACCACCTCATTTCCGGAATTTCTGGATTCAGCAAAGGGTTAACATTACAGAGAGCAATTTACATCAATGCTACTCTGCAGAAACCACTCAACAATCATAATTTAAACATCATCTTCAAACCACCCCCTCCTCCAAAAAAAAAAAAAACATGAGCTTATCTGTGACTCAAAGATGCATTTACTGCTGGCACTAATGCCACAAAGCTGATCTAGCAACAAAGTGGATAAAACATGCAAGGGCAGCCACAACATCGTGGCTGTCATCTATGCAAACCACTTCCTCTTCCTGCTGCTTTATCAATACGTGTAAAACATGTATGTGTGTCTTAAACAAGGACACACACGCCCTGACATATTTCTGGAGGGTTCATGTGACCATGTTACACTCATTCAAAACATGATGTCTTTTATGTGTTACCACATTAATTCATCATACTTGTAATACAATAGGTGTCATACACTCGCACAAGGAATTTCTGCTATGACAGAAGCAATACAGAATGATCATACAGGACCCGTTTTGTCATGCCACACAATAGGATGCATTTCTTACGTGACATATGTCACATATAACACTCACACGTCACATTTGTGACATATCACCAAACATTTCAAACATGACAGATGTCACACAGCAATGTAAAACACATGACATATTTGATACTGCAAAGGTAACTAAGCAACAAATTTTATGAGCATATCCATAAATAATAAATTTACTTGCACAAATGGCAAGAGCATGGATGAATGTACTGAGGTGATGGTTATCTAGACTGTCTAACCAGAGCTGGGCAAGACCCTAATCAACCTCCTCATGATGCTCCTTGTGACATTTTATGGGGTAGGGCTCCACCGTAAAGGTGGAGTCTGCTAAATACTTGTTTTGTAAAGCCAACTCGAGGCCTTTAATCAAACCACAGCAATCCACTCCTCATCCGACACAGTGTATCCGCTTCAACATCATCAAGTTGCTGCAAAGAAGAACAGTTTGTGTTCCTGTGAAATCAGAACAAGAACATGTACAAACGCTAACAACAAAAACCTGATGTGAACATGGACAACAAAAAGATGCCTGACATTTGAACAATTTCTGAATATTAAGTGTTTGTTTTCACCTGTCACCTCAAATAAAGAAATGCCCCCCCCCCCCCCGAACACTGAATCAAAGAAGTAATAACTATCCACAATAATCTACCATGCCATTTTCTTGTCAAAGCACATACATCATTAAATACATATGTGTTGTCTACATCAGTGCTTTGCTTACATGATATCTTATCTTACATCCTTCCCATGCCATTAAACATAACATAGCGCTCGCAAAGTTGTTTGCCACATTTTCTCGGCGAATCTTTCAACTTCATCAAGGTATGTTATGTCCACTAAACTGGCTTCTCTTAACAATGTTTTTTAGAGCTTCACATGGTCGACTTCTTTTTCTTCAGCCTGTTGTGCTCCACTTGACAGCTTGTTTTGGTATTCTCTGATTATTTCTTCTCATCACATGGCCTACATATGTCCATTTGCTTTTTCTGATCACTCATGAGATAGGTTGTTTGCTCATCTATCTTATCTCTATGTTGTTCTTAAATTCATTCCACTTTATACCAAGTATTTTCCTGGAGCATTTGTTTTCAAAAGAGTCTAATTTCTTATCTGTTTCTTTAGTTGATTTCCAGCTTTCGCTTTCATAAATGTGAGTTGATATCACATTTGAATTGAATAATTTTAACTTGGTTTTTGTGCTTATAACTTTTGAATTCCATATGTTCTCAAGATTTTTTAAGGACAACACTGCTTTTGCAATTCTAGTTCTAACTTCCTTCCTGGTGTCACCATCCTGGTCTATGTAGCTGCCAAGGTATGCAAATTGGTTTACTTCATCAACAGCTGTTCCTTCTACTTATATTTTTCCTTCGTGATTAATGATTAGTTTCATTATTTCTATTTTGTCTTTGTTAATTTCAAGACCTATTTTGCTAGCCAAGGAAGATAGGGAATCTGTTTTTTCCTGCATCGATTTCACATTGTCACTGATAAGAGTTATGTCATCTGCAAAATCAAGATCTTCTATTTGGGTCCCATGTACCCATTCAATGCCAGTTTTACTTGTACAGCATCTTTTCATTATAAAGTCTATGGCAATTCCAAAAAGCAAGGAAGATAATATACATCCTTGTTTCATGCCTGTTTCAATCTGAAACCATTCACTCATTCTTCCTTCTGTCTTGACTACACAAACATATCTGTTGTATAGATCTCTAATGATGTTGACAATTTTAGGTGGTATTCCATATAGTTTTCCCCATCACAACATATGTCTGTGAGACCTGGACACTTAACAAAACAGATGAGAAACACATAAATGCCTTTGAAAGTAAATGCTATAGAAGAGTTCTTCAAATATCATGGACACAAAAAAGAACAAATATACCCATACTACAAAAATTTAATACTGAAGAAGGCTGACTAGTAAAGAGGATTAAAGAGAAAAAAACTTAAATATTCTGAACACATTAAACATCATGATAATCTAGAGAAGACCGTCTTGGAAGTGTACATAATGGGAAAAATAAAGAGAGGAAGACCCAGACGAAGAAGGCTGCAAGACATCGTTGATAATCTGCAAATGGATGCGTCAGCAGCAGGCCATCTTGCTCACAACCGAGAGGCCTATAGGAGTGCTGTTAGGGAGGCAAAGTTCTGCAAGGGGACATGCAAATGAATGAATGAATTCCATATAGTCTTAAAATTCTCCACACTGAATCTCTGTGTATCCTATCAAATGTCTTTTTAAAGTCTATGAAGTTCAGGATTAATGATATATACATCCTAAAATCTCAACAACATATATGACATATATATGTCAGCACACATATGACACATATACACAATACGGAGTAGGTACAACTGTTACATACCTCTCATCAGCATCATCTTCCAGCCCCATGTACATTTCTCCGACAGTCTCCACTGCCTCTTTCAGATCATCAGCATCACCTTGCAGAGTTCTTATACTCCCTGTACTTTCATCCATCCCTGATCCCATTTGATCTTCTTTATCCATTCCACTTATAACCGGTTCTGTCCGGCTATGAGGGATCTGGGTTATACCGCCCAGCACTCCTGCCCCTACAGAACCTGGAGCAGTCTCCAGGGTCATCGGAACTCCCTGAGAGGTAATAGCATCGTTTATGAGTTGTGTCTGACTTAATGAATGCGGCACTGGTGCTCCGGGAACAATGACCGGTGGCTGACTGTAGATGATCGTATCATCCACTGGTGCCCCACTCATAACTGTTGATGCCCCACTGCCAGAGATAACTGGTCTAACATCTGGTGGTAAGCTGATCAGCTGCGGGGGGTGGGAGGCTACAGTGCTCGGGAACACACCTATGGGTGGCCCATTCTGAGTAAATGGGTACACACCCGTGTGGGGCATGCTCTGAATGACTGCAACATGACCAGGTTGAGCGAGGTTGTGGAAGGATGTACTGGATGATGGAACCCCAGCCACAGACATTAACACTTGTTGAGCAATGAATGGCGCCATAACATCAGATGTCAATCCATCAAGTTGACTTAATACTTGACTGGCAGGAGCTGGCTGAATTGGGACAAATACATCAGAAAGAATGGGATGGCTTTCTGATCGAGGACTCAAGGGCACAACTGGTGGGATGAATATGTTACTGGAAGAATCGATCACGTCATGTACATAATGCACAGAAGTTGAAGAATTAAGGTTATTACAAGCAAGGGCTGATTGTATAATACCGTCTTCGGTCACCTTAGAGTCATTTTTTTCTACCATCACAACTGATGTTGGCGCGGTGTCAAAAAAGTCATAACAAACCCATTTACCTCGACGGAATGGCTCTTTAGTTTCAATCTTGACCACTTTGAATCGAGACTGAGAATTGTAGTCGGGTTTTTGTTTGACCACTATAGTTGTGGTGCTGGTCAGTTCGTCCGGCGTCAGGGGTAGGTTTATACAGTCCTGGAGATCCGTGTCTATATCTGTTGCTTTTGAGCTGTCATAAAACTCAGAACTTAAATCTTCTGTCTGGCTCTCGTCCAGGCCATCAATGCTGTCAGCATCGTTGTCTGGTGCCCCGTCTCCCCCGCTAGTGCCCCCTTTTTTCACGCTGATGATTTTGAAAGTCTTCTTTCTGGCTGGGTCGCCTGACTTGGACGGGCTCAAATTTGAGTTCCTATCGCTCTCATCCGTTATACTATTATATGATTCAAGCTTAGGATGGCTGAGAGTCAACCCGTGCCCCTTGAAAACGTCTGTTGGCCCAGACGTCTGGTGATCAGATTGTTTTGTGCTTGCCATGCTCATTTTGTCAACACACGACCACAAAAACAAACCTTCAAGAAACAAGTTTCACGTGAAATCAACTCTCCTCCCTACCTCTCATTTAATCTAAACCGAAAATATGTCTTATATGCTTCGTATTCCTCACATTTTGACACACACATGCGTGGTATAAGTTATAAGAAATGATAAAACAAGATAGCTCACTATGTCCCATTGACTACAGTGACTAATGGCGGACATGATAACAATTGCATGCTGGGACGGAAAATACGTCATGACCTTTCTTCTGGCCTTGTCTCGTGACCTTTGACCTCACGCACTTGCTTTCCTTCAAACCTAACATATAATGGACACTTGTTACATGCATTCCATGATTGCTGTGTGGGTTTCTTGGTATATTTACAGAAGATAGTTTACCATTGCTTTCCTTCCGGGCAGTGACTGTACTAGTCATTGATCGTAGCCATTGTCCCTACATTGAGATCATCTGATCAAACAAACAAGACAGCTGAAATATGTATCAATGAGGAAAAACTGGAAGAAGTGGAGTTTTTAATATCTTGGATCACTACTAACTAATAATGGAGATACAATGAGGGAAATTAAAAAGAGGACATCTATCGCTCTTCAGAAAGTAAAACAAATAAAGAATCTGTGGAGAGGAGCAGACAAAACCACAAAAATAAGATTTTTAAGGGCATGCATCTTTCCAATCGCAACATATGCCTGTGAGACCTGGACACTTAACAAAATAGCCGAGAAACACATAAATGCCTTTGAATGTAAATGTTACAGAAGAGTTTTCCAAATATCGTGGACATAAAAAAGAACAAATATATCTATACTACAAGAGCTTAATATTGAAGAAGGCTGG